>CM063589.1:17133605-17619226 GCA_032356905.1 Salix exigua | reverse complement strand
AATATTCGGTTATTTATCTTTGAAACATGAAGCTATTTTCAATTAAAAAACCATCTTCATTTATTTGTATCTTTTGAAATAATTAATCAAAATGCGTGGCCATTTTTTTTTGTCTTCAAAATAATTAAAGATATATTTATATTTCTTTAATTAATGATTATTAAGGGATAAAATGCATGCATGGTTTGGTGATTTCTTGATAATTTCCATATTAAATATTTATTAGATTCTCTTTTATATACACATCACTACTTCTATTTAACAAGTCACTATTTTGGTAGAGCCATTCTTTTTTCTTTTTTTTTACAATTGATTATATTCTTCTAATCTAAACCACGGGATCTTATTTGTTCACAGCTTTAATAATTTCTTTTATTATGTTCCCTTATTTCCTTATTTACCATTTAAATTATAATAAAATTAATTTCTCTTATCTCTTATTTCAAATATTAAAGATGAATAAAATTAAAGAGTAACCAAAAATTAAGAGAAAATTAATTAAGAAAACTGAAATGAATAGAAAAATAGATTAAAAAGTGAAAAATATAGTTTTGGTTTAAAAAATCTGAAACTGACCAAACAAAACATAAACTGAACTAGAAAATAAAACAAAAAATCATTGCAATATAAAAAACTAAAATAGAAAAAACTTAATCTCGGACACAAGAAAATAAATGTATGATTGCAATGTTTGTATTTCAAGTTGGATTATCATTTGAAAGAACTATATTTAGTAATAAGAAAAATCGTAGATAAACAAAAATTTATAAAGGAAAATTATTTGTTTTATGCAAAAAAATAGTTTAGTATAAATATAATTAAAATATCATGTTTCTAAAGGTAATATATTTGGAATCTTCCATTATTTTCGGTTGAAAGTTGAAACAACTCCAACCAAACCAATTTTGCTTCCTCTCTCTCTCACTATATTATATATAGATAGATAGATAGATTCATTCGTTCTTATAGCATTGCCCTTAGAAAAACCAAAAAGCCATTGACCAAAACTCTACCTTGGAGGCCAAGAGTTTGACATGTCCGCTTGAGTGCTTCAAGTAAAAACAAGGTTCGACAAATCATTTTTTATTAACAGAGGAAGCTTGAAGGGCAATTAAAAAAAGAGGGTTTGTGTTGAATCAGTCCTGATGGGGACTATCTATGTTGACCTTGCTCCACAGTCCACACACTTCGTCGTCTATCTGTATTTTACTGTAACTCCTTGACAAGATGGCAATTCATGCTAAAATCTTGCCTTCTGTCCTTTTCCAAAGATACTTTGATTCTAACCATTGTTACGCTGGGAGATTTTCTAGTTGCAGCAGTAATCAATTAAGCAGGTGCTCAGCCAATTCAGTGGCTGATTAGCCGAGGCTTCCTTTTCTTAATTGGGTGATTAACCCTAAACCCTCAATGAACCAATCTTTCAGATTTCAACCAAATATATGTCATTCGGAATTTTATGCATTTATCAAATGGTTACTGCCATAATTTATATTCCCATCCAGATGAATTTCCATCTAACTAATTTACAAATTAACGATATACGTGTATCTACATGAAAAATATTTGGGTGTATTCACGCAATCATTTCATAATATGTGAGGACCTTGCCTTTTATCTTCCTGACATTAGATTGACAAGAGGTTGATTGTCATAGAAGGAGCCAACATCCCAATCCTCTGTCGAGGATGAAAGAGTCATCAAGGCAACCACAATGGATCTCATACTCGGCCGCAACTGAGGATTCTCTTGGGTGCATGCCTTGGCAAGCTGGGCCATCTGGAACCACAGCTAAAATTTAGACTGCAAAAACACAATCTTTTTATGTATATTTCCGAAAGAAGTTTGTTTGTTTACCTTGCAAACTGAATCGAGTGGATAGTCTTCTCCTAGCCTGGGGTCAACTACTTTGCGAAGGTCTTCTTTAGGATCCGGCTGATTCAGAACTTCCTCAAACTGTAGAATGGAGTAAAACAAAAGGTCAGCCTGTGGGTGTTTTCTGGATGTATTCAGAAGCAGGATATGGATAGGCTTGAAAGTCAAAAATCTAAGAGAGAGCCTCAAATAGGCTACAAAAACTCATTTCAACTTCACCAAGTCTTGTCAGAAACCAGATCCATATGAAAATTGTTATTCAATTTTACTGGTTCAGCACTGAGTCAAGCTTCAGCAGAGCTCGAACTACCGTAAACTATGCCAATCTATTAGCATCCAGAAATTAAGAGATATAAAGAGGAATGACAGAAAATTCACCAAAGCAACAAGGCCCCTTGATTCAGCACTAGAACCATTTGTCTTGACGATAGCTTCTTTAGCAGAAATAAGTTCATAGAGGACAACCCCGAGAGCATAAACATCTACTTTTGGAGAAACATCACCATATTGAGCATATCTGCACAGAATCATGGGAAATGTTAATCCGTGTTTCATAAAAAATAAAGAAATGCTCTTATTTAAGTTTCTGTCCCTTATCCTGCTAGATTCATAAAATACACTCACATCTATTCTCAGAAACTAAATATGGCGTTAAATTTTCATTTTAAAACTTTAGTGACTTCATCAGATATATTTCTAACTTTTTTAGATTTATAATCATGATCATGTTACCCAAAAATCTAACTTAGCTGCAGCAGTGTTATGCAAACGTGTCTTCCCACAATAAAAAAAACTCTTTTGCATCATAGTCATAGTCCAGTGTACAACTCACTCCATTTTTTGCCACGCTGATTTCATCCTGACATCCTTTTTTTATATTCTATTTTTTTTCCTCATTCTGGGTCATGAGTTATAAACTGGGAGACCAACCTCCCACTCCATACCCCTCCCTGCCTGGTAACAAACCTCAGGATTTGGAAAGCTTCGGGTTTCACAAGGAGGTTTAGGCCATCAATGTAGATGGGTAATAGAAGCAACACAAAATTCTCAATAACCTTCCATTAGAATATTTTAGTGCCACCTACCGCATCGTTTATTGCCTTAATTATAAATTCCATTACATGTTCCAAACAATGACATCCACAAATATGCAGGTAAGATAAGGGTAAAATCACACAGCTCATAAACACTTCTTTTGCTCTGACACAAAGTTTGGGTTCTTAGTCCAAACAATATTAGACAAGAAAAAGATGCTAAAAAATTGAGACCAGACAGTTGTTAAGATAAATAGGATCCTATCTGAATTCTATTCCAAAGTTCTTTATCTTCTTATTGAATTGTTAGAAAAGAAAATGTCTTACTCTGGCGGCATGTATCCAAATGTACCCACAAGACGTGTAGGGAGTGATGTACCTCCAACCTCAGTTAGTTTTGTTAATCCAAAATCTGCAACCTTTATCATAAAGTTTAGTACAAACATGCAAAAAAGGCTGAAATGGAACACCATCACAAAAAAAATCAATCCTACCTTTCCCCGGAAGTTCTTGTCGATCAGTATGTTTGCTGATTTAATATCACGATGAATATAAACAGGGACAGTATGCTCATGGATGTATTCAAGGCCTCTAGCTGAATCAAGGGCAATTTGCACTCTTCTCGACCATGGCAATGGATCCTTCTCTGCAAACAAGCAACACTTTTATCACTGCCATTCAATGTGCCTACTAGCACCAGAAATAATGTTCAAAATGGACATTTAGTCTCACCAGAGCCACGCAAATGTTCGCTTAAGTTTCCATTTTCAATGAATTCATAGACAAGGAAAAGAGAACCCTCGACACAATATCCTATCAATCGAAGCTGCAATAAATGTAGATAGCACTATTTAGTGCATAGAGTATACGCCAACCTTATTTTGTGCATCGCAAAAATAATAAATTACAAAGCCATTAACTCAAGTGTCCAGATACATAGTGCACGTACAGAAATTGTATTCCACAACAATGGTAATTAATTAGCTGACATGCAAAAATCCTTCCAGCAGGACATTTATTTATATATACAGATTCAGTTCCATGAACATATTGAATTCCATCCAAAAATAGATAGAACCATCAAAATTAGCCAACAAAAATTCCTGCAGAAATAAAAAAATCATGTCACATGGTGGAGTGCATCTAATGGTCTATAACATTTCCTAGTATAACATGGATCTCATTTTTCCTAAATAGCATACTGATTTCAGAAATTCCATATCCCTATGCACATCGTATTATTTATGTTGTATAGGATGGGTTTATGATGAGGTAGACATTTCAAGAATCTATTGCCTTTAGGGAGCTGCTTCTGTTCAGGCAGATGCATGGATCTCCACTTCTGTATTAGGCTTGTGCACACGAGGTTCTACATGTAATGATGGTCATCACCTCTAACCAAAATCCTAAATTGGTGAGTTACTGGTTCATCTTGTATATAAACCAATGTGGGATATTTTCACTCTCACGTGCTGCTACACTGAAGATAACAATGAGGGTGTAGAAGGTTTTGTGTGCACAAGTGGATTAAACAGTTTACATCAAAACTAATGTAAAGGGTTGAGGGTGCAGTAAACTTTATCAAAGTTTCTAAGCAGGTAACCACTGGCCTGTTTTTACTTCCTTGTCCTAGAGCAGACAATGCCTTCCTCTGAACCATGCTAAATTGAAAACTTGGTGAAATTAATTAAAGGGTATGAAGATATCATGTTCAGATTAAAATGTAAACTTAAACTGTCATCCCAAGAATTTTCCAGCAAATTCTTATCTAGCCAAAATGAAAACATATTACCTTTTCCTGAGTAAAGAAAAGATGCTATCGCCTTTTCTCATTCATAAGCACAATCTATATTTCTTGTTATTGTAAAAAGAAGAGCATATTACCAGGTTTAGGTGGTGAACATGAGTTAAAACCTTGAGCTCAGCAAAGAATTCTTTTGATGCTTGCATGTCCATCTTCTTAATGGCAGCTTTCTGCATAACAAGTAAAAAATATAAATAGAACAGAAATACACACACATGGAATACGTGCTGTGTGCAATATATAAAACATTTGCAGGCACCGCAATTAGGGATGAGCATTTGGCCAGTTCAGCAAGAAAATGTCTATCTTTTTTCATTATTTTTTTCCCAATGCTAGAAAGCTGAAAGCAAACTGAATTGAATCAGTTCCATCAAGTCAAATCTTGAAAAATAGATATCGATTAAGAAATGCATGACACATTGATTAAGGCTCTTTAGATTTTCCAACCCATTTTTATGTTATAAATGAATTATAAACTGATTATAAATAAATAAAATTCGATTGATATCACTAGGTTTCTTTGGTTATTCTAGTTCTATCCAAAGGAAACAGAACAGCAGCATTTGAGACTATATTTTCCTTCCAAATTAAACCAAAACTGAAACAACCGATCTGAATGTTTTCAATTGAGTCAGTTCAGAAATTCATTTTGCAAAATTCATCTCATCCCTTATGCCGAAATAATTCAAGAAACTCTAATAAAAGACAGGGTGTGGACCTCAATCCTTAAAAACTTAAAGGTTGCTAAAAAAATGCAGCTGCAGCAACCACAATTTCAATTCAACCTGAGCAGCAGACACTAACAGTTATTGTAGCTGCTCATCCACCTGTGCCATTGACTCAGTAGAATACTTTTCATTCATTTCTAGAACTTGGATTCCCAGTTCTAATTAACTATTGACTAGGCTTCACAGAGGTTATTTGAAGTTGGCTCCAGAACTACTATGCTCTACAAACATAAATCTCTCTAGAGCAGGTAAAAGCATATGATGAGACATGTTTGAATTAACAAATCAAAGTCTTATTAGTTCACATCAAGCATTTAATATAAAAGTGGCAAAGAAACATTGTCCTAAACTCAAAATATGCTGAATAATCTTTTCCTCAAAAGTCTACTATAGATGGATTTGCATGGCTGTTTCATGTGAGATCCATTGCTATGTAGTAGGATGCGAGATTATAATTTGCACCTGCTCTTATCTTTAAAAGCTCAGTGAAGGTGCCAAACTAGCTCAAACTCAATAACTAACATTCAATACGATGTTTTACGATTACTTTAACAATGGGAATCATAAATAATTAAAGATCACAGAGATTACAGACCTCGCCTCTCAGTTCTGCATAGTATACAGCCCCAAAGCCTCCTTGACCGATCTTATTTGCCAGACTAAAGTCATCGGTGGCCTTAGCAAGTTCTTCGTAAGAGAATTCCACAGACTTGTCCACAGTTAACCCTGTAGGACCTTGGGACCCAGTTGCATCCACAGTTTTACTGGAGTTACTTCCAGGTACTGAACCAAGACAGAGGAACATGTAAAATGTTTAGCCATCTACATGATTTCACTTTCTCAAGAAGAAGAAGAGGATGTAGAACTTGTAAGATGAGATGATTATATTTCAATGCGTCACTCAATGAAAAAGAATTAACCATAAAATGGAGCAAGATGGTCATGATCCTTAAAAAAAGAAACATTGAAAAAGAACCATCCTGGTGTTCTTTATGGAAGGAATAATGCAAGAGAAATTTGCTCAGACCAGTGACCGTTGAGAACTCTTCAATCATAAATAGAGGACAGGGATAGTGACAGAAAAACCTTGCACAGTTCGTGGAGAGAATTCTGGAGACGCTGACAGCAATATTGCCCCCTTCACCTTCTTCTTTCGGTAAAATCTCACAAAAATAAAAACTGCCAACAACAGTGCCCCAGCTACTGCTGCTATGGATATGCCAGCAACAGCGCCACCTGCTATTCCTGGTTTTAGGAAAGTACACTATCAGTTCAAAGTAGCACGAAGTTTGCATGATAGCATCTTACATCCTCGCCCAGATATCAAAATGAAGAAATATCAAAAAATCGACATGCAAAGAAGACCAATGCACCTGTGCTGCAAAAGGGAAAAATGAAAAGGAAAGGAAATTACAAACATTTAGTAATTGTAACATCCAAAAATGAACAAACACACAATGTGAACGAATTTAGAATACATTCTAATTACACAAAGTTACCTCGACTTCAAGGGCCGGTAGCTACCATTTACATCTGTAAATAAAGAAAGAAAAATTCGTCAGGCAAATTCATAGCTTCAAACAGCTAAAAACAAGTATCTTTAGAATTTAACAAACGGGGCAATCACGAGTTCTCTAACATAAAAATAAAATAAACTCTTCAAACAAATACCCCAATATTTAGTGTGTATTTTCTGAACTAATTATAAAAAATAAAAATTATATATATGTAATTTACTGAGTTGACTGATTGCCTTGTTGGTATACCGGTGGCGATTGTTTCAGACCGGAATATAAAAAGTCCAAATATTTTCCATAAAAAAAAAATGGGAGGTCGGTTTAACACTTTAACTGTATATTGCTTACATGCATAGTGAATAGATTAATATATATTTTCAGTAAGTGTAATGATGATTTTGTGGAGTAGATTAGTTGGTTAATGTGTTAGTAAGTGTAATAATTTAATACAATATCAAAAGAAATTCAGGAAATAAAATAACTAGAAAAACCTCTTTAATATTACAAACAGTCAAGATGAAAAATAAATTTTAATTATTTGTAATATATATTGTAATTTTAGTTCACCATGATTGGGATAATTTATTCACACATATAAGTACTATTCAATTCTAAATACAGGTTGTACCATATATATAACATTTAAATTCTAAATCAAGCTAAAAGAAAAGGAATATTCGGTTATTTATCTTTGAAACATGAAGCTATTTTCAATTAAAAAAAAACCATCTTCATTTATTTGTATCTTTTGAAATAATTAATCAAAATGCGTGGCCATTTTTTTTTGTCTTCAAAATAATTAAAGATATATTTATATTTCTTTAATTAATGATTATTAAGGGATAAAATGCATGCATGGTTTGGTGATTTCTTGATAATTTCCATATTAAATATTTATTAGATTCTCTTTTATAAACACATCACTACTTCTATATAACAAGTCACTATTTTGGTAGAGCCATTCTTTTTTTTTTTACAATTGATTATATTCTTCTAATCTAAACCATGGGATCTTATTTGTTCACAGCTTTAATAATTTCTTTTATTATGTTCCCTTATTTCCTTATTTACCATTTAAATTATAATAAAATTAATTTCTCTTATCTCTTATTTCAAATATTAAAGATGAATAAAATTAAAGAGTAACCAAAAAATTAAGAGAAAATTAATTAAGAAAACTGAAATGAATAGAAAAAATAGATTAAAAAAGTGAAAAAATATAGTTTTGGTTTAAACAATCTGAAACTGACCAAACAAAACATAAACTGAACTAGAAAATAAAACAAAAAATCATTGCAATATAAAAAACTAAAATAGAAAAAACTTAATCTCGGACACAAGAAAATAAATGTATGATTGCAATGTTTGTATTTCAAGTTGGATTATCATTTGAAAGAACTATATTTAGTAATAAGAAAAATCGTAGATAAACAAAAATTTATAAAGGAAAATTATTTGTTTTATGCAAAAAAATAGTTTAGTATAAATATAATTAAAATATCATGTTTCTAAAGGTAATATATTTGGAATCTTCCATTATTTTCGGTTGAAAGTTGAAACAACTCCAACCAAACCAATTTTGCTTCCTCTCTCTCTCTCTCTCACTCACTATATATATATATTCGTTCTTATAGCATTGCCCTTAGAAAAACCAAAAAGCCATTGACCAAAACTCTACCTTGGAGGCCAAGAGTTTGACATGTCCGCTTGAGTGCTTCAAGTAAAAACAAGGTTCGACAAATCATTTTTTATTAACAGAGGAAGCTTGAAGGGCAATTAAAAAAAGAGGGTTTGTGTTGAATCAGTCCTGATGGGGACTATCTATGTTGACCTTGCTCCACAGCATGAAGGGCAATTAAAATATTTTACGAGAGGAGCCTTCTGATTTATGCCTACCAGTAGCCTTAGATGGAGTACACAAGCTATTATTTATAGGTAGATCAGGGACCCCACTCACTAATTTATTTTCCAATTTTCTCCTTCCATCATGGAGATAATTAGCCATGATCAATTAATTGATCCCCATGATCAATCAAGTAATCCCCATGATCAAACCCCATGACCTATCTTCATGGTCATGAGTTTGCATGATCAAGAACATGGGCGTGTCATGAGGGACACTAAATGGAAATTTTCAACATTTTGATCTCTCTCTTATCTCTTATAACAATAAGAAATAAATGCTCTACCTAATCTCTTTTTCTCTTGGTTTTTACATACATACATACATACATACATATATATTTTATTTATAATTGAAGTTTGCTAGCTTCCTTGGACTGTTGCTGTAACTATTGCACTTGCCGTGTTGGATATTGCGATGTGCTGTGACTAGTGGTGACAGAAATGAGAAATAAATGCTCTGCCTAATCTCCTTTTCTGTTGGTTTTACATATATATATATATATATATATATATATATATATATATATATATATATATTATATTACCTATAATATAAACGGCGTGGGCAAAACACTGTGCCCACGCCATTACATATATATATTACTATATATATAATAATAATATATATTATTATATATATTATATATATTCTTTTGGTATTTGTTTAGACAAAAATAATCCATATTTTATGTATTTGTGCTTTTAGATTTTATTTTTATTTTTTTCATTTATTTTTTTACTTATCGTTCGAAATTTTAATTTATGTCAGTTATATTTTATTTTATTTTAAAATTTTTATTGTTATTTTTATTCCCAAAAAGCATCTGTAGCATTTTTACAGTGTTTTTCCTGTTCTATGATAAAATGATATATATATATATAATATATATATATATATATACATATATATGTATAACTATACAATAAAACACGTATGATGTTTTATTGTGCTAATCCATAGTAACATCTACTATTAATATATATTTTTAAGAAAGATGAACGAATGTTAAGGTGGCTGATTGGGTTTACAAGGCAGGAGAAAAAAATTTGTTTGAGAGGTTGGGGTTCAAGTTCCACTCTTGATAGATTTTTATTTTATTTTACAATATGATTAATTTTTTAATGATGTTGATAATTTTCTTGATTTTTTAATGATGATGATAATTTTATGTTTGTTTTTTCTTTTAAACTTATTAAACAGATAAATTTATATCAATTTAAAATTCATATATTTTATAGAAAACTTGCACTTCACAGGAATTCTGCACAAATTTATTATTTTGACCAAAAATATATTATAAAAAAAATAATTAATATTTTTTTATTGAAAAAATATGATACTACTCCATGACTTATACGCAGGGGGTATTGACAGCACTTTTATAATTGAAGTTTGCTAGCTTCCTTAACGACAGCACTTTTATAATTGAAGTTTGCTAGCTAGCACTTGCCGTGTTGGATATTGCGATGTGCTGTGACTTGTGGTGACAGAAATGAGAGGTGGCCCTCTAGAGCGGAGGCAAAAGGTTCAACCTTTTCCTTCACACACACGTGTGTGTATATATATATTTATTTATATATATAAACCGTGTGGGCAAATCACTGTGCCCACGCTATTACATATATATATATATATATATATATATATATATATTACAACAAAAATAAAGGACGTGTTGTTTTCACTGTAGCCTCAGATACAGGCTGGATTCACACAATATTATTATTTTATATATATATATATATATATATATATATATATATATATATATATATATATATATATATATATATATATTACAACAACAATAAAGGACGTGTTGTTTCCACTGTAGCCTCAGATACAGGCTGGATTCGCACAATGTTATTATTTTTTTCTATTTTTGTTTATTTTTTTCTTTTTCTGATTTGTTTTTTCATGATTTTTTTTATGATTAAAGTTTTTTTTTGCTTATATATAATTTATTTATATAAAATTGAAATTATTATTTTTTTATTTCTTTTTTATTTCTGATTCTTTTTTTTCTTTTTTTTTCGTTTCTTTCTTCTTTTTTTTCTTTTTTCTGATTTGTTTTTTCATGAATTTTTTTTATGATTAAAGTTTTTTTTGCTTATATATAATTTATTTATATAAAATTGAAATTATTATTTTTATTTCTTTTTTCTGATTCTTTTTTTCTTTTTTCGTTTCTTTCTTTTTTTCTTTTTCTGATTTTTTGCTTATTTTTTTCTTTTTCTGATTTGTTTTTCATGATTAAAGTTTTTTTGCTTATATATAATTTATTTATATAAAATTGAAATTAAAATAGAAAAATATTATTATATTAAATATTCAGCTTACTGAGGACGACTCGATCTGTTATTATTATATTAAATTTTGCATATATAGATATTATATTTCAATTTTACACCAGCAAATCCTATTAATTTTTTCAATCCCGACAATTATAAAATTGTTTGCTCAGACCCACAACGTAGTGCGATCCATTTTTAAATTTTCAAGTCACGTAATTTTTTGCTAGTTAGTTTTCATTTGATTTTTAGTCTTTTATTTTTTTCATTTTTTATTTGTTCTTTATTTTTTTTCTTTTATTGTTTTATTATTATTATTTTCAAATCAAATGAATCTTTTTTACCTCGTAATTTTTATTTTATTTTATGTAATTTTTACCTCGTAATCTTTTTTATTTTATGTTTGTTTAGTTTTTTATTTTTTTTCATTATTAACACAATAATAATAATAATAATAATAATAATAATAATAATAATAATAATAATTTCAGTTATTTTCCTTACTTATTGTTTTATTAATGTTTTTCAGTCTTTTCCTCTCGGGACAATTCGTTAATCTTTATTGTTTTAATAGTAATAACAATGATAATTTTATATGTTGAGACTTCGATGTTGCTGTTTTTATAATAGGGTATGGTGATCTGTTTTATTATATTAAATTTTGCATATATAAATATTATATTATATTTTTGGACCAACATATCCTATTAAATTCTTTCATCCCAACAATTATAAAAATATCCTATTAATTTCTTTCATCCCAACAATTATAAAAATTCTTACTCAACCCACAACATAGTGCGATAATTTTTTATTTTCAAGTCAAATGTTTTTTCAAATCAATATTTTTTTATTTTTTTATTTTATTATTTGCTCTTTTGTTAATGTTTTTTAAAAATTTTAGCCTTTGATTTTATTTCGTTTTCTTCCCCTTATTAAAGCAATAATAATATTAATATTAAGAATAATAATAATAATTTTATTTTTTGTTCCTTTGTGCTTTTTTATTATTATTTTTTTTGTTTTTTTCTCAGATTTGTTGAATAATATTTATTGTTTTGACAATAACAGTAATGATAATTTTAGAAGTTAAGATTTTAATATTACTGTTAGTATGATAGAGGATGTTGACCCCTTTCAGTATATCAAACTTTATATGTTAAAATATTATATTTTAATCTCAATAATTATAAAAAAAATTGTTCCACCCGCACTATACCCGTAACGTAGTGCGGGCATTTAGCTAGTATATATATATATATATATATAAAGCCAGCTAGCCAGACATAGGTATGAGAAAGAGCTCGAGGCTCTGGAGGAATGGTGAGAATAAGAATTTTAATTGCTACAGCATATTTTTAAGACAACAAATTTCTAATAAATTATTTCATTTCCTTAGCAAATTTTCTAACAAAATTTATCAAAAGTTTTTAGCAATATTCAATCACACTTTGGTTGAAAAAATTATTTTTAATAGATTTTTCCAATTACAATTATACTAATTAAATATTAAAATAAAATATAGTATTTATAAAATCAATCAATTTTTAAATAAATAAGAATGTCAACGGCGGTCAAGTCCGATTGTTTTTTTAGCAGCAGTAACTCTATAAAAGGCGTCGTCGCATCCTATGCTCGCAAGAAAGTAAAAGAGGAAGCTTGAAGGGCAATTAAAAAAGAGGGTTTGTGTTGAATCAGTCCTGATGGGGACTATCTATGTTGACCTTGCTCCACAGTCCCTTCGTAACTTTGTGATGTTATGTCAAAGTGGCAGTTATATTTTTTTAGCAGCAGTAACTCTATAAAAGGCGTCGTCGCATCCTATGCTCGCAAGAAAGTAAAAGATCGATCATGAAGGACGTGAAGACCAAGATGCGGGGTAGGATATTTTATATTACAATATTGTATCTGCTTTTATTTTGATCTCATCATATATACAACCTCACCAATACAATCTTCTTATGGTGTTAAGATTAATATAGTTTTGTTCATAATTGAACTTCTACGTGCTTGTTTTAATTGTCTGATTTATTTCATCATTTTTTTTTGAAATGGGTGATCCGGTACCCGCCGGGGCCCGACTAATCATCTTTTTTCTTTCGGTCGCAGACTCTCTCTTCAAAATCTGGTTACTAATAACATCAGCACCTTCTCCCGATAGTGCTGATGACCTGGAATCACAGGCTCCGCCTTCATCAGGAGTGCGGGAGCAGGACTTGGAAAAGGAATTGAAGAAGACACTCTTGGGTTTGTGCTTCGCATCAGCAATTCAAATCGCAAATCAGAGCAAACAGGCAGCGGAGCCTGGAATCAATAACTCCATCAGCGTGCTTTCACTGGGTACAGCAGCTATTTTTGCTGCTCTTTTCACCTCCCATTTTATCGGAGCAAAGAAGCCGCCTGCATCCATAGTGTTGGAAAAAGTTGCATTCTTCCTTGCGGCCACAACGTTTTTCTTCGCCATAGCAACTCCATGCCCTCTTGGCATCAAATGTGCTATATGGGCACTCTATATCTTCTCACTGATCGCTATCACTGCCTGCAATTTCCTCATGCATTCTGGCGACGCGTTGACACACGCGCCACAAGTCACGGTGATTGAGGGAGCTGCTGTGGAGGAAGTGAATGAGAAGGGGCGGCGGCGGCGGCTGGGAGAGCAGGAGGAGGGAACGGTGGTTGATGCTTTTGTGGTGTTTTGTTGTTCTGAATCTCAATACTCCTCATGTTTGGCATAATATGATTTTTAGGGGTTTATTTTTCACACGTCTCTAGCTGTTATTATTTAGGGGATTGTTTTTTGGGGGAGGGATTGTTTATTATTTATTATATTTTGCATGGCTGTAATGATTCATACCCTCTATCAAATAAACGTATATAAAATTCTTATTAATTCCTTACAATATATTATATTTCATTCTAAATGGAAAAAATCCGAGTTATAAACTAGTTTGGTGTGTATATTAGAAACCAAACACATTTCTTATCTATATATTTTGTGATCCCATTAAGGAGCCGCAGCCTAGTTCAACAGTAGAAGTTCTAGCTTGCAAACACAAAAGGCTCTAGTCTTGAGAGAAACCATTACATGCAAGAATTGTAAGTGGCAGTTATATTTCTAGAATTTTATCACAAGGCAAAAATAGATAATGTCCTTTGAATATCTATCCTAATAATCAACCCCTAAGAGCATTGCACATTTGGTGATGCCCAAATAACCCACAAGTAAAAAAACACAAGGATCCACAGATCTATACCCAGTTCCTGAATTCAGTAAGCTTTATACGTGCTGCAGATGACAAAAACTTACAATTTATTAATTCTCCAGCATATGAGTGGCGAATTTATCTGCAGCTAGTGTGATCAAACTAATTTTTTGAGAACCTATTAAACAAAAACATGTTTGCAACCACTTCAAAATTCAGTTACTAATTATCTTAACAGTTGACTAAATCATGAATTTAGTGAGCTTTTTCTATTTTATTCCAATAGAGTAACCAGATGATAAGTATAGATTTCAAAGAAGATTTTCATGCTCCAGAGTCATCATCAGCATTCTACCTAAAAATAAAACAGTGTTTGCCCAAGTACGGAGCATATAGACCTTTTGGATACACCAACTTGTTCCATTAATGTGTTTAAAAGAAAAAAGAAACAAAAAAGAGTACACATCTTAATTCTACCATATATTATCTGAAAGAATCACCAAAAGAAAACACAGTCAAGGTCAATGAGCATCAAAATAAAACAACCAAGGAAAGAATTTTCAGAATCTTACTGTAGCACATAAGAAGAAGGGGATCAATCCAGTGGAAATGTCATCTGAAATTGCTTCACTAAGTAAATCTGGAGAAAGGGCATAATTTGTTGAAGAGTCTGTTTTTAGCAGCTTGCAATTTTCAGGATGGATCCCTCCTATCTGTCATTAGTTAGAAAAAAATAATATGATATGAATATAAAGAGACATTACAAATAGCAAAAATAACTTCACCATGGTAAAAAATCTCAATAAATGCACACACAAATGTATATAAGTGTAAAACAAAATGAAGAACATGTGACTGCTGAATGGAGACCTTGAAAAACTCCATGGTAATGGAATGTTATGGGACTTTTTATTCCTAAAGCAGCTGCAGCAATCAGTTTTAGTACCACGCCAACTTGGTTTCCAGCATATACTTGATGCAAAATTAAAGAAACATATCTAGTAACTGGCTTTAGAAAAAATAATTGTATGCATGTTTGTATGATTGCATCACATGTTCGTTAAATAATAACATGCAATTTTATCTGATTTAAGAATATGAAAAACTGATACACAATGCGATGTAAAAAAGGAAAAATCTGGTTGGTCTTCTTGAGAACATGTGAACAATGGAAAGTTCATGGTTTGAAAATGCTGTCTGTTTCTATTTTGTCAAGCAGCTGGAAAGGTAGCTTTTAGTGCTGCACCAACATAGTTGCCAGCTTGTGCTTAATTTAATATGAAGTGACATCCAGTGACCAAAGTTAGCAAATTTATCGCGTAGAGAAAAGTAGCTTGACCAAAGGCTACAGGTAAGAGTAAGCCTATAAAATAAGAAGTTGAAATGCTGTGCTGAGTAATATGAAGTGCGTTCACTATCACTCGCCTCAAATAGTACCACTTGAATATTAATACATGTAAAATGGGCACACAATCCCCCCAAAAAAAAAAAAAAAAAAAATCGTGACTCAGAAAACAAAAGAAGTCAATAGAATGAAGCATCATCTTCAGAGTTTTGTATGTCATTAATGGGTGCAACTTTTATGGATGTTTGTGCGTAGTTTTACAAAGATACCTTGCAGGCTTTTTGCAAAGCAGAGTGTGTTTGATCGGATGCATAAACAACTAGCTTTTCAAGGGCATTTTTTCCAAGCTTCGTCAAGACTCTATCACGAGCAGCCAGAAGCACAACTAGAACAGATTCACTTGCAGTGCCCTGTATCACTCCACCACCTTGTCCTGTAACGTAAATCCATAAGCTTATGTAACGTAAATCCTTTTCAAAATTGCACCAACCACAAACATCAATAATTTAAACTCTTTTGACCATAACTCTGGCATCAAAACTGCTTATGCAAGTGTCCTATAAATGAATCATTGTGCAATGCCATCTTCAGACAGCTGTTAAAAACATTGTAAGAAACATTTCAAAATATCAACTGCAGAGACTGAACAAAGCTGGTTTCTGCTATACCAATGAAAAATTATTGAGCATATTATGGCATCCATGTGAGCTCATAGACCAAGTTAGTATTTTGTTAAAATTGTATGACATAAAATCTGTGCCAACTTTACATATGAATTTTAACAATCATTTATCAGAACCCTTACCAGTAGAGAGAAAGTCTTCAGGAAGCTTGAGCAATTTACCAAGCCAATCTAGAACAATCATTTCAAGCTCAGTTGCAGCAGGAGAAGTTATCCAGCTAAAACCCACCATATTAATACCAGCACTAAGCATTTCTCCCAAAAATCCAGCAACACTGCTGTTAGAAGGATAATAAGCAAAATAACTCGGGCTTTGCCAATGGGTCACCCCCGGTAATATCTTTGCTTGAACATCTGCATTCACATCACGAAACTAATCAATGGAAAAAAACAAAACCCGCCAAAAAAAGTTAATCCCCCCCCCCCTCTTGTTTATGTAAAATAAAGCAAATTCACCATCAAGAACATTTTGCAACGTTTCAGGCTGATTTGGAGCAGAATCTGGCAGAAGTTCGCGTAGATATCCAGGCTGCACAAATAGAAAAAACAAATTTGCCACCAAATTCACACACACTCATACACAACAAAAAGAGAGACCATACGGAAATCAAAAAGGAAAGAAAACCAGATAAAGTCAAAGAATATTAAAGCTAAGGAAGGTTAAAGACCTCAACTTGGCTGAGAACAGGGAAATTCTCAATGGATTTGTAATAATCAGCAATAAAGTCTACCATTTTATGTGCATTCTCTCTCAGTTGCTCTGAATCCATCGGTTTCAATCCCTTACTCTCCTAAAAAGCACATTCACATCAAGATTAATCCAGCATGACACATACATAAACACAATTCAAAATCAAAACACACACCACTACTGTAAAACTTTCACGACTTACATGTTTAGTTATTGGTTTCTTGTCAAATGAAAAGGGAAGTGTGTGCTGCCAGAGCTCGACCTCGAGGAGTTAAGACCTGAAACTATATTCTTTAAAGAGAGTAACAAATGCACTAATACTCCGGTAGGTTTAACGGTGAAAGCTATGTTTTTTAACACAATCGTTTGGACGGATGGATAAGTAGGCAAGGGAAGGGAAGATGGAGGGAGCGTCGATAGTTTATTTCTTCATGCGTAAATTATGAGTTAGTCCCTTTAGTTTTAAAACATAAATTAAATAGTCCCTCTATATTTGTTAATTAAATAATTTACGGAATTTGTAAGATTTTACAATATAAGTTTATGAGATTGTGATATGAACGATATTTTTTTTGTATCTTGATTTTAAAAAAAATATTATTTAAAATATTATAGCATGTTTGACCCATTTTAAGTGTGAATTTATGCAATTCAACAACTTGAATCGTGATTTTAGTAATTAGGGTATTCATCAAATTTAATTTGATGATGTTTTTTTATTTCTTTTCTTATCAATCTTTTCATATTATTATTTTTATCCCTTTTATATTCTTAAAAAATGAATTATAAAATAAAATAAGATTGATGAAAAATATTAAGCTATAAAAAATATTAAGTTATAATTAACTCCATCCTCCATAGACTTCTCTTTATTAACTTCAAACGTTTTGTTGTCCACAAATCTACGCCGTGCGATTCACGACTTTACAATGAGCGTACTTTGCTACTAATATTTTGGAGACAATAATAATAACCTTGAAATTATTGTTTTTTACAGTATTTTTTATTTTTTAATATTAATATATTAAAAAATATAAAATTATTAAAAAAGTTTTTTAAGAAAACTTTTGCCACTATAAAAACAAACACGATCTAAGGCTCTGTTTGTTTCCCGGAAAGTGAATTCCGGGAAACCACTTTTCAAATTTTACTATGTTTGTTTGCTTTCTGAAAAGTTGTTCAACGAAAAACACTTTCCAGTTAAAGAAAAATTTGACTTGGTTTTCAGGAAAACACTTTCCAGAAGTTGTGAAAAATTTAGAAATGTCATTATTTGCTGATTATATCAAATTTGATCCTCAAACTTTTGATTGCTATATATAATTTGTTTTGAATATTTATTTTTCAATTCCATCTCTTAAAATTTAATTTTTATATTAATTTTGGTCCTTATTTTTATAATTGCTATTTGCTTTTTTCTTATCATTTTTTTATTGAATTTTTTTATCTATCAAATTTGGTCCTCATTTTTTTATTGTTACTTATTTTATTTGAAATAATTTATGAAATGTTTATTATTATTATTTTAATTTATTCACCTTTAATTTTTTAATTTTTTAGATTTGATCTTTATTATTTTGATCTTTATTTATTTTATTTGAGATAATTTATGAAATTATATTTTTTTTTCAATTTCAATTTCATTCTCATTCAACTTTTTAATTTGTAAGATTTGTTCCTCATTATTATAAGATTCATTTTCCATAACACTGTCAAATATCGAAATTCACTTTTCAGGAATTCACTTTCCAAAAAGAAACCACTTTCCAGCAAACAAACGGGGTCTAAATTAGTCTCTAATATGTGATATGTTTCATATATCAATCCTCAAAGTGTGGGTTTACAATTTTATAGAAGTTTTTTCTTGTTTTTTTAAACATTTTTTAATGTAACATCATCATTTTGGGCATATACATACATACATACATACATATATACATATATATACATATATATATAAAACATGTGGTCAAACAAAAGTTCAAAACATAAACTAAAATTATTAGATCTAACTTAGAATGAGGTTTGAATCCCGTGTTAGATGATCAATATCAAAATAATATTATTTTATTGCAAGAAAATTTATCACAATTAACAGGTTTTTACTGGATTTTGTTAGATCATAAGCATGAGTTTTAACTTGATCAAATCAAATCACGGGATTGACCCGGGAGCCTGTTCAAGTTTTATAACTACATACCCACACAATTCTACCATAAAAAAGAGTGTTATTGCCCTATTGACATTTACAAGAAGGTGGGGTCTGGTGGGGTTTCAAAAGGCCCTAGATCATGCTCCAAAGACAGACTGTGAGCAGAGATAACATAGATGCAAGGCATGTGAGAGGAAATGTTGCTATATCTCTATCTATATTACAAAATTCATTTCTTCTTTGCAATTTTCAGCTGCATATCAGCTCACAGTTGTTGCGGTTGAGATAATTTGTAGCTGAGTCGATGACAATGACAATAGAGGCCGTCATCCTGTATTGCTAGGAACTATTTCAATCAAAGTGGAAGGAATAACTATAATTTATTAAGGAAATTAAAATTAATATATTGTTATGAAATAATTTTATTTAAATTAATCAATGTTAATTTAATAATAAATTTCAACCTCCCTGTGGGCAAAGGTTGCATCACGCATGAAATTTACTACTTATTAATAAGTCTAATAAATTTAAATTTTAATAAATAAAATTTTCCGTACCTGTGGGCCTAAGATAAATTTTATTTCTTAAATATTAAATTTACTACCTTATTCTAATTAATTCATAAAAATAAAAATGTCCCTATGCGGATTAGCAATTAAATTTATGAATTAATTACAACCCGATGTTAATTTTCCTTATGAAGTTCACATACATTATTTTCTTGATGTAATTATCATTTATAAAATCAGACGTTGTGGCATTTCTAAAATTATTAATGATAATTACTACTTCATTAACATCGAATAATTATGTTGATGCCTAGATAACATACTTTAGTAATCAAACAAACCGGTATGAACTAAACAGTATTTTTCCAAATTACAACCAGGCAAGTTTTCGGGAAAGTGAGGTGGGTCTCAATGGACATGCTTAATTAAATACCAAGACTTTCCTATACAGAACTTTCCTAGACATTGAAAAATGGATAGTACCATAAAATTCATTAACATATATGGTTTGATTGATTACTCTTTTGTCTAGGCATTAATTAATTTATATATTACAAGATTTATTGCTAAGTTAATGTACTGTATTAATTTAATATCTCGTAACATAAAACAATAGGAATACAACTATATGACATAATTTAAAAGCATAATGTACTTCAAAACATAATACAAAAAAATAAATAATTCATCATGTAAGCATAAAATATATACAACATAATATACTATAAAGTATGATTTCAAATGCATGAAAAATGCATTCTGTAACAATAAGAATGCATAGCATAGTGGATCAATTGCTTTATGCACTTTGGGAGAACAAGGTTCGAATCCACTGCACCCATGTAAGAAATATTTTAAATAATCAAATGCTAAATATGTATAGCAGCGGAAATTTAGATTATAAATACCTCCAGTCATTGTTGCTCAAGTAACGAAAATCAAATGAATTCCCAAATCGCAGCAGCAACAAGCTTTTTTCGAAGCGGCAACAACAACACAAAATAATAAAATATTTTACGAGAGGAGGCTTCTGATCTATGCCTACCAGTAGTCATAGATGAAGTACACAAGTTATTATTTATAGGTAGATTAGGGACCACACTCACTAATTTATTTTCCAATTTTATCCTTCCGTCATGGAGATAATTAGTCATGATCAATTAATTGATCACCATGATCAATCAATTGATCCCCATGATCAAACCCAATGACCTATCTTCATGATCATGAGTTTACATGATCAAGAACATGGGTGTGTCATGAGGGACACAAATGGAAATTTTCAACATTTTGATCTCTCTCTTATCTCTTATAACAATAAGAAATAAATGCTCTGCCTAATCTCTTTTTCTCTTGGTTTTTACATACATACATACATATATATATATATATATATATAATTTATAATTGAGGTTTGCTAGCTTCCTTGGACTGTTGCTGTAACTATTGCACTTGCCGTGTTGGATATTGCGATGTGCTGTGACTAGTGGTGACAGAAATGAGAAATAAATGCTCTGCCTAATCTCCTTTTCTGTTGGTTTTTACATATATATATATATATATATATATATTCATTATATATATATATGTATATATATATATTACCTATAATATAAACGGTGTGGGCAAAACACTGTGCACTGTTTTGCCCACGCCATTACATATATATATATAATATTATTATATATAATAATATTTATTATTATATATATTCTTTTGGTATTTTTTTTTGACAAAAATGATCCATATTTTATGTATTTGTGCTTTTAGATTTTATTTTTATTTTTTTCATTTTATTTTTTATACTTATCGTTTTGAAATTTTAATTTATGTCGGTTACATTTTATTTTATTTTAAAATTTTTATTGTTATTTTTATTCCCAAAAAGCACTCGTAGCATTTTTACAGTGTTTTTCCTGTTCTATGATAAAATGATATATATATATATATATATATATATGTATAACTATACAATAAAACACGTCATGAGTTTCTATCGTGCTAATCCATAGTAACATCTACTATTAATATATATTTTTAAGAAAGATGAACGAATGTTAAGGTGGTCGATTGGGTTTACAAGGCAGGAGAAAAAAATTTGTTCGAGAGGTTGGGGGTTCAAGTCTCACTCTTGACAGATTTTTATTTTACTTAAAAATATAATTAATTTTTTTAATGATGATGACAATTTTCTTGCTTTTTTAATGATGATGATAATTTTATGTTTATTATTTCTTTGCAACCTATTAAACATATACATTTATATTGATTTAAAATTCATATATTTTATAGAGAACTTGCACTTCACAGAAATTCTGCATAAATTTATTATTTGGATCAAAAATATATTATAAAAAAATAATTAATATTTTTTTATTAAAAAAATATGGTACTACCCATGACGAGTGCGAGGGGTATTGACAGCACTTTTATAATTGAAGTTTGCTAGCTTCCTTAACGACAGCACTTTTATAATTGAAGTTTGCTAGCTTCCTTAACGACAGCACTTTTATAATTGAAGTTTGCTAGCTAGCACTTGCCGTGTTGGATATTGCGATGTGCTGTGACTTGTGGTGACAGAAATGAGAGGTGGCCCTCTAGAGCGGAGGCAAAAGGTTCAACCTTTTCCTTCACACACACGTGTGTGTATATATATATTTATTTATATATATAAACGGCGTGGGCAAATCACTGTGCCGACGCCATTATATATATATATATATATATATATATATATATTACAACAACAATAAAGGACGTGTTGTTTTCACTGTAGCCTCAGATACAGGCTGGATTCGCACAATGTTATTATTTTATATATATATATATATATATATATATATATATATATTACAACAACAATAAAGGACGTGTTGTTTCCACTGTAGCCTCGGATACAGGCTGGATTCGCACAATGTTATTATTTTTTTCTATTTTTGTTTATTTTTTTCTTTTTTCTGATTTGTTTTTTCATGAATTTTTTTTATGATTAAATTATTTTTTTTGCTTATATATAATTTATTTATATAAAATTGAAATTATTATTTTTTTTATTTCTTTTTTTTTTCTGATTCTTTCTTTCTTTTTTTTTCTTTTTTCTGATTTTTTTTCGTTTATTTTTTTCTTTTTTCTGATTTGTTTTTCATGAATTTTTTATGATTAAAGTTTTTTGTTTATATATAATTTATTTATATAAAATCGAAATTATTATTTTTATTTCTTTTTTCTGATTCTTTTTTTCTTTTTCGTTTCTTTCTTTTTCTTTTTCTGATTTTTTTGCTTATTTTTTCTTTTTCTGATTTGTTTTTCATGATTAAAGTTTTTTTGCTTATATATAATTTATTTATATAAAATTGAAATTAAAATAGAAAAATATTATTATATTAAATATTCAGTTACTGAGGACGACTGATCCATTATTATTATATTAAATTTTGCATATATAGATATTATACTTCAATTTTACACCAGCAAATCCTATTAATTTTTCAATCCCGACAATTATAAAAATTGTTTGCTCAGCCCACAACGTAGTGCGATCCATTTTTAAATTTTCAAGTCACGTAATTTTTTGCTAGTTAGTTTTCATTTGATTTTTAGTCTTTCATTTTTTCATTTTTTATTTGTTCTTTATTTTTTCTTTTATTGTTTTATTATTATTATTTTCAAATCAAATGAATCTTTTTACCTCGTAATTTTTATTTTATTTTATGTAATTTTTACCTCGTAATCTTTTTTATTTTATGTTTTTTTAGTTTTTAATTTTTTTCATTATTAACACAATAATAATAATAATAATAATAATAATAATAATAATAATAATAATAATTTCAGTTATTTTCCTTACTTACTTGTTTTATTAATGTTTTCGAGTCTTTTCCTCTCAGGACAATTCGATAATCTTTATTGTTTTAATAATAATAACAGTGATAATTTTATATGTTAAGACTGCGATGTTGCTGTTTTTATAATAGGGTATGGTGAGCTGTGTTATTATATTAAATTTTGCATATATAAATATTAGATTATATTTTTGGACCAACATATCCTATTAATTTCTTTCATCCCAACAATTATAAAAATATCCTATTAATTTCTTTCATCCCAACAATTATAAAAATTCTTACTCAACCCACAACATAGTGCGATAATTTTTTTTTTATTTTCAAGTCAAATGTTTTTTTTCCAATCAATATTTTTTTATTTTTTTATTTTATTATTTGCTCTTTTGTTAATGTTTTTTAAAAATTTTAGCCTTTGATTTAATTTCGTTTTCTTCCCCTTATTAAAGCAATAATAATATTAATATTAAGAATAATAATAATAATTTTATTTTTTGTTCCTATGTGCTTTTTTATTAAATTTTTTTTGTTTTTCTCTCAGATTTGTTGAATAATGTTTATTGTTTTGACAATAATAGTGATGATAATTTTAGAAGTTAAGATTTCGATATTACTGTTAGTATGATAGAGGATGTTGATCCCTTTCAGTATATCAAACTTTATATGTTAAAATATTATATTTTAATCTCAATAACTGTAAAAAAATTTTGTTCCGCCCGCACTATGCCCGCAACGTAGTGCGGGCATTTAGCTAGTAGGAATATATATATATATATATAAAGCCAGCTAGCCAGACATAGGTATGAGAAAGAGCTCGAGGCTCTGGAGGAATGGTGAGAATAAGAATTTTAATTGCTACAGCATATTTTTAAGACAACAAATTTCTAATAAATTATTTCATTTCCTTAGCAAATTTTCTAACAAAATTTATCAAAAGTTTTTAGCAATATTCAATCACACTTTGGTTGAAAAAACTATTTTTAATAGATTTTATCAATTACAATTATACTAATTAAATATTAAAATAAAATATAGTATTTATAAAATCAATCAATTTTTAAATAAATAAGAATGTCAACGGCGGTCAAGTCCGATTGTTTTTTAGCAGCAGTAACTCTATAAAAGGCGTCGTCGCATCCTATGCTCGCAAGAAAGTAAAAGAGGAAGCTTGAAGGGCAATTAAAAAAGAGGGTTTGTGTTGAATCAGTCCTGATGGGGACTATCTATGTTGACCTTGCTCCACAGTCCCTTCGTAACTTTGTGATGTTATGTCAAAGTGGCAGTTATATTTTTTTAGCAGCAGTAACTCTATAAAAGGCGTCGTCGCATCCTATGCTCGCAAGAAAGTAAAAGATCGATCATGAAGGACGTGAAGACCAAGATGCGGGGTAGGATATTTTATATTACAATATTGTATCTGCTTTTATTTTGATCTCATCATATATACAACCTCACCAATACAATCTTCTTATGGTGTTAAGATTAATATAGTTTTGTTCATAATTGAACTTCTACGTGCTTGTTTTAATTGTCTGATTTATTTCATCATTTTTTTTGAAATGGGTGATCCGGTACCCGCCGGGGCCGACTAATCATCTTTTTCTTTCGGTCGCAGACTCTCTCTTCAAAATCTGGTTACTAATAACATCAGCACCTTCTCCCGATAGTGCTGATGACCTGGAATCACAGGCTCCGCCTTCATCAGGAGTGCGGGAGCAGGACTTGGAAAAGGAATTGAAGAAGACACTCTTGGGTTTGTGCTTCGCATCAGCAATTCAAATCGCAAATCAGAGCAAACAGGCAGCGGAGCCTGGAATCAATAACTCCATCAGCGTGCTTTCACTGGGTACAGCAGCTATTTTTGCTGCTCTTTTCACCTCCCATTTTATCGGAGCAAAGAAGCCGCCTGCATCCATAGTGTTGGAAAAAGTTGCATTCTTCCTTGCGGCCACAACGTTTTTCTTCGCCATAGCAACTCCATGCCCTCTTGGCATCAAATGTGCTATATGGGCACTCTATATCTTCTCACTGATCGCTATCACTGCCTGCAATTTCCTCATGCATTCTGGCGACGCGTTGACACACGCGCCACAAGTCACGGTGATTGAGGGAGCTGCTGTGGAGGAAGTGAATGAGAAGGGGCGGCGGCGGCGGCTGGGAGAGCAGGAGGAGGGAACGGTGGTTGATGCTTTTGTGGTGTTTTGTTGTTCTGAATCTCAATACTCCTCATGTTTGGCATAATATGATTTTTAGGGGTTTATTTTTCACACGTCTCTAGCTGTTATTATTTAGGGGATTGTTTTTTGGGGGAGGGATTGTTTATTATTTATTATATTTTGCATGGCTGTAATGATTCATACCCTCTATCAAATAAACGTATATAAAATTCTTATTAATTCCTTACAATATATTATATTTCATTCTAAATGGAAAAAATCCGAGTTATAAACTAGTTTGGTGTGTATATTAGAAACCAAACACATTTCTTATCTATATATTATGTGATCCCATTAAGGAGCCGCAGCCTAGTTCAACAGTAGAAGTTCTAGCTTGCAAACACAAAAGGCTCTAGTCTTGAGAGAAACCATTACATGCAAGAATTGTAAGTGGCAGTTATATTTCTAGAATTTTATCACAAGGCAAAAATAGATAATGTCCTTTGAATATCTATCCTAATAATCAACCCCTAAGAGCATTGCACATTTGGTGATGCCCAAATAACCCCAAGTAAAAAACACAAGGATCCACAGATCTATACCCAGTTCCTGAATTCAGTAAGCTTTATACGTGCTGCAGATGACAAAAACTTACAATTTATTAATTCTCCAGCATATGAGTGGCGAATTTATCTGCAGCTAGTGTGATCAAACTAATTTTTTGAGAACCTATTAAACAAAAACATGTTTGCAACCACTTCAAAATTCAGTTACTAATTATCTTAACAGTTGACTAAATCATGAATTTAGTGAGCTTTTTCTATTTTATTCCAATAGAGTAACCAGATGATAAGTATAGATTTCAAAGAAGATTTTCATGCTCCAGAGTCATCATCAGCATTCTACCTAAAAATAAAACAGTGTTTGCCCAAGTACGGAGCATATAGACCTTTTGGATACACCAACTTGTTCCATTAATGTGTTTAAAAGAAAAAAGAAACAAAAAAGAGTACACATCTTAATTCTACCATATATTATCTGAAAGAATCACCAAAAGAAAACACAGTCAAGGTCAATGAGCATCAAAATAAAACAACCAAGGAAAGAATTTTCAGAATCTTACTGTAGCACATAAGAAGAAGGGATCAATCCAGTGGAAATGTCATCTGAAATTGCTTCACTAAGTAAATCTGGAGAAAGGGCATAATTTGTTGAAGAGTCTGTTTTTAGCAGCTTGCAATTTTCAGGATGGATCCCTCCTATCTGTCATTAGTTAGAAAAAAATAATATGATATGAATATAAAGAGACATTACAAATAGCAAAAATAACTTCACCATGGTAAAAAATCTCAATAAATGCACACACAAATGTATATAAGTGTAAAACAAAATGAAGAACATGTGACTGCTGAATGGAGACCTTGAAAAACTCCATGGTAATGGAATGTTATGGGACTTTTTATTCCTAAAGCAGCTGCAGCAATCAGTTTTAGTACCACGCCAACTTGGTTTCCAGCATATACTTGATGCAAAATTAAAGAAACATATCTAGTAACTGGCTTTAGAAAAAATAATTGTATGCATGTTTGTATGATTGCATCACATGTTCGTTAAATAATAACATGCAATTTTATCTGATTTAAGAATATGAAAAACTGATACACAATGCGATGTAAAAAAGGAAAAATCTGGTTGGTCTTCTTGAGAACATGTGAACAATGGAAAGTTCATGGTTTGAAAATGCTGTCTGTTTCTATTTTGTCAAGCAGCTGGAAAGGTAGCTTTTAGTGCTGCACCAACATAGTTGCCAGCTTGTGCTTAATTTAATATGAAGTGACATCCAGTGACCAAAGTTAGCAAATTTATCGCGTAGAGAAAAAGTAGCTTGACCAAAGGCTACAGGTAAGAGTAAGCCTATAAAATAAGAAGTTGAAATGCTGTGCTGAGTAATATGAAGTGCGTTCACTATCACTCGCCTCAAATAGTACCACTTGAATATTCATACATGTAAAATGGGCACACAATCCCCCAAAAAAAAAAAAAAAAAAAAATCGTGACTCAGAAAACAAAAGAAGTCAATAGAATGAAGCATCATCTTCAGAGTTTTGTGTGTCATTAATGGGTTCAACTTTTATGGATGTTTGTGCGTAGTTTTACAAAGATACCTTGCAGGCTTTTTGCAAAGCAGAGTGTGTTTGATCGGATGCATAAACAACTAGCTTTTCAAGGGCATTTTTTCCAAGCTTCGTCAAGACTCTATCACGAGCAGCCAGAAGCACAACTAGAACAGATTCACTTGCAGTGCCCTGTATCACTCCACCACCTTGTCCTGTAACGTAAATCCATAAGCTTATGTAACGTAAATCCTTTTCAAAATTGCACCAACCACAAACATCAATAATTTAAACTCTTTTGACCATAACTCTGGCATCAAAACTGCTTATGCAAGTGTCCTATAAATGAATCATTGTGCAATGCCATCTTCAGACAGCTGTTAAAAACATTGTAAGAAACATTTCAAAATATCAACTGCAGAGACTGAACAAAGCTGGTTTCTGCTATACCAATGAAAAATTATTGAGCATATTATGGCATCCATGTGAGCTCATAGACCAAGTTAGTATTTTGTTAAAATTGTATGACATAAAATCTGTGCCAACTTTACATATGAATTTTAACAATCATTTATCAGAACCCTTACCAGTAGAGAGAAAGTCTTCAGGAAGCTTGAGCAATTTACCAAGCCAATCTAGAACAATCATTTCAAGCTCAGTTGCAGCAGGAGAAGTTATCCAGCTAAAACCCACCATATTAATACCAGCACTAAGCATTTCTCCCAAAAATCCAGCAACACTGCTGTTAGAAGGATAATAAGCAAAATAACTCGGGCTTTGCCAATGGGTCACCCCCGGTAATATCTTTGCTTGAACATCTGCATTCACATCACGAAACTAATCAATGGAAAAAAACAAAACCCGCCAAACAAAGTTAATCCCCCTCTTGTTTATGTAAAATAAAGCAAATTCACCATCAAGAACATTTTGCAACGTTTCAGGCTGATTTGGAGCAGAATCTGGCAGAAGTTCGCGTAGATATCCAGGCTGCACAAATAGAAAAAACAAATTTGCCACCAAATTCACACACACTCATACACAACAAAAAGAGAGACCATAAGGAAATCAAAAAGGAAAGAAACCCAGATAAAGTCAAAGAATATTAAAGCTAAGGAAGGTTAAAGACCTCAACTTGGCTGAGAACAGGGAAATTCTCAATGGATTTGTAATAATCAGCAATAAAGTCTACCATTTTATGTGCATTCTCTCTCAGTTGCTCTGAATCCATCGGTTTCAATCCCTTACTCTCCCTAAAAAGCACATTCACATCAAGATTAATCCAGCATGACACATACATAAACACAATTCAAAATCAAAACACACACCACTACTGTAAAACTTTCACGACTTACATGTTTAGTTATTGGTTTCTTGTCAAATGAAAAGGGAAGTGTGTGCTGCCAGAGCTCGACCTCGAGGAGTTAAGACCTGAAACTATATTCTTTAAAGAGAGTAACAAATGCACTAATACTCCGGTAGGTTTAACGGTGAAAGCTATGTTTTTTAACACAATCGTTTGGACGGATGGATAAGTAGGCAAGGGAAGGGAAGATGGAGGGAGCGTCGATAGTTTATTTCTTCATGCGTAAATTATGAGTTAGTCCCTTTAGTTTTAAAACATAAATTAAATAGTCCCTCTATATTTGTTAATTAAATAATTTACGGAATTTGTAAGATTTTACAATATAAGTTTATGAGATTGTGATATGAACGATATTTTTTTTGTATCTTGATTTTAAAAAAAATATTATTTAAAATATTATAGCATGTTTGACCCATTTTAAGTGTGAATTTATGCAATTCAACAACTTGAATCGTGATTTTAGTAATTAGGGTATTCATCAAATTTAATTTGATGATGTTTTTTTATTTCTTTTCTTATCAATCTTTTCATATTATTATTTTTATCCCTTTTATATTCTTAAAAATGAATTATAAAATAAAATAAGATTGATGAAAAATATTAAGCTATAAAAAATATTAAGTTATAATTAACTCCATCCTCCATAGACTTATCTTGATTAACTTCAAACGTTTTGTTGTCCACAAATCTACGCCGTGCGATTCACGACTTTACAATGCGCGTACTTTGCTACTAATATTTTGGAGACAATGATAATAACCTTGAAATTATTGTTTTTTACAGTATTTTTTATTTTTTAATATTAATATATTAAAAAATATAAAATTATTAAAAAAAAGTTTTTTTAAGAAAAACTTTTGCCACTATAAAAACAAACACGATCTAAGGCTATGTTTGTTTCCCGGAAAGTGAATTCCGGGAAACCACTTTCCAAACTTTCCTGTGTTTGTTTGCTTTCCGGAAAGTTGGTCAACGGAAAACACTTTCCGGTCAAAGAAGAATTTGGCTTGGTTTTCAGGAAAGTGTTTTCCGGAAAATTTGAGCGGAATACACTTTCTGGAAGTTGTGAAAAATTTAGAAATATCATTATTTGCTGATTATATCAAATTTGATCCTCAAACTTTTGATTGATATATATAATTTGTTTTGAATATATATTTTTCAATTCCATCTCTTAAAATTTAATTTTTATATTAATTTTGGTCCGTATATTTATAATTGCTATTTGCTTTTTCTTATCATTTTTATTGAATTTTTTATCTATCAAATTTGGTCCTATTTTTTTTATTGTTACTTATTTTATTTGAAATAATTTATGAAATGTTTATTATTATTATTTTAATTTATTCACCTTTAATTTTTTAATTTTTTAGATTTGATCTTTATTATTTTGATCTTTATTTATTTTATTTGAGATAATTTATGAAATTATATTTTTTTTTCAATTTCAATTTCATTCTCATTCAACTTTTTAATTTGTAAGATTTGTTCCTCATTATTATAAGATTCATTTTCCATAACACAAACACATACTGAAAAGTGTTTTCCAGTTCATTTTCCATAACACTGTCAAACATCGAAATTCACTTTCCAGGAATTCACTTTCCCCGGAATTCACTTTCCAAAAAGAAACCACTTTCCAGCAAACAAGCGTGGTCTAAGTTAGTCTCTAACATGTGATATGTTTCATATATCAATCCTCAAAGTGTGGGTTTACAATTTTATAGAAGTTTTTCTTGTTTACAACCCCTAAGAGCATTGCACATTTGGTGATGCCCAAATAACCCCAAGTAAAAAACCACAAGGAACCCCAGATCTATACCCAGTTCCTGAATTCAGTATGCTTTATATGTGCTGCAGATGACAAAAAAACTTACAGTTTATTAATTCTCCAGCATATGAGTGGCGAATTTATATGCAGCTAGTGTGATCAAACTAATCTTTTGAGAGCCTATTGATAATGTCCTGTGATAAAATTTCTAGAATATTCGGTTATTTATCTTTGAAACATGAAGCTATTTTCAATTAAAAAAAAACCATCTTCATTTATTTGTATCTTTTGAAATAATTAATCAAAATGCGTGGCCATTTTTTTTTGTCTTCAAAATAATTAAAGATATATTTATATTTCTTTAATTAATGATTATTAAGGGATAAAATGCATGCATGGTTTGGTGATTTCTTGATAATTTCTATATTAAATATTTATTAGATTCTCTTTTATAAACACATCACTACTTCTATATAACAAGTCACTATTTTGGTAGAGCCATTCTTTTTTTTTTTACAATTGATTATATTCTTCTAATCTAAACCATGGGATCTTATTTGTTCACAGCTTTAATAATTTCTTTTATTATGTTCCCTTATTTCCTTATTTACCATTTAAATTATAATAAAATTAATTTCTCTTATCTCTTATTTCAAATATTAAAGAGTAACCAAAAAATTAAGAGAAAATTAATTAAGAAAACTGAAATGAATAGAAAAAATAGATTAAAAAAGTGAAAAAAATATAGTTTTGGTTTAAAAAATCTGAAACTGACCAAACAAAACATAAACTGAACTAGAAAATAAAACAAAAAATCATTGCAATATAAAAAACTAAAATAGAAAAAACTTAATCTCGGACACAAGAAAATAAATGTATGATTGCAATGTTTGTATTTCAAGTTGGATTATCATTTGAAAGAACTATATTTAGTAATAAGGAAAATCATAGATAAACAAAAATTTATAAAGGAAAATTATTTGTTTTATGCAAAAAAATAGTTTAGTATAAATATAATTAAAATATCATGTTTCTAAAGGTAATATATTTGGAATCTTCCATTATTTTCTGTTGAAAGTTGAAACAACTCCAACCAAACCAATTTTGCTCTCTCTCTCTCTCTCTCTCTCTCACTATATATATATAGATTCGTTCTTATAGCATTGCCCTTAGAAAAACTAAAAAGCCATTGACCAAAACTCTACCTTGGAGGCCAAGAGTTTGACACGTCCGCTTGAGTGCTTCACGTAAAAACAAGGTTCGACAAATCATTTTTTATTAACAGAGGAAGCTTGAAGGGCAATTAAAAAAAGAGGGTTTGTGTTGAATCAGTCCTGATGGGGGCTATCTATGTTGACCTTGCTCCACAGTCCACACACTTCGTCGTCTATCTGTATTTTACTGTAACTCCTTGACAAGATGGCAATTCATGCTAAAATCTTGCCTTCTGTCCTTCTCCAAAGATACTTTGATTCTAACCATTGTTACGCTGGGAGATTTTCTAGGCTTCCTTTGCTTTTTCTTAATTGGGTGATTAACCCTAAACACTCAATGAACCAATCTTTCAGGTTTCAACCAAATATATATGTCATTCGGAATTTTATGCATTTATCAAATGATTACTGCCACAATTTATATTCCTATCCAGATCAATTTCCATCTAACTAATTTACAATTAACGATATACGTGTTTCTACATGAAAAATATTTGGGTGTATTCACGCAATCATTTCATAATATGTGAGGACCTTGCCTTCTATCTTCCTGACATTAGATTGACAAGAGGTTGATTGTCATAGAAGGAGCCAACATCCCAATCCTCTGTCGAGGATGAAAGAGTCATCAAGGCAACCACAATGGATCTCATACTCGGCCGCAACTGAGGATTCTCTTGGGTGCATGCCTTGGCAAGCTGGGCCATCTGGAACCACAGCTAAAATTTAGACTGCAAAAACACAATCTTTTTATGTATATTTCCGAAAGAAGTTTGTTTGTTTACCTTGCAAACTGAATCGAGTGGATAGTCTTCTCCTAGCCTGGGGTCAACTACTTTGCGAAGGTCTTCTTTAGGATCCGGCTGATTCAGAACTTCCTCAAACTGTAGAATGGAGTAAAACAAAAGGTCAGCCTGTGGGTGTTTTCTGGATGTATTCAGAAGCAGGATATGGATAGGCTTGAAAGTCAAAAATCTAGGAGAGAGCCTCAAATAGGCTACAAAAACTCATTTCAACTTCACCAAGTCTTGTCAGAAACCAGATCCATATGAAAATTGTTATTCAATTTTACTGGTTCAGCACTGAGTCAAGCTTCAGCAGAGCTCGAACTACCGTAAACTATGCCAATCTATTAGCATCCAGAAATTAATAGATATAAAGAGGAATGACAGAAAATTCACCAAAGCAACAAGGCCCCTTGATTCAGCACTAGAACCATTTGTCTTGACGATAGCTTCTTTAGCAGAAATAAGTTCATAGAGGACAACCCCGAGAGCATAAACATCTACTTTTGGAGAAACATCACCATATTGAGCATATCTGCACAGAATCATGGGAAATGTTAATCCCTGTTTCATAAAAAATAAAGAAATGCTCTTATTTAAGTTTCTGTCCCTTATCCTGCTAGATTCATAAAATACACTCACATCTATTCTCAGAAACTAAATATGGCGTTAAATTTTCATTTTCAAACTTTAGTGACTTCATCAGATATATTTTTAACTTTTTTAGATTTATAATCATGATCATGTTACCCAAAAATCTAACTTAGCTGTAGCAGTGTTATGCAAACGTGTCTTCCCACAATAAAAAAAAACTCTTTTGCATCAGTCATAGTCCAGTGTACAACTCACTCCATTTTTTGCCACGCTGATTTCATCCTGACATCCTTTTTTTATATTCTATTTTTTTTCCTCATTCTGGGTCATGAGTTATAAACTGGGAGACCAACCTCCCACTCCATACCCCTCCCTGCCTGGTAACAAACTTCAGGATTTGGAAAGCTTCGGATTTCACAAGGAGGTTTAGGCCATCAACGTAGATGGATAATAGAAGCAACACAAAATTCTCAATAACCTTCCATTAGAATATTTTAGTGCCACCTACTGCATCGTTTATTGCCTTAATTCAAAATTCTATTACATGTTCCAAACAATGACATCCACAAATATGCAGGTAAGAAAAAGGTAAAATCACACAGCTCATAAACACTTCTTTTGCTCTGACACAAAGTTTGGGTTCTTAGTCCAAACAATATTAGACAAGAAAAAGATGCTAAAAAATTGAGACCAGACAGTTGTTAAGATAAATAGGATCCTATCTGAATTCTATTCCAAAGTTCTTATCTTCTTATTGAATTGTTAGAAAAGAAAATGTCTTACTCTGGCGGCATGTATCCAAATGTACCCACAAGACGTGTAGGGAGTGATGTACCTCCAACCTCAGTTAGTTTTGTTAATCCAAAATCTGCAACCTGTATCATAAAGTTTAGTACAAACATGCAAAAAAAGGCTTGAAATGGAACACCATCACGAAAAAAATCAATCCTACCTTTCCCCGGAAGTTCTTGTCGATCAGTATGTTTGCCGATTTAATATCACGATGAATATAAACAGGGACAGTATGCTCATGGATGTATTCAAGGCCTCTAGCTGAATCAAGGGCAATTTGCACTCTTCTCGACCATGGCAATGGATCCTTCTCTGCAAACAAGCAACACTTTTATCACTGCCATTCAATGTGCCTACTAGCACCAGAAATAATGTTCAAAAAGGACATTTAGTCTCACCAGAGCCACGCAAATGTTCGCTTAAGTTTCCATTTTCAATGAATTCATAGACAAGGAAAAGAGAACCCTCAACACAATATCCTATCAATCGAAGCTGCAATAAATGTAGATAGCACTATTTAGTGCATAGAGTACACGCCAACCTTATTTTGTGCATCGCAAAAATAATAAATTACAAAGCCATTAACTCAAGTGTCCAGATACATAGTGCACGTACAGAAATTGTATTCCACAACAATGGTAATTAATTAGCTGACATGCAAAAATCCTTCCAGCAGGACATTTATTTATATATACAGATTCAGTTCCATGAACATATTGAATTCCATCCAAAAATAGATAGAACCATCAAAATTAGCCAACAAAAATTCCTGCAGAAATAAAAAAATCATGTCACATGGCGGAGTGCATCTAATGGTCTATAATATTTCCTGGTATAACATGGATCTCATTTTTCCTAAATAGCATACTGATTTCAGAAATTCCATATCCCTATGCACATCGTACTATTTATGTTGTATAGGATGGGTTTATGATGAGGTAGACATTTCAAGAATCTATTGCCTTTAGGGAGCTGCTTCTGTTCTGGCAGATGCATGGATCTCCACTTCTGTATTAGGCTTGTGCAAACGAGGTTTTACATGTAATGATGGTCATCACCTCTAACCAAAATCCTAAATTGGTGAGTTACTGGTTCATCTTGTATATAAACCAATGTGGGATATTTTCACTCTCACGTGCTGCTACACTGAAGATAACAATGAGGGTGTACAAGGTTTTGTGTGCACAAGTGGATTAAAGAGTTTACATCAAAACTAATGTAACGGGTTGAGGGTGCAGTAACTTTATCAAAGTTTCTAAGCAGGTAACCACTGGCCTGTTTATACTTCCTTGTCCTAGAGCAGACAATGCCTTCCTCTGGACCATGCTAAATTGAAAACTTGGTGAAATTAATTAAAGGGTATGAAGATATCATGTCCAGATTAAAATGTAGACTTAAACTGTCATCCCAAGAATTTTCCAGTAAATTCTTATCTAGCCAAAATGAAAACATATTACCTTTTCCTGAGTAAAGAAAAGATGCTATCGCCTTTTCTCATTCATAAGCACAATCTACATTTCTTGTTATTGTAAAAAGAAGAGCATATTACCAGGTTTAGGTGGTGAACATGAGTTAAAACCTTGAGCTCGGCAAAGAATTCTTTTGATGCTTGCATGTCCATCTTCTTAATGGCAGCTTTCTGCATAACAAGTAAAAAATATAAATAGAACAGAAATACACACACATGGAATACGTGCTGTGTGCAATATATAAAACATTTGCAGGCACCACAATTAGGGATGAGCATTTGGCCAGTTCAGTAAGAAAATGTCTATCTTTTTTCACTATTTTTTTCCCAATGCTAGAAAGCTGAAAGCAAACTGAATTGAATCAGTTCCATCAAGTCAAATCTTGAAAAATAGATATCGATTAAGAAATGCATGACACATTGATTAAGGGTCTTTAGATTTTCCAACCCATTTTTATGTTATAAATGAATTATAAACTGATTAAAAATAAATAAAATTCTATTGATATCACTAGGTTTCTTTGGTTATTTTAGTTCTATCCAAAGGAAACAGAACAGCAGCATTTGAGACTATATTTTCCTTCCAAATTAAACCAAAACTGAAACAACCGGTCTGAATGTTTTCAATTGAGTCAGTTCAGAAATTCATTTTGCAAAATTCATCTCATCCCTTATGCCGAAATAATTCAAGAAACTCTAAGAAAAGACAGGGTGTGGACCTCAATCCTTAAAAACTTAAAGGTTGCTAAAAAAATGTAGCTGCAGCAACCACAATTTCAATTCAACCTGAGCAGCAGACACTAACAGTTATTGTAGCTGCTCATCCACCTGTGCCATTGACTCGGTAGAATACTTTTCATTCATTTCTAGAACTTGGATTCCCAGTTCTAATTAACTATTGACTAGGCTTCACAGAGGTTACTTGAAGTTGGCTCCAGAACTACTATGCTCTACAAACATAAATCTCTCTAGAGCAGGTAAAAGCATATGATGAGATATGTTCGAATTAACAAATCAAAGTCTTATCAGTTCACATCAAGCATTTAATATAAAAGTGGCAAAGAAACATTGTCCTAAACTCAAAATATGCTGAATAAATCTTGTCCTCAAAAGTCTACTATAGATGGATTTGCATGGCTGTTTCATGTGAGATCCATTGCTATGTAGTAGGATGCGAGATTATAACTTGCACCTGCTCTTATCTTTAAAAGCTCAGTGAAGGTGCCAAACTAACTCAAACTCAATAACTAACATTCAATACGATGTTTTACGACTACTTTAACAATGGGAATCATAAATAAGTAAAGATCACAGAGATTACAGACCTCGCCTCTCAGTTCTGCATAGTATACAGCCCCAAAGCCTCCTTGACCGATCTTATTTGCCAAACTAAAGTCATCGGTGGCCTTAGCAAGTTCTTCGTAAGAGAATTCCACAGACTTGTCCACAGTTAACCCTGTAAGACCTTGGGACCCAGTTGCATCCACAGTTTCATTGGAGTTACTTCCAGGTACTGAACCAAGACAGAGGAACATGTAAAATGTTTAGCCATCTACATGATTTCACTTTCTCAAGAAGAAGAAGAGGATGTAGAACTTGTAAGATGAGATGATTATATTTCAATGCGTCACTCAATGAAAAAGAATTAACCATAAAATGGAGCAAGATGGTCATGATCCTCAAAAAAAGAAACATTGAAAAAGAACCCATCCTGGTGTTCTTTATGGAAGGAATAATGCAAGAGAAATTTGCTCAGACCAGTGACCGTTGAGAACTCTTCAATCATAAATAGAGGACAGGGATAGTGACAGAAAAACCTTGCACAGTTCGTGGAGAGAGTTCTGGAGACGCTGACAGCAATATTGCCCCCTTCACCTTCTTCTTTCGGTAAAATCTCACATAAATAAAAACTGCCAACAACAGTGTCACAGCTACTGCTGCTATGGATATGCCAGCAACAACGCCACCTGCTATTCCTGGTTATAGGAAAGTACACCATCAGTTCAAAGTAGCACGAAGTTTGCATGATAGCATCTTACATCCTCGCCCAAATATCAAAATGAAGAAATATCAAAAAATCGACATGCAAAGAAGACCAATGCACCTGTGCTGCAAAAGGGAAAAATGAAAAGGAGAGGAAATTACAAGCATTTAGTAATTGTAACATCCAAAAATGAACAAACACACAATGTGAACGAATTTAGAATACATTCTAATTACACAAAGTTACCTCGACTTCAAGGGCCGGTAGCTACCATTTACATCTGTAAATAAAGAAAGAAAAATTCGTCAGGCAAATTCATAGCTTCAAACAGCTAAAAACAAGTATCTTTAGAATTTAACAAACGGGGCAATCACGAGTTCTCTTAACATAAAAATAAAATAAACTCTTCAAACAAATACCCCAATATTTAGTGTGTATTTTCTGAACTAATTATAAAAAAATAAAAATTATCTATCAAAATCTTAAAAATAACCAAATACCTTTGGCTGGAATATAAGCCACACCACTCCCATTAAAATCGAAACCAACATTATAACGCTGTAGCAGCGACTGCGTCATATTGGTCTCATTGGCAATCGACGCCAAAGTATCATTGGGTTGCAGCGGGTACGTCATAAACAGGCCGTAATCCTTAGAAACCGAGGCATCCCCACACGAACAGTTAACACTCACATTAAGCACCCCGGTATCGGGTATATTAGTCTCAGGGTAGGAATTAAAGCGCCTCAACGACGGAATCGTTGTCAAATTGGAATAGCTTGCGGCGACCTTATCATAAGTGTCTCCAGTTGTGACGGTGTAGGTGAAGAAGTGGCCGAGGAATTCATCGTTGATGCAGTCGCAGGGGAAAGGGATGTTGATCCTGATGAAAGCTTGGACGCTGTCTTTGCTTTGTACTTGAGGATTGTAGCTGAGGATGGTGTCGAAATCCGTTGATATTAAGATGCTTGAACTCATAACTTCGGCGATGAATGAAAGGTTAGTTCCTTGCTGAACGTAGTAGGATGCTAGAGCCAAATCGCAGCCTTTGCTGCATTTTGACTCGATTGAGTAGCAGAGTAACAACAGAAGAAGAAACCCAAACCCGAATTTGGGATTCATTGATTCGAAAAATCTTCCCGTTCAGAGGAGGAGGAAGATGAACGGGAGAAACTGAATTCTGATTAGTTGATCGTTGACTTGGAAATGGAGGGGGGATTAGTTGTCGATGATAATGATGATTAGTTAATTAAAAGGTGATATAACCAGCGGCTGATGCTCGACGCTGTCGTGTTCGTGTTGAGCTTCGAGAGAGAGAAGAGCTGGAAATTGAACGGCTCTGGTGGCGTTCTCGTTAGGGGAATGGTGGCGCGATTGCTCTCACCTCTTCTACCTGATTGGACAAGCAACGCAGCCCAAGCCGGCGGGTTTAAGAATTCAATCGTCAAATCTTTGACTGCTTTTTTTTTTCTTGTTTGGTGTTATAATAATTGTTGATTTTTAAAATATATTTTTGTTAAATATATTATAATAATATTTTTTTAAATTATTCTTAAGAAAAAAATACTAAAATATTAATTTAAAGCAAAAAAAAATCAATCTCTTTTAAAAATATTTTTGAAACACAAAAATAAAAAGATTCAACTTAAACATGAGGAACTAAACTTTTTTTTTAAATAAAATATTCTCATTGCACTCTCAAATTTTATTTTATTTTGTCAAGAGATGTGTCATTACACTTTTTTTCAGGATTTTTTATGCTTACATTTTGGTTACAAAACTTTTATTTCTCCACATTTTAAACCCTATGAATTGAATAGGAAAAAATAAAGTTAATTAATGAAGAAAAAAAGATACAAAGCTTTTGACTAATCACGTTCTAGTTACCAAAAAAAACATCTGTGTGGTCTCAATAGATTTGTCTTGAAGATGAAAATTCAACACATTTTCGTGTGTTTTTATTTTTTTATGAAAACAAGTTAAAATTAGGGTTTAAAACAAAGTTGTAAAATCCATTTCGGTTTTTATTTGGACTGAAACGTATCGGTTTCAGTGTATTATGGCGTTCGTTCGGTTTTGTACTTGTTCATATTTATTTAATTATATATATGAAAAAAATATTAATTTAACAAGTATAATTTAAATTCAAGATAAATGAACTTTAAATTATACAATACAAACATAATCTCAAAATTAGGATCATCTTTAAAATTCTAAAATATTATGAAAGTAAAATGTTCTAAAATAAAAGAAAAATACATTAAACATATTCTACATCATTAATATAAAAATATTAGAATTTCTTATTATGCATCCCAAAAAATAGTAAATACCATCGCAAGATAATTACAAAGAGAATAGTACTCAAAATCATATGTTCAAAAAAAAAGAAAAAACAGATTTTGAAAAAAAAAGAGTAAAATTCGAACACAAGTATGATATAAATAAAAATCATAAAACCGTAAGTAAAATATTTCTGAATACAATACAACATAATTATGGATATAAAACTTCATTAGTTGAGGTTCATATATAATTCAAAATAATTTAAAAATACATTACAAAACAATTATGTCTATAGAATTTCATTAGGTAAAACTAACAAATTTAAAATAAATATTTTGATGATATGCTATATGAATTAAAATCAGTCTCATGTCCGTCATTTTCCTCGTTATTTTTAATACATATATCAAAAGTATTATTATTGAAAGGTTTATTAGTACTAATATTGGTATCAACAATCAACATCAATATTACTAGTATTAGCTCCAACTCCAACAAATTATTTTGACATCAGGATACGAAAATGATTTAAAACATCAAGAAATTTTAATTTAAATTAAAAAATTTAAGTATAAATTTTAAAGTTAATATTACTAATTTTCAAGAGTGATTCCATGATATATATATATATAATTGTTATTTTTTTTAAAATCAACACAACAATTTTATTTTTATAATATATATTTTTTTAATTTTTGTTAATGTATATTAAAAATTATATATATATTTGTCCAGACTAGATTCCAGCATTTCAATTTGTCTAACCGGACTCTAGCATTTGGACAAATTGAATTTTAATTTGTCCGATGTGGGACAACATAATATGTTCCACATCGGACAAATCCACTCAATCTCCACTCTTCTCCTTTATAAATATTCTCTACTCCCATCTCCATTCTCCTTGTCCCACATCGTAAAAACTCATTTCCAATCTCAACTCTTCTCCATTAAATAATCTTCGATCTTCACACTTCAATTCGAGTCTCCCTCTTCGACCTGGAATAAAATCGAGGCATTTGGACTGAATTGGGATGGAATTTCGAACGGACGTGAATTAAAAGCGGACGACAACGATGCTGTTTTATTTTGGTTTTATGAATAGAACGGATGGAACTAAACGGATAAAAAGTAAAAAAAACTCAGACTATGATTCTTGATAAAAAAAAATAATAATAATAACTGAAAATTAGTGTAGTGCAAAACGCATCGTTCACTATATCATCCGCTTCATTTATTTATTAAAAGGCTGGTGCAAGCTCAAACGGGCTTGAGCTTTCTTTCAAACTTAGATGTAGCGCGCTTGACTCTCTTGGCCTATATCTATTTTTTATTTTACAATTACATGATACTTTAAAAATCATATGATAATATTGTACTTTTCAAATAATATTTCATTCTTTTACAAAGAGTGGATAAAAACAATCAAAATATAAATTTTTGCTTTTTATTGAAATTTTATTTCTAATTATTGACAACTTTTTATTAAAAACACATCATGATCTGAATAAAAAAAATATTTATATAAAAAAAAATACATACACAAGGCCGGGGAGTTTTAGCTAAAGAATGTTTTGGATAAAAATCATAAAAATAAAATATTTTCTCCGACATTATTGAAAAGGTGAGTTTTCGAAGTCATCACACGCTGAGGATTTGAAATAGCTGAAATAACAGTTGAGTAATGAACAAAAAAGTATCGGCACGACGGCACCGACGACCAAGTCAAGGGCCCTGACGGTGTTGGAGTTGGAAATCTCGAGCATATTTTCTCCGGCCAAGACGTTGGTGCATATAATTTTTATATCTTTCCAATAAGTTATTTTTTTATTATAAATACAATATTTCTATTTAATTGAAAATAAAATTATTAATAATATGTTGGTTCATAATTGAAAATCAAGGAAGGATTTAAACAAATTTGTTGTTTTATTCATAAAAATGCTTAAAGTATTTAACTTGACTATGAGGTGTCAACATTTTACAGGATGGTGCTCTGTCTCTCATTTCATTATGAATTGGAGCGATTTAATTCCTTTTTTTTGGCTATGAAACTTTTTTTCTCTTTTATTTTGTCCTCCATTCGCATAATTGGTGGCCAATTGTTTCTAATTTGTTATGGAATGATTATATTTAAAGAAAAGGACCAAAGTGAAAGAAGAAAAAAGAAGTTAGGACTTTGATATTCAATGTCTCTTAGGGTTCCAATGAAGAAAAAATCAGCACGAGTTTACTGAGTCAAAATGAGTACACGGTACACCAACCAAACCAAAGCTAGCTGCAAACAACTGCAACATGTTGGACATGGAAAGTGAGTGGGAGGGGTGGGGGAGGGGAGCCTTAGCAATTGGTCCACGCGCATAATTCTTCCCCGAGTTAACAAGCAGTAGAATGCATCATCAATGCTTACCATACTTGAAATAATTCTTTATAAAAATAGATTATTTATTGAGCTCCATAAGCTGCTACCGATAACTATATTAATAAAATAAATATTTTGCAAAAAAAAAAAGAGTTGTAAGTATTAATTTAAGTGAGGTATTGAGTTAAGTCTTGTTACAATTTTTTTTCTATCATGTGACATAGTTTACTCTATTAGTTTCATTTGCAAAGCAAAAACATTTTATTCAAAATTCTAATACAAGTGTAAAATATATTTAATATGTTTTGTCAAAAATAATATAAGTCATATCTTGGGGTATCATCTAAAAATTTAAGTTTTTAGGTAAAATGGTTTTATGACATGATATCGGAGTCTTGTTGACCTCGCGTTACGGGTTCGGATTTCACCACTATTATTCTATTTGATAAAATAAAGCTGTGAATTTATATTCTACGAGCTCATTTAAAAATCTAAATTTTAAAATAAAATAATTCATAGTAAATTATATAAAAAAATGAGCCGGTGAGGATATTTATTGTTTACAGGCTTCTATACTTCTCGAAAAGGTTATGAAAAAAAAACTAGCGACGGGGACGATTGTATTTGCCCATTTGTTATTAATTGGGGAGTTGACTTTTAAGCTTTTCATATAAGATACTATTTCATATTACCTTATAAAAATGTTTTTTAAAAATGAATTTTTATTATTTTTTTAATCTAAATTAAAAAAAATGATATTCTTATATTATTTTTATGTACATATATATATATATATATGAATTAACAAATACTAAAAAGGGAATTAAAAATTGTAGTTTTTTTGCTCGGAAAAGAAGATACACCTTTTGACACTAAAAATATTTCAGTAGAGTTATCTTGCATTCAAAACTACATCACTTAGGGCATGAATATTCCTTAACTTTGCAATAAAGAACCACATTCGATCACACACGCTCGTAAATTTATTGGTGGTCTTGTGGCCGGTTGTTCTGACCTGCCAGTCAGCTGCCGGAACTTTTTCCCGGAAGCAGTTGGTTGTATCGGAGGTAACTATTGTCAGAAATTGCATTTTGAAAGCTGTTCCTACGATCCCATGTGTTCCTTAACCTAGCCCAAAATTTCAATCTTGATACATGCATCACCGACCTTCCAATTAATACGTGTCCAAGTCCAAACTGCTCGCAGTATTTGGAGTTTTTTTAGTCGAGGTTAGGTTGTTTTTTTCAAGTGATTTTTATTTTGTAATGTATTAAAATAATAATTTTTTGATTTAAAAAACATGTTTGACCTTAGAACATCAAAATTAACTAAAAATATTAATTTAAAATAATGTTTTTTTTTCAAAAATATTTTAAAAACACAATATTCATATATCTATCTATCTATCTATATATATATATATATAAGGTTTGCATATAGACATGACCTTGTAGGTGGTCACTAATTAATTCTGGCAACTAATTTCTATTAGACTCATCGAGGGTGTCGGCATTGTACTTTTGACTAAAATGTTCAAATCCAAGCTGGAACATTATATATTATATATAATATATTAATTGTTGTCTGAAAACAATAGTCATTTAGGTCCTTTGATAGAAATTTCAAGCCAAAGCAAGCAATGCCCCCGATTGCCTTCACCTTCAAGTTCACATTTGATGATCTTTAAGTGTTTATTAATTTAATTTTCGCTCACCACTCGTATGTATTGAATTATAACTAAATACTTATTATTAAGGAATCATCTTAAATTTTTAGATTAGATCTCAAAATATAATTATAGTATACGCTAGCTAACAATTACATGAACACATTTTACAAACTTTAGAATTGGACCGCCCAATCCATGCTGCCCCGTATGCGTATATATACAATAAAAAGCTAGCTAGGCTCTCACGTTGCCTTTATATATCGACATATCTCTTTCAAAAAAAAACTAGAAGAATCTCAAGAAATGAAACTCTTTCACCTCAGCCTCATCGTCGCTCTTCTCATTTTCCTCAGCAGCACTCCCAGGAGCAGTCACGCAATCCGCCGGAGCTTTTCTGCACCCTCCACAGGCCAGAGTGTCTTTCGCTCTCTCTCTAGCCCTTCGGCCGTCGCAGAAAGAGCTGAAGAACTCGAGTCGCAGAAGCGAAGGGTTCCTTCAGGCCCCAATCCACTGCACAACAAGCGATGATCTTAGCAACTTTTTCCTGCCGTGCACGACCCTTGTTCTAATCTGCATACCTTTTCTAGGGTTTGACAGCAGAAACTTAGGTGATGATTTGCATGGTTACTTGCATAGATTAGGAGCAGTCTGATATTTACTTGTACACTTTGTAGAGATAATATTGTTTTGCAGATCGTAATTAAATTAATTAATTATTATATTAATGTTTGTTTGAATAACCCTCTCGTGTCCCTTTATTCCTTTCCCCATCCATCTTGCTATACCTGTTTTGGAACGTATATATGATCCTAGAGAAGGCTAAATTTTGTGTGTGTATATGGAGTGGTTTTGCAGGTTCTTAGGGTTTGTGTTTGAGAGTTTATATATATATAAAATACAATTTCTTGACAGAAAACAATCAAGGAGGTTGATTTGCACGGTTTATTTCACCTTGGTTTTCAATTTCATAGCTAACCTGCTCCGATGGCGACTTCGTGATATAAAATAAATATTAATTTTCGTGGCAATGGATCAGAGGTTGATCAACATCAAACAGCTGCACACAAATCAATCAGGATTTATCCTGTAAATTGAATCCTTTTGAGATTAGACCCGGTTCAGTTTAATTTCCTGACAGGAGCCTGGAGAGCAGATGCTGACCCATAGGTCCCCATTTTAATGCTCAGTGTAAATAACCTTTATTTCATACAGCCATCATCCAATTAAGAAACAGCAGTCCCCCATGCTCAAAAAATGGAATATTTTGTTGAGTGCTGCCACTGTAGCTTTTGGGTCCTCGCCACTCCAAATTTCCAAGCACCGCAAGCACTGCAGCAATTACTCCTTCTCGTATATTCTTTTTATTAACTCGAGTGTACAAACCAGCTTACGTGTATCTTGATTAATTCTTTAAATTTTAAAATTAACGAAAATACAAGTCTTTAGTGATCTTGAGAAATGAGAAACTCGATTTTGGTGATCTCTAAAGAACAAATCTATGATCTGACCAGTGGAGCAGCACTCAAGATCATACCGCTCAAGATTTATTACTTCTCATACTTGTACCTTAACTCTCTAGTATTGTTTTTTTGAATTTTGAATAGCAAGGTTATCTTGGGTCAACTTTGGAAACCAAGGTCAAATCTCTCTTAAATTTAGGTCTCGAAAGCAATAAACACCAAGGTGAAATCTCTCTTTGATTAGGTCTGGTGATATCACCTAAATCTGAACCAATAAAATGGAATCAAATTCAATCCCCACTGAGACGCATCCTCCAAAATACTTGTCGTCCAAGATAGAAGAGGGAAGACTACATACGCTCATAATTAATGTTTTTTAAAGTATTTTTGGATGGATTTGATATTTTAAATATCAAAATATATTATTTTAAATAAAAAAATAATTTACACCGGCCTTGCTAGCACATATTAATTGCTTGGAGAAGGAAAATATGTGTGTGTGGACTGTTGGAGGTGGGTTGTGGTCCACGTTGCAAGTGTAGACACTGGTTATGGCACCCACCAAGCCTCTGGGTGTGGGTGTATGCGCATGTAATATCTGAACTTTAGTTGAACAAATTATTACGTGGTTGAAAATTATATTTAGCTTTATTATCATCAAGTCAGTTTGAGAAATGTTAACCCACGCACCAATAAAGGAACGTGGAGTGATCGATGGGACATAATTAATTAATTGTTGGAACATTGTACTATTATATTTTAAATAATTCTATAACAACAAATTAAAACTAATAATCCAGGATTCTATCAAGAAATAAGATTAAAAGAGTGTTTAACATTGCATTTCAAAAATATTTTTGAAAAAATTAAATAATCCAGCAAGAAATTATATTAAAACTCTGTTTGGTTATATCATTGAGAAACGAATTGTTCCTAAGTCGCGTGACGTATTGATGACATGACTTTTGATCCGCACAACAAGTCTATGAAGAAGCGAGTTGAAACCATTTTGATGTTTGGATTTGATGTTAAAATAAGTATTAAAAAATATTACTTTTAGGCTATTAAACTTTTTTTTTAAATATAGTTTTTAAGTTATCAACTTTCCTTTTAACTTTATTTATTTATGAAATAAAATGATCTTATAATGTTTAGTTTTCTCATGAAAAAAGAGTAGCGTGTAAAATGGTGAAAACAACTTAATTATTATTTATCTTATAATAAATATAGCAAATTAAGTTTGAAATAATAAAATAAAAAATGAGAGAAAAAGAATGGACAGAATCTTTAGTGTATAAAGATATGAACATTAAACTTCACAATAGTTCTAAAATAAACACAACCATGAGAAAAATAACAACGTTAGCAAAATGATTTCAACAACGTTATTTTTTTAATATATATATGTACACAAATGAAAATATAGAATTTATTCTCATTTTTTATATATTATTCTATATTCCTATTCAATGTGGAATAAGTTCACTAATATTCACCTATATACAAAATTAAAAGAGGAGATAATTGTATTAATTGATGAATCTTAATATATAGACAATAAGCTAGAAGCAAAATGAAATGAATTACAATTAGAAAAATTACTTGATTTATCATAATATCTTCAAATTGGGACCATGAATCCCTATAGCTTTGGTTTATAGTTTTTGATGCTCACCCTAATCTATGGAGATTTAAAATAAATCTCTCTAAATTTTCCTACTACTAGAAATCTTGATATTCCCCAAGAACTTCATGATATGCCCTTTATGAGACCTAGACAAACATGAATGCTATCTTTAAATTGTTTGTCATGAGTTCTAGAAACTATGTCATAAAATCATTCTAGACGCTACAACTTCCTTATGATAGGCTAGTGTTATCAGTTTCATTCTGTTTCGATTGAAATGACCGTAACATTCGTACAAGTTAAAAAAACGAGATAAAATTATGACGGTTTTACCTTGATTTAAATTTTAATCCATTCCGTATTTTTTGGCCAAATACTGGTTGGAACGTTCATGTTTTGTTCTATCCATTCCGTTTCGACCAAATAATATTTTTTTTCAAATAATAAATAATTTTACAATATTGTTCATCTCTTAATCTGACAATTAGATTGAGATGAAATTGTATGAGTCTCTTGATATATTTATATATATTATATTAAAATTTCAGAGCAATCAAAGAATGTAATAACCTTAAGAGATTGATGATAGTATTCTCGTAATATTATACATGTTTATAATTTTATTCAGAAAAATCATTTTATTGTAATTTTTAAATTAAATTGCACAATTCTAAATAATTTTATTTTTGGATTTAAACTTAATATTTTTTTGAATTACTATATTTAATTATATATAAAAATGCACAAACAATAAAACTCCGAAACGGCATGCCACAACACTCCGAAACCGTAACATACTATTCCAATTGGAAAAAAAAACCACCAACCAAAACAGAATTATCAAACTTGGGACAGACAGAACGATCTCAACTGAACAATATTTTGCCAATCCCCACAGACTGTGCCAGGTTTAGCAAACACCAACCAGAAATGTTGAGAAGATGATCGTGCTGAGGCCCGAATGGGAATCAGTGAGCCATGTAAGGAAGATTGTAACAATGGTTTGGCTAAAATGGTTGCGGTTTACAGAGCTACTAATGTCAAGAAGGTCATAAAAGTTGAAGCCTGGAAGGAACAAATCATTGCAGAAAATAATTTTTACAAGGTAAGAAATACGAAGGACTACATCTATGAATTAAATCCTTTATAATACACACTTGCATTTTCATGGATGAGAAGAAAACAGGAATGAACATGGAAACCAAAAAAGTGAGTAGCCTCAGTGGTTCAAAACCAAACCTCCATCATCCGCACGGGTGAATTATAGACTTGAGAGAGAACCGTGTTAAACAAGGCCGAGCAATTCCTGCTTGCACCAAGGAGGTCACACCTTTATATCTTTCAGGAAGGTAAACTCAGTTTACAGCAATCAGAGCTATCAAACAGCTGCAGTGGCCCGAGGACTTGTCCCCCTGGCAATGGCGTCGGATGAGATGAACTTTGAGACAAGCACAGCTTCATTGCTTACAACCTTCGAGTTTGCCACATCTTCCAAGCGCTTCCAAGTTAATTCTCTCTTTTCCCGTGTCTCCATCTGTTTGACTTCATCTTCTTCAAATTTGACCAGGAATTCATCAAAAAGTTCTTGATCAGCATCTGAAAATATCTTCTTAACATTCAGGGTCAAACTCTGAACAGCTTGGTTCCAATGCCCCCTTGTATTTCTCTCCAAAGCTGGGAAGATTATAGGTAGTATCACTCTGCGATTATGCGTGATCAAATTTCTTATGTGATCATTGTTCCACAAAAACAAAGCACGTTCTGCAACCTGCCACAATACCAGATTAAGATAATCCATATGAACAACCCAAAGTCCAAATCCAAATCCTTCAGATGGAGCAGAAATTTAGTTAAGTAACAGGGCAGATAATATGTAAATCCATATGATTCTATCAATATACATTGCAGCAAGCCAGCGTAAGCTCTAAAGTGAAAATATCTACTACAATGGATGTGAAACTCGCTGCACGCATGCTGGAGTGAGTCTCACTCCAGAATCCTTCATTTCTTGGTATTAAAACCTCCATATAACACAAACATACAGATATAAAAACCGAAAAGCATTTTTATTCTGCAAAAACATCAGCAAATACATCAATGACCAAAGACAGATCATAGTAAAACCACAAGTAATATGCACTTCCAGGAAAAAAATAAAAACCGAAAAGCATGTTTATTCCGCTCAAAACATCAGCAAATACATCAATGACCAAAGACAGATCATAGTAAAACCACAAGTAATATGCACTTCCAGAAAAAAACAGACAGTAGATGCTTAATCCTTGAATAAGGCTATAGGTGAAAACTATATTCAAGGCATAAAACACTCTTTACATCCTCTACTACCATACAAACGCTGAACTTTCAGGATCTAGGCATTCAATATATTTTCAGAAGAAATCCAATGGCTTTTTCTTCCAACCATTGTCCCACCTGGAAACATAAAATTGCAGTGGGAGTGCAGCACAACACATAGCTGTAATCATAACAACAATTCAAATGTATAGAAATGATTTTGTCGCTTGTAAATTGTAAAAAAATAATTTAGCTTCTCAGCCTCTGATTAAGTGTCAAAATTATTTATTGGTGCTCACAAGATGACTGTTTAATTGAAGGATTTTGACAAGAAAAGAGAGATAAAACAATTTACAAGGCCATGTGAGTAGTTCCATGAAAAAGAATCTGGAAGTTGGGTGTACCGCTTAAGCTAGCCTTTTTTACTTGGACTGCTTCTATAGGGAAGATCCATATGGTGATAGCATCATCACGAAGAAAAATACTAATATTGAGTATGTGTGAAAGAGATGTGAGGATATGGTGGAGAATATAGAAAGGCAACAATGTAAATTAATATTTGATTTTTTACAAATTTTAACATTGCATGATCATTCAAGATTTTTAGTATTACATTCAGAAATATTAGCATTTATTATTTAATGGTTAAAAATTCCCAGATATAAAATAATACCTTCTGCAGTAGCTAAGATCAGGTTGCAAGCTTTCTCTTAGAGTTGGATTTGTTGAATTATGTCTATATCAGAGACACAAGTTCTTAGGCGTGGCAGGGGGCAGCAGGGGCACATGTGAAAGATGAGAAGTGGAGAGCTATTGTGTTATTCATTTCATGGACTATTGGCATGAACAAAATGTCACCATTATGGAGTGGAACTCCCATCATAAAGACATTAGCTCAAATTGTAAGGTCTTGTACAGATGGATGCTTCCATAACACCTACTTTTTTTCCATTTTCATTGAAAATATCTCTAGACTTCTCACTTGACCTCGTAATGGTAAGTTAGGCTTCTCAATGATTTTATCTCAGGGGGTTATCTTATATACTTCCCATGAGCTGAGTGCACCCCAATGTTTTATCTCAGAGAGAGAAATCATGGCACTTTACACAGCCTTCTTGATTTGGATCTCAAATAGCAAATTAAATATGACAATGAAGGAGTCCTGAAAGAGCATATTGTAAGGTTCTTTAAGGTATTTAATACTTGGTCACATGAGAAGAGGATATGTATTGAAGATGCATGATAAGAAATATCTAGCAAATGACATGAAAAAAAAAAGCTAATTCTGATTAGATCCCTTTATGATTTCACATTATTTGCACATGTTAATTCTTTATTACATTGAAAACCCAAGAGCAAACAAACTTATCAATGAAATTACATGTTTTTTAAACCAAGTCAGGTGTCTACACCTCTCATCATCAGTATCATAAACCCAACTTGTAAAATTCAGTGCAGAAAAATTACCGCAGCCAAGAAAGCACATAAATGCAGAAAACACAAATCCCTTATAAAATACTGAAATTCCACAAATTTCTAACTAATTACGAAGTGATCACAAAGATATCAATTCTCAATTTTATATACACTCATAAAAAATGGTAAAATAACTAGGAGATAAACTACATGTGCAACTATCCAATTTGAAATTCATATGTCAGGAAAAATATTAAAAATCCATCTAATGTGAGATAGAAAAAGCAATAATTAAACAAGATTCAGTTGCAATGATATGAAATGAAATGCAAGAATGATCATTAATTACAAATATAATGTCAATAATGAGATGAGTAATGCCCTTACTAAGCAGCAGAATCACAAAGCAGTAGAAGCTAAAAGAAGGCTTAATCTTTTATCAACACACATAAACACAAAAATAATAACCATTCTAAACCCAGTACCTGAAAATGTGAGCTGTTGAGGCAGCGGCCAATTTGATGGAACAAAGGGACCATGAACCGCTGAAACTCTGCTGCCTGAGTCGCCTCTAAAACTTCCTCCAACTCACCAAGAAACAAAACTTCCTTGGAACTATTAGTCATGGGCCAATACTTCAACAGACCTCGGACAACAGTATCAGCCAGCTTGAAATCTTTCTCCACAAATTGAGTTATACAATATGACAGTTGCTGATGATACATTGATACAAGTTTTGCCTTGTGAAGTGGAATTAAGGCACGGAGAAGGAAGAGCTTGTGCTCTTCCTTTAATGGCAAAGCAAACCCATTAATAACGCTGCCCAATATCTCAAGCATTTCAGCAACCCCGTTATGCCTCTGTGTCTCGAAAATGAAAATGTAAAAGATATTGTTGATTTCTTTTCTAATGAATGGTCGATGTACCATGAATTTTCCATAAATGCGGTGGAGTATCGTCTTCAAATACTCCCTCTCTCTTTGGTCTTCGGAATAAAATAAGTCCAGCAATCTTAACACAAATGAATGGTCAATGTATCTCTTGGCAAGCTTGGCATCAGTCTCTGATGAAGCCACAAATCTAAGAAGAAAGTCATACACAATCTGAAGATGAGACCAAGCAGGCTCCATAGCTGGTTCTTCATCTTCAGGGTCAAACATTTCTAGAATCTTGTTATCATGGTTCATAGATGGAAGTTTTCTAAACAAATTGGCTGCCACCATCCTCGTAATTTCTTGCATTGCAATCTCATTGAACTTTGAAGTCACAGTTGAAATATAATCAACAAGCTCGTGCAAAGTCTGCCTCTTAATGTCCTTCTCTTTAAGATTCTTAGCAGGATCACTAAAATCAAACACAACACAACACATATTCAACTTCTTCATGAAGAGATTATGCTTCTCCGAATTAGGAACATCACGAAAGCTAGACAATGCCTCATAAACCCCAGAAGCTGTCACAGAACCCACTTGAGGAGCTGACTTTTTCACTTGATTCACCTTGCTATTCGGCACCAGGCTCCCATTGTTCAAGCGTGAAGCGCCCGAACTCGGATTCGAAGAATTGGACGAATTGGAAGAGAGCTTTGAGTTGTTAATGGAATTGGGCCCATTCGATGAATTCAAGGACGAGTGGGCATGGAGTCCACCGTCATTGTTTGAATCATTAATAGATGGTTTTGAAGGTTTTCGAGGTAGTTTACCCCATATCTGTTTGATCATGTCTGTTGCTAAGCTAAAACCCAAACCCCAATCCTGATCCTAATGTATTCCCAGCAAATAAAAACCAAAGCTTCCACCTTGAAAACACCTCAAAACTAATCCATTTTTCACAACCAAGCAAAAGAAGCCTAATCAAATTTGAACATTTAAAAAGGGCTATCCATGTAAGGCTCTTAAAATTCAAATTCCTACCTAAGGATTCATTAACAAAGCAGGGGGGGGAAACCCATTTGAGAAATTGCCTAATTTCATATACAGAGGAGGAAATTACTTACATTAATGACATGAACGGGGAGATCTGAGAAAACCCTAGAAATTTGATCTGAGATTGATAAACCCACAATTTGATTTGAGAAAGAAAGGGGGAAACAACATGAACAAGATTATCAAATAGAAGAGGATTAAATTAAAATTTTATGACAAAAAAATAGGAAAGCGGGAGTTGCTTTTATAAAAGTAGTCAGATTTTTTTTTCCCCTTTGATTTATAGGGTTTGGTGGCAGCTGTGAAAAAAAAATCTCAATTCTGTTTTGGTTAGTATTTTTTTTAATTTAAATTATAATTTTGTTAGAATATTTTGAAATGGTGTTTTGAAATTATATTATATATAATTTCAATTCAAATATAAACTAACTTGAAATTATAAAATTAAAATTTTAAATACAACTAATAAAAAATTATACTTTGCCTTATGAACAACTATAAAAAATATAATTTAACTAAAGTATTGAAATATTGGATACAGTATACTTTGCCTTTTTTCTAACTCTTTATTTATTTATTTTTACTCATTTATTTAGTTTTTTAACATTACATTTTTTTCTTATCATTTCTCTCTTTTTTTCTTAGCTTATACTTGATTTTATTTTATTTTCTTCTTACGTTTTTCATGTTTTCTTGAAACAAAAAACAAATATGCAAAATGCTAAAAATATTTTAAAAATTATAAAATAGCAAAGTTTCAAAGAATTGAGGAGTTTTAAAAGAAAATGCATTTTTTTTAAAAAAAAGAAAGATGCATTTATATGTTTCTAAGAACTAGGGGATTGAAAATGATAGTAATTAAAATATTTAATGTTTATATATCATTATATATGTGCGGGCATGTCCCCAATGTGTTACGCATGCTTTTATTCAATGATTTTTTCAATAACATAACATTAAAAATATACATTTTAATATCAAAATAATTCGTTAATGTTACAACTCGTTTTATGAATTTATATCACGTGCTTGGTCGCCATTTTGTTTATTTTGAGTCAAGTGTTTTTTTTAAAAAGAATAATTTAAAAAAAAACAGTTTTTATATCATAACATGAAAATTATCTAAAAATACTAATTTTTTTAATTTAAAATAAAAAATATATTTAAAAAAACACTTTTGAAATGCAATCTCAAACAAAACCTTATTAAAAGTTTGAACAATACAACTTTTTTACTTATTTTGGTATATAAATTTTCATGACATATAAATATAATGAAGTAAAAATTGAATTAATCCAGAGCATGCATATTTTTTTATAGGAACAAGGATGGGTTCCACTCCCTGCAGCTTTCTAACTCAAAATTACTCAAATAGAGTTAAGTAGGAATTCATAAAATCATTAATTTGAATTAGCATTTTGTATTAAAAAAGTTTATAATATACAAAATCCAAGATAAACAAAAATATAGTAGTAAGTACATTGGCTGAAAATATTTAGTAGGATACGTATACTTATTATCTTATGACTAAAAAAACATGGTTAACTTGTTCAACTTAACTCCCATTAATGCCAATAACTCTTCTTTCAGCTTACGATTAATCAGATTCAATACCTTATTTGAACCCGTCAACATTTTAGTAAGAGAAAAAAGTTGAGCTAGTCAATTACATTAGTCATGATTGCATAAAGAACATGCCAATGAATGTAGGTAGCTCTGGATTAATTTATCAATAGCATGTTCTGCATTTCCACTTGTGTTCTAAGCTTACTATCAATGCCTGAATGTAGCTCTGGATTACTTGATGATAAAACATGGAATGTTTTATCTCTTTCCGATATGATATGGAAACTATCATTATGCATCAAATTTATACAAGTTTTGGTAACAGCATCACGCTTTTCTTTGGTGAATCCAACTTCCCAGATATATAATAAAGCTTTATCAATAAATAGTTTAGGAAACTTTTCCATCAGATAATATGAACTCTCTCCCATTTCACCTCAACGTTTTCAGGTCAGCAACGATGACGCATGAGGAACATATCATTCCAAATTAGATGATGGAATCCTCAACAGCACCTATAAAAAGAACAATACACCCTCCTGTGATTTGCTTCAAATAGGAGATTCCATCATAGCTCTTGCTCAGTTCCAATCTTATCTATTTTTATCTCCCTTCTACTAATAAAAGGAACAAAGAACTATGCTATCATGAAAAGAGTTGCAGAAAATCACCAAGAAAACCTAAATGTTCTCTAAAGTTTCAGATCACTGTTGTGGTAGGCACTTAAAATACACTTTGGATGGAGACTTGCAAGGACATAAATGATCACAAAATCATCTCCCAAAGCTCATTCACACATACAGACACTTGAACAAGATAATTAAAAGAAGGCCTCTAGTTTGTGTAAGCACAGTATTTTCTCTGCACTGTACAATTCCATAACATAGCAACAAGGATGACAACGATGGTGGAGGTAAAGCAAGAACATTTACTAACCCTTTGTTAAGCGCCACAACTTCAGTCACCTCTTCCTACGTTTTGTCTCCACCTAGCACAAGAGTAATAGACAATCACATCAGAAAAAATTGAGAACAATAAAGCGAAATCAGCAAATTACCTGCAGATGACCAAAGACAGCCGAAACAATTGCTACGATTGAAGATATTCAGCAAATTAAAAATGTTTCCAATTACATATTTTCCTTTTCACCTGAACTTTAAGAAGTCACATTTTTACAGCCTTTACACATCTAGTAGTTATGACAACTTTTCAGTGATAGTTCTGAAATAGTTCTGTTGTTTGAAATAATCCATCCCATGTAGTTTGTGTTAAGAAATATAAGGTATTTTGTTTTATTATTTATTAAGGGTAGAATAGTCTTTTCAGTTTCCTTTGTTAGCCTATATATAGTCTCTTTGTATTTAGGTTAAATTAGTTGCTTTTGGGTATTTGATTGCATTATGCAGTACCAATGAAACCCTAGCTTCCTCCTTTCTTACTTTTGCATTTCTCTTTATTTCTTTGGATTGTTTAACAGCTTGTTCGTCAAACTATGATTTTTTAAAAGAGAGAAAATCATAGTTCTTTCAAAGAATATCCTTTTCATGAATTAGAATTCCAGAAAAAATGCAGAGAAACCTGTATGCACTCAATTATTAATATCCATAGTCTACTCTCTCGGTCGCAGATCAACATTAATCAAGCATGCATGTGGAAGGGCTCTCACCATACATTTTGACCACAAACAATTGTGCTAGTAGCTATTTTTTAGTATACCCAACTTCATGAGAAATATCTTGCACATGCATTAAAATCTAATGCTAGCTAGCCCATGTGATTGAAGGCAGAACTAAACATAAAATGAACAATAAAACACTCACCATACAACTAATAGAATCCAGGGCAGAGAAGTAGAGAACTGTGATATTTTACAGAATAAACATTACACTATCATGAAAACTTCATTACACTATCATGAAAACATAAGAAAGAATGCAGCAATAATTCATTTTTTTGTAACAATTAGCATAAAAGTAGCCATAAAAGTATAGTTATGCAATTTTATCTGGTTATATGTGAGAAAGGAGATAAGACCCCAAAAGTTCACATCATGTCCTCCAAAGCCAATGAGGGTATGAGTGATCCTACATCTTAGAAATATAGTGGTAATTTATCAACATCTAACTTGGAATAATACCAGCTAGAGAAAACAGGCAATGATAGTTTTTGTAGTGATACACACAAATTGCAGTAAAGGATGTTACCACACTGTACAGTAAACTGATTCTAGTTTCCTTAATGATGTTGAAACAACTGGACTACCTTCTTACCTTAGCTTCAAGGGATGGCGATACTGGGAATACATTCATAGATCTTTTTGCATCATCATCAGATGAGCAGTCAGAACATAGAAAGTGGTCCAATTTTTTGGCTTCGTCAATTGACATTCCGGTACAAGAAGGATGAAACCTGCAGGATATCAGTAATCAATGATCAGGAAACAAAACGGTTTTGTGTTGTTATTGCATAACCCTTGAATTACAAGAGAGCAACCACACATAACATAAATCATGCTTATTACATTACATAAAATACTAGAATATCAACAAGCAGTTGAATACCATCAAAAAATGCACTACTAAACAAGATTGATGATTCTCTCTTCTTACAGAGCAAAAAATTCATGAACTTTCAGGGATGACTACAATAAAAAAATCATCTGGATAAGCTCCTGCTTGGACATCATTAATAATAGCATTTAATAGAAAGTGGATGTTCATCCTATAATAGCACAGGATTAGCATATTGAACCTTTCCACAACCTTTTCCAAACTGATTTATACCGTTAAGACCAAAAACATAAGGATAATGGAGCTAGATACAAACCAGCTAAAGTGGCAACTTCAGTATCAAATCCTCTTTCTTAGGCATCCTGTCCAATGCCTAATATAATTTATATAACACTGTAGAAGCAAATGACATTGATAGAATTAGTAAATGGCATTGCACCTATGCCTATAGAGTATCTTCTTGTCCAAACTATCTCTCAAACCTCATTATATCATGTTTAAGCAAGTTTTACAGTTTTCAAATTTTGAAATCACCTCCTGTATAACATCAGTTTCCTAATTGCACCTCAACCTTGCCTGCAACAGTCTTTAATCATGGACTGTTGAACAGAATGTTTAATAGCACCCATTATACTCTCAATAGACAGCTCAATGACATACATCATTTTGATGTTGATAGCACAGAGTACACCACATGTTTTCTTTGGTTTCTTTCTTCCCCCGCCCCACTCCACTTTTCCTTATCTGTAAGGAGCCCTGCAACCTTGATTTGTACTATTTTGCAATTGAAAAGGCAAGGGCAATTAGTGCCAATTTCAGATTCCTCATGTCATCTTAGCTTTAAAGTTCTAACATGGTCCTTAAATGGAAGAATGAAATTTGTAGCAAATTAAGGTATGCAAACTATTCATTGAATGATTTCAAAAAGCAACAGAATACTAACTGCAGTAAAAACTGGAATATTTTCTTTCACCCTTCAAAACAAGGAAATGAATTAACCTTGTCTTTAAGAAGATCCTTTTTTACTTTAATCATCTTTCATTTCTTCAATTGTTAATACTTGATGTTTTACCTGCCATGTTCTAAGAACTTCAGAAATCAAGCAAATTCAAGTTTGAAGGTGAAAGAAGTGATAAATGAGATATCAACAAACAGGGGGGAAAAAGAAACTAATTTGATGTCCAAAGTGTTCATCCCCAGCATGTGTTACTACACAAAAAAACATCCTACACTAACGATTTCTGTGTTACTAGAACAGTATTTCAATCAAAAATTCTGTTCAAGTGATTCAACACTTCTAGAATTTTCAATGTAATTGACAATGAGGATATGACACAGAACTCCATATAAGTAGTAATCATGCACAAGAACAAATACAAATGGCTAAATAAAGCCTGCAGTGTGTTAAATTAAGTGGTTCAGTTTCATAAAAGAATTGCTACTAGAAAGTAAACTTTCAATACAGATACAAGGTATAACTTCTCTTCAAGGGAAGCCACCACTAGATGTATTAACAAGAAGAAATGACCTCATGCAACGTCATAAAAGTAGTTGAATCTCAAAGATGCTACTTTTCATGCAATGCTTGATATGCTTTGCTGATCCCAAATAAGCTCTCAGGAAGTTAAAATGTCTGCCCAACATGAAACAGGGTTTAAAGTAGGCCACATAATCTTAAAAGCAATAGAAAAATGGCTATTGCATTCTGAAAAGAATCCCTATCTCTCACACCATAGTTTTTCTTTACGTTCTAGAAGAATAAAACAAAGGGAGAAGTTATCGTAAGTACAAATCATGAAGCTACAACAATTCATCCGTATGAAACAACACCAGTCACATTGGTTCTGACTAAAGCAGCTCGAACAATTTCAAAGATTAGATGAGATAAAACGGAACTAATCTCCCGGTTACAAAGCATAGAATTACAAAATGAGTGCGGTGTCAGGAAATTACCAATCTTTGCATCCCTCGCATTGCACCATGAGATCGTCTGGATTGTATGGCATCTCGCACTTACAGTACCTTCAAAGACACCGATTCAAGTGGCAATTCAATTCAACACTCAAACCCCAAAAAAACTCAACTCAAAATTACACCAAAAGAACAAAACTCACACAGCTACACGATCAGGAGTGAACCCACCGGTGGAAGCCTTGTATTCGAACCTACAAAAGTAATCCTCTGCCCCAACATTTTCTAGCTTACTATAGTTCTTGAAGGAGTGCACTGTGCACTTGCCTTCGATTGTGTGTGCACTTTGCACATCATAGTGGTCTGACAAGAATAACTCTTTGGCTCCGTGGAATTGACGGCGCCCCCCAATGGATTCCTCCGGCCGATAATACCACCGCACACGAACTTTAACGCTGTTTCTATGATCTGCCTCGATTTTCTCTACAAGTGCCACGTATGGAAACTTATCGGTGTCCGACGGGCGCATCAACACACAATCACCAGCTGCAATAACAAGCATGAATCCACCCAAAATCAAAACCGCCCAACAATAATAAAGGATGAATAAAAAACAATAGGTGTTCAAAATCGAAAGAAAAAGGAAACATTCTGGCAATCAGGGTCTCAAAGGCTGAGACTTTAACCAAAGAAATTGATGGGTTTTCAGTTTGATAGTAAGAAAAAAAATTGTAGCTGAAAATAATGGGTTTTAAACAAGGTAAATGCTTACGTCTAACAACTTTGTTGGTGCCTTTGATAGTGTAGGAATCAAGGTCTTTTCTGCCAGGTTTGGTTTTGGCCATGAATTGATTGGTCTTAGCCGGTAGTCAAGTACTGATTTTTTCTATTTTTTTGTGAAATGCGTATAGAGTAAGAAGGTTTTGTAAGGGGTCAAGGTTCGTTGACAGAGAAGTCGAAGGCAAAGAAACCCTAGGGCAGGACAGGAGCCGAGAAATTGGGAGCTGTGGGTTTAGAGAGAGAAAGAAACGAGGTAAGAGAGAGATGGATTTCGCTCGTAAAAAAAAAACTAGGTGGAGGACACATCATCATCATTATCATCATCGGCCTTTTTCTTCATTTTTTTAAACAAAAAAATAAAGTCATGTACATGCATGCATGGTATGCAAGAATACAGTATTGAAAAATTATAAATGGTATCATTTTTAAAAGATAAAAATAAAATAAAGAAATGTTGTGTTATATATATAATATAATAATTAACTATAAAATAAAAGGCACCCATGTTTTCATGTGTATCCGTTTACTGTAGCGCAAGACACCGTAGACTCGCAATTTGTCCCCTTCGCATGTGTTTATGCATTTTTTTTTGTTTTTTCATCCTGTGAACAGTGTATTGACGTTTCTAGCCCCCGAAAAAGACAAAATAGTGCACAGAGTATTGGGGTCTCTCTCGGGTTTTCCATGTTTTTTGGCACGATTGCATGACGAAAAGGACTCGAAAACGACAAAATAGTTGACAACGACACGCAGGCGTGGTCATATTTTCCTCGCAGGTATTTTCATAAATACGAGGGGGTGTATAGGTAATGACGCCATTATTTTAATATTTTTCGTTTAGTCGCGCATCACAACCACGCTAAGCGTTCACGCCACGCCTTAGAAGTGCGCGCGGTGTAGGTACTCTAAAATAACTCGTCATGCGCAGCCGCTGAGGTACTTATCCGTCGCGCGCTCGCTGTATGTCCCTGTAAATGGCGGCGGACGGTTTTTCATCGGACGTCGCATTTCTCTCTCCTACCGCCGAAAATTCAGATCCGATCCTGATGTTTGTGTAACATTCAGTTTAGTCCCTGAGGTTTTTATTTCGTTTTCATTACTGATTTATTTTATTGAAAATTTTATTGTTTTCAATTGTGCCCTTCAATTAAAACTGATTATATAAGAAGTTTTCATTTCAGTCTTTATAGTCCTTAGCATCAAATCCTCTTTCTTATGCATCCTGTCCAATGCCTAATTTAATTTATATAACACTGTAGAAGCAAATGACATTGATAGAATTAGTAAATGGCATTGCACCTATGCCTATAGAGTATCTTCTTGTCCAAACTATCTCTCAAACCTCATTATATCATGTTTAAGCAAGTTTTACAGTTTTCAAATTTTGAAATCACCTCCTGTATAACATCAGTTTCCTAATTGCAACTCAACCTTGCCTGCAACAGTCTTTAATCATGGACTGTTGAAAACATTTTAATACATTTCAAAATATAAAAAAAAAACATTTTAAAAAATGTTATTAAATCAATCATTGACATTTCATCCATTTTCTCTATGAGACGAAAAGAATTGTGACTTTTTACAGTCGATTGCATGATCAAGCAAGAGTGAAGTATTTTCGATTGGATTTTTATTTTATAGACTAATTCCTTGTTGATGAGCTTAGGCAACATAAATTTTCCCAACATCTTCTGAATTGAAAATCCATCTCTCTTTTTGGGTAGATGCATACTAAAATCCGATCGGGTGAAACCAAACATGGTGCCAGCATATTAGAAACCTGAACCCATAATATACTTACATACCTACATATAGTTATATTTTATAAATAATTGGTATTTTAAAATAAGTTTTTAGTTTGATTGACTTCTGATTGTTTATATTTGAAGAAAAAAAGATTTAAAAAGTTGTAAATTTAATGTTTATGACTTAAAATTAACTTGAATATATATTTCAAGCAACAACCCGGACCACCCCGAATCCAATCTTGAACTCGAAAAATGCGGGATGGAAAGATATGATCCGTTACAATGCCATCCCTAAAAAACAGTACCCTTTTTTTTTTAATTAACTCAGTTTTTTATTCTAGTCCATCTACCATATCACCATTGAGGTTAATTTGGGGGTTTTCATTTTTGGTGGAGCATTTTGTAGCAGTTAATTTATGAATACCGATTGTCTAATATTCCAAGTCGGTTATTTAATTAAAAAAGAAAATGTCGAAGAATTGCAAACATACGATGATATGAATGCTACGAAACACCCCCTTCAGAATTTCTGGATAACAACAGAGCTCGCTATGCCAGCCTCCTCAATCGTCTGATCAGGATCAGTTAGCTGTTTTGGAGGGAATCCCATTGTCTGCAGTTGATAATCGCTTGCCCCGCCTGGCCTTGATGCCTCAATGAAGGCACGTATATCTCTGACGGTATGGCTTAAGTTGAAGCGAGAAACCATGCGCGTGCCATCGGCTAACCTGAGCTGAATTGAGGTTGTCGGAGATGAAGAATCTAGTACTAGACCTGGGGTTGGGAGTGGAGCAGCCTTGAGAGAAGCAACAGTTGGCTCGGCGGCAGCAGGGACAATGGTGTCACTGCTGCTACCTAAAGTTCTTCCTACACCATGGAATGAAACTAGAGGCTTCTCTGGTTCCTGCATAAAAATAGGAGGTCGAGGGTACAAAGATGAAAAGATGAACACAGAAAATAAAATTTCATTCAGTAAAATAAAGTAGAAAAAGAAGAACTCACAGAGTAGTTTTCCTCTCGCCGCATGAGTTCGAGATGCACTTGAGTCCTCCTATCCAATGGTTCAAGCTCTTTTGGACACTCCGACCGCTTGATGCTCTGCGCAAGATACATTTAATAAACACGATTTCCATTGGAGGTTAAACACTAAATGAGTTTCAAGTCCTTCCATTATAGGAGGAGCATAAATTTCACACACCCAATGGAAGTTAGATAAAGCAGTATGCACTACGGAATTAAATCCAGCTTTTAACCAGAAAAATAATGCTGAACCAAAACACAATTGAATTTGACCATAAAGCACCACCATCACCCAGGAAGTAAGAAAATACTTGCATATGGAGAAATTTAAACCAAACTCAATCTACTGCTTCTTATATATAAAAAGATTTGTATAACTTTGCTCTTGCAAATCCAACTAGCACTCCATTAATATATTACTGTGCTTCAGCACCGATTATAATAGCATTTAACCTTGTTAAATAGACTAGTATTCCTCAAAACCTCATGTACTGGTATGAGCTAGGCATCATCTAGAAGCATTCATTTCATGCATACTACAATGATTTAAAAGAAAGTTAGCATGGTTAACAAAATCACCTCCAAGAAGGAGGCGTTAGCGGGATCATCAAACCTCCTTAAAGGACCATTATCCACTGTGAACCCGTTCCTCCATAGAGTAACAGCATGATTGACAGCCGCAGGTGGTTGAGGAGCAGATGATACCATTGTATCCCCTGTAAGTAACCTCCCTGTTCCAGGGAAGCTTCTAGAACTCGAAGACGGCTGGTGGTGATCAGCAGGTCTTTCTACAGCACCTGAATGTCTAGCTTGATCAAAAATTCCATCCACATCATAACGTTTGCTAGGGTCTTGAACCAGCATTCCACTGAAAACCAAAAAATTTATAACCAGTTATTTTTTTTTCAACAACAACAATAAATCACAGTTGATTAACACCAGAACTGAACTAACGCTAACCCTAATTCCACAATTCAGCTTAATTATCATAAATGGCATCCAAAATTTTAGGGTTAAATCAAAATTAAGAGAAAATAAATGAAGTTACCTCTTTTCACCACCAGTATAATACTGCTGCGGCTCGTCATCGTCATCATCGTCACTGTCGGACCCAGCATCAGGGATCCGATTAAGATCAGCAAGCGTTCGGACTCCGCCACGTGTCCGATTAGCGCTGGGCTTCTTACCCCTCGATCTTAGCCGGTAGGGAACTCGAGACGGGATGGGAGAAGGAGAGCGAGACCGAGACGGAGATTGGGAGGGAGAGTAATTGGGGGAGTGAGACTGCGGGGGGGAAGGAGAGGGAGAGGGAGAGTTTACGGGGTGAGAAGGAGGAGGAGGGATTGCAGTTACGAGGGGCGGGGCGGAGTCGTTGTCGAGGAAGGTAGAGACAGCGGAGTCTAGATCCCATTGGTGACTTTCTAAGAAAAAGAGGGCTTCTTGCTTAGAAGAAGAGGTGATCTCGCAGAAAGCATCGACCAAGGCGGTGTTGTTTGTTTCGTTGAGATCCAAATTTGGTGGCGGAAATGGTGGTGGCGGCGCTGCTCTAGCGTTGTCTTCCATGGATTTACGATTACGGGATTTTGTTTGTGTTTTTTTGGTTTAGCAAAGGTACTGAGACTAAACAGTGTCTCGCTGACACTATCTGGTCTCTACCTTTCCTCTATAGCAAGAAATGTCCACGGGAAGAGAACGGTGCCTAACTTGCAGAAGAGCCCTTTGAAAAAGAGATGCCCCTCTCATAAAAATATCCCAATTCTTTACCCATTTACTATATTTTTTTTCTAATTTAATCCTTGTTAATACATGTTTCTTCAAAATTTAAGAACGGAACAATAATAAATTAATATTATATAACTAATACATTTAATAATAAACTTATAAATTTAGCGTCATATACTATGCTTAGTATAAAATAAGTATAATAATAAGAACAATATAAATTAAAGTCATCACGAAAGAACACTATTATTTTATATAACTTTGTAATTACATATTACTACTAATCTATACTCTCAACAATGCATCTATTTATGGATACATATACATAAATATTGATAATATCAAAAGTCATAATATATACAAATTAAGATAAACTTGGATAGATCCCAATGAACTTGAAATAATGATGAATGAATGTAATAAGGGTGAGATGTAAGTAGGTGTTTAGACATCCATATATACAATTTATAATTTTATAGTAGCCCTCTTGGATGTTTATTGTACAACTTTACGCATTAAAAATTATCTCAATAAAAACCTTACAAAGAAAAACCAATGGGAAAAACCTTGGTCAAGAAAAAATAGTTCAGTGTGTACTAGATCCCTTTTATAAATGTATATTCTTAAGTTCTCAAGTTGTCATGTTTCAACATTGCATCGCAATCCTTCAAATATTGTAGTTGATAATGTTTTGGTGAATAAATTTGTTAGATTGTCTCTTGAGCGAATTTGATGAACATCAATGTCACCATACTTATCAAATTCATGTGTTAAAAAAGAAACTTCTTGATATATGCTTTGTTATATCTTTATTAATGTATTGTTCCTTTGATTGAGTTATACATGCAATATTGTTTTCATATTGAATGGTTGAAGTTCCTCTATATGAGAATAAATCACATGTGTTTACGAATATGTTAAGTCATGAATCTTAGTTATATGTATTTTTGGTTTACTTTATGAATTGCAAGTATTTCAACATGATTTGATGAAGTGACAACTAATGTTTGCTTTATAGAGCTCCATGATATAACAATATTACAAAATGTAAAAAAATAACTTAATTGAGATTCACTTTTATGTGGATCAGGTAAATTCTAACTAATTTATTACTAGCATTATTTAAATAAAAATAAGCTCATATTATTGTTCCTTACATGTAATTAAAAAAATATGTTTAATTTCATTTCAATGTCTCTAGATAAGAGAATAGCAATATTTTTCTAACAAATTCATAAAGAATATTATATCAGATCATGTAATATTAACCACATACATTAGCACACCAATTATATTAAGGTATAGTACTTTAGGACCAAATAATTCTTTGTTATCCTCACGGGGTATACAAAGTCCTTTTCATATCAAATGATTAAACAACTATTATGGTACTCAATGAGTATGATTTATCCATATAAGTCTTTTAAAGACCTTCTTTATGTAAGTTAACTGATAAGTCAAATTTTTATCTACTAAATGTTTATTTATAGGTCTAGATAAAAAATTATTTTCCCAAAAAATTTCATCTCAAACTTTTTCTTTAAATAACTCATTGTCCTTAGTATATCTCTATAATTTTCAATAACATTTAAATCATCAACATACACAACAAAGATAACAAAATTAGATTCTGACTTCTTTAAAAAAGCACATGAACATATAGGGTTATTATTCAATAAATATTGATCAAGACAATTATATCTCACATGTCTTAATTTCTTTAACCCATATAGAGATCTTTGTAACTTGATTGACTAAACCTCACACTAATTGCATTGTATGCTTTAGGTATTTAAAACCCTTCAAAGATTTTCATATAAATATCATTATCTATTGATCCATAAAAAAAAGTTGTAACAGCATCCATTTATGTGTATATAGTTTTTCATAATTTGGAAGGCTAATAACATAAACAATGATAATATATAATTGCATCAATTATAGTAAAATATGTTTCATCTTAATAAATGTCAAGTTTATGTGAAACTCTTATGCCGATAATCAGGTCTTATGTATTACTATTTCATCCTTCTTATATCATTTTCGTTTAAGTACTCATTTGTATCCAACTAGTTTTACACCTTGAGGTGTCTAAACCAAAGGTCCAAAAACTAACATTTTACAAGTAAATGTAATTCAATCTGAATTGTTTTTTTTATTTAATTTTGATCAATAATTTTTGTGTCTATATTCTTTGATGAATTTAGGCTTAATATATTCATTTTTCATTAATAATTTCAAGTGATATATTATATGAAAAAATATTGTTAACAATTATTTTATTTTGATTTCATATATTTTTTTATAGAGACATAACTCATCGAGATCTATTTATTTTTACTATTTTCAGGTACCTGAATCTCTTATGGGTTTTATGGTCAATTATATCTATATTGTCATTAATATATATTTTTTTCAATAATATCAATTTAATTATTCTCTCCTTTTCTTTTTTGAGATTTTTTTGTCTTTGAATCAATTAGTCTATCAGGCTTATGATGTTTATTAGACTCATGTGCTTTGATTTTAACAGATGTACCTATCAAAACTTTAATTTTGGTCGAAGCATTTATAGTCGGTATATAAGATATGTTTTTTTTTAGTAAGTGAATGCATTTGATAATTGGTTTGTTATGTCTTGAAAACAAATTATGTTTTGAACTTCATGTTCATATTGTTTTGTACAATGATCAAAATTCAATAATGACAATGCATTCTATATAATATTATCTCATCAAAATGATAGTCAACAAACCATGTCATAAATGAATCACTTGTTAAAAGTTAAAGATACGAATAAATATAAAAAAAACTCCATAATTAAAGTAGAGACCATGTTATGATTTTAGAAACGGTAGGGCAATCAATTATTTTCATTAAACTACAAACATGCATAGTGAAAAATCTATTTATTTAATTTAGAAAATTGGCTTTAGTTTAATGTTTTTTTGTAATGTAAATTATAATTTTTTAAAACACTTGGGTAATATAAACATATTTAAATTACAAAACCATCTAATTAAACTGATTATAAAATTCTAAAAAATATATGGTTTTGTAAGGAAAAAAATAATTAACCCAACCCAAACCGAACCGGTTTGGTTAAAAGAGATACTATAAATACAAACTTTAATATTTATTTCATAATTTCTAAACTCTAACCCTAGCTGTAGTCGCCACTCTCCCTCCCTCTGCAACTGCAAGTCTCCATCGTAATTCCCTCCCCCCCTTTATCCGTTGTGTTGTGCATTGGTTTTTTATCGATAAATTTGACAATTTGGTTGTTTTCAGGGTTGAACAAAAAAATTGGTCAAACAATTAAACCAAAAAAAACAAAAAAAATATAATTGAAAAAATTAAACTGATAAAAAACCCAATTAAACAAATTATAAAATTCTAAAAAATATTATCGGCTCGTAAGGTAAAAACTGACTAACCCAAACCGAACCAAGCTGGTTCGGTTAAAAGAGGTAGTATAGAGTCAGTATAAAAACACACATTCTCTTCTCTTATTTCATTTCTTTCCTAATTCTAAACCCTCCTCTCCCTCCCCCGGCAGTCGTCCCCTCTCACTCCTCTGCAACTGCATCCGAACCGGACGATTTTTTCCTCTGCAACCATCCCCTCTCAACCCCGGTAAGTTTTCTCCTCTGCTGTTAAAACTTCTTCATCCAGTATTGTATTCAGGATATAGAGACGAATCGGTATTTTTTTCTTCTTCTCAGGTAGTGATTTTCTTCTTCTTCTCTTTAACTTCTAATGTTATTGCAATGCCCCAAATAAGGCCTAAGATCGAACAACAAGGTTGAATTTGCAAGTGGGTTTTGTGTGTTTCTTTAAAGTTATGGCACATGGTAGACCACAAATGTGATGCATCAAGCAGGCCACCTCACGGTTACTGCAGAAAAAACTTAAACCTAAACTCAGGTAGTTTATCTCCCTTCACAATTGCACATAGCTACGGTATTTAAAGCTGGCGAGGCACTTTGTGACCTTAGAAAGCTAGTAGGACACGGTAGATTTGGGAATTAATAAGAAGATTATAACTAAACTAAGGCTGTGTCCACAGATGGAGTTGTTCAGATCTTTTGATGTTAGATGCTGTCTGTTCTAGTTGGTTGATGATAGTCCACGTTCTTTCGGCCATGGGATTTGTGTATGGTTAATAAGCAATTCTTGGTTTTTTTTTGTCGGCCTACAATGGAATTATAGTTTAATAAGCATAAATATTTGTGAGATGGGCCGACTTCATTGCCTGCATTTATGCCGGGCTTGAAAAATTATAGCCTAGGAGCTTCCACAAGAAATTGAGCGCCTTTAGTAACCCTAGCAGCCATTTTTCACAAGAGAACGAGCAGCCTCTGCTGCGGGACGGAGCCACAAGTCAGTTCTTTCCCTCCTAAGACGAGCTTGGTGCATCAGGTACCTTGCTATTTGATTATTTAGATATATCTTAGTCATTCTCATTAGATTTTCGTCCACGTAAACTTGCAACGGAAAGCTTGAAAAGTGGGATTGGTGAATTTTTAACAAACAAAAACAGAGTTTATTTGCTCTAGTTGGTTCTAAGTGTGCACGCAATCTGTTCGATGCAATGCCACAATGTCTGTTTGTGTGATACTTTTTTGGTTAATGTGTACTCCGTTAATTTTTGTACTTTGGTTTGAGCTTTGCTATGTCGTCGTGGTCTGCCTTTGTATTGTATTTCTTGTACTCTTTTTTTTTCATGTTTCGTTATCCTGGTATCAACTTTGTAGCTTGTTTGGGGCCTTGTGCTTCTTTTTCTGCTAATGCTGTAATTCCATTCGTAAGATTTGCACGCCAACTGTTCGATGAATCATTGGATTCTTTCTGTCTATCTTGAATAGAGGATACTTTGTTTATCTGAACCAGATATTTAGCTAGGGGAAAACAAATGTTGGGAAGTTACTATAAGCTGACAATTTGTATATTGGCTAGAAGTTTTGTCAATTCTTTTGGTTTTGCCCTGATTTCTCACAATGAAGTTGATTATGGTAGTGTTTATTTATGCGGCCACTTTATGCTTTTTTAAAAAAAGATTTTTTTTGTTGTTTTAGAATCGTTTTGATGTGCTAATGTAGTTATCTAGATATGTAAATAGTCTTACCGATTTAATGTCTTGAAATTTACTGATAAAGTAGGACAAAATGCGGGTATATTTGTGATCTCTAGAGATTTTATTAGAGAGGTTTGTTTGGCCTTCATTACTCAATAACAGTCTGTTGACATTGACGTGCCTTTTTTGTGCTTTTCATATAATATAACAGACAAGGTATTGTTTTCTATACTCGTTTGAATGCGTTTTCTGTATTTTCATTCCTCTACTTGGAGTCTTCTCTTCTTTAAGTTTCTTTCACTGTAGAATTTCATTTTATACGCAAAGTACCTTTGCTAAGATGTTTTTTGGACAATTCAGGCACAAGAGAGAAAACATGAATGCATTCAAAGCCTTCAAAGCCCAAGCTCCAATTGCATGGAGTCCACACTTGTATATAACTTTGGTGAGGGGCATTCCAGGAACTAGGAGACTTCACAGGCGTACCTTAGAGGCATTGCGTCTTCGTAAGTGCAACCGGACTGTCATGCGATGGAATACTCCTACAGTTAGGGGAATGCTCCAGCAGGTTTTAATATAAACTCATATTAAGTCTGCAGTTGCAACTTACCAGAAATATAAAGACTTAAATTGTAAATCATAGTTGCTTGGACTCGTATGTCATTGTTTTGAATGTAATTCTTTTTCCCATCAGGTGAAGAGGTTAGTTGTGATTGAGACAGAAGAGATGCACAAGGCCCGCAAACAAAACGATGTAAACCACCGAGCTGTACGCCCGCCATTGGTCATAAACCACTTACCTGCCTCTGCAAGCAGTTCTTAGAGTGAGCTTTTTCTCTATGTAATTCTTCGGGGCATCTGTTTCTCAAGATACATGTTTTCTCTTTCAGTGCTGTATTTATAGAAGGATGGCTGATTCAGTTAACTGGAATTGCACTTTTCCCTAGTCGACATGCTGGAGTCAGTGGATTAACTGTCTCTTTTCTTGGGCATTGACATAAATCTAAAAGCTTTGTAGTTTAACTGGTGCTTGTGTAATGAACATTTGGTTCTAAAATAAGAATCTGAAAATTGTGTTTTACCATACAAAGAATGGACACGCCCATGACGTCTCGAGTAGCTCAACTTTCAATGTCTGAAAATTGAGTATAAACGACCATCCTCCAATTGTGTTTTTACAGGCTGTGTTAAGAAATCTAAGAACATTAGGAAGCCCTTGGAGAGCTGTAGACTGGGGTCCTTCCTATTTATTGATGTCTTTTTTCCTTGAGCATGTTCGTGACAGTTAAATCTTTCCCTCCTCCTTCACCATCTCTATAGCAGTCAAATCATCTGCAGGTTTAAACCCTTGCTCATTACATTTTTTGGGCTTGATATAGTGCTGGACTTTGTACTGATGCCCCCTCGCAAATGCTAGGAAAACGAAGAAGTTCAACGCTCCTAGCACTGCTAGTAACCAATAGAAGTTATTCAACTTCCCCTTGTTCAAGTTGCTCCTCAGCCAGATTTTCTTGGTAGCTTTGTCAACCACAGACACCAACAAGCTGCTAACAAAGAAGCCCATTGAGATAGTACTCAGGAACAGCCCAGTGCTCATTGATTTCATCCTTGCTGGTGCCTCTCTGATGAAAAACTCAAGTTGCCCAACATAGACGAAAGCCTCCCCTGCACCCACTAGGAAGTATTGGGGGACTAGCCAAAAGGCACTCATCTTTGAAGATCGTTGAATAGCAGTTTCCCTTCTCTCTTTTTCAATGGTAGCAGCAGCCATCATAGCTAGAATTGAAAGAACGAGCCCGGCTCCGATCCTTCGGAGGCTTGTCAGTCCCTGTGTATTGTGGGTCAGCTTTCGAGCCAGGGGAATGAAGAGCCTTTCATTCAGGGATGTGAAGAGGAGAATGGTGATGAAGAGAAAGGTGGCGTACGAACCAGAAGGAATAACCAAAGTCCCAACTTTTCGATCCATGAAGGTTGCTTGCTCAATCGTAAAAGTTGTCATTTGAGAGTAAACTGTCCAAAAGAGGATACATGTAGACCAGATTGGGATGAGCTTTAGTATCATCTTCACCTCCTCAACTTCCATAACAGTCGATACTTTCCAAGGGTCGTTTTTTTGTTCCCCGATGGACGTGGGATCATCCATGATTGCAGCCTTGTCAAGCCACCTGATGAATAATAACACATGAGAGGAAATGGGATCTTGTAAATAAATTTCTGCAAAAATACTTGTATGAGTGGTAACAGCAATAATCGATCGAATTCTTGGACATTTTCCCATAAACGAAATGAGAATAATATAGTAAATCGCTCTTTCTGAAGTAATTGTTCTGCCAAGTGAAGGCTTACCTGAATTTCTCCGAGTAGGGGACTGTAGTGTTATCATACTCGTTCAGAAGGCTGGGATGAGAAGGATGAGGTCGACTCCTCTTCTTCCATGCCAGTAATGACACCCTCCATATGATCGTTAAAGGGCTACCTCGAGGCTTCTTGAAGCGGTAAAATGGAGTCCCACAGAAAAATACTGCTACTGCGATCACCATTGTTCCTGCTGAAACTCCATAACCCCACCCTCTTCCCACATTATCTTGTAAATATACCAGCACTATAACTGCAAACAACGACCCCGTGCTGATGCAAAAATAAAACCGATTGAAGAAGAGGATCATTGCCTTCTCCTCCTTGGGATCAGTTTGGTCGAACTGGTCGGAGCCAAAACCCGAGACATTTGACTTAATTCCACCACCACCAAGTGCTACAGTATAAAGCGCTGCGTATAGCAGAACCAGTTGGTTTCCTTTCACCTCAATGCAATGATGCTGTTTCCTGTAGTCATCGCACGGCGGCGGTCTCATGCTAGGAGTGGTTGTGGCTGCTGTCAATAGACTGACCCCCTGATGCATATAAAAAATTAAGGAAATTGGCAGCATGGCCTGAAATAAGAGGTAATTGTGCGCAGATTTAGGTCTACATAGAACCTCCATCAATGTTTGGCCTCGTGATTTACTAACATGCTACAGATTTTTCTTGGCCGGAACTTGTCAGGGTATCTCGTTTTGATGCAATATCAGGTATGCATGTAGGCATGCGATATATTATTTTGAAACTCACCAAAGCAGTTATTATTGCGAAGATCGCAACTGTCAAGTACCGGCCGAGCTTAGCATCTGCCAAGAAACCTCCGAAGAGGCCAAGAAGGTTGAGAGTGCCCATGAAGTTGGTGACCATGTTTGCAGATTTTGCCGATGAAATATGCAACACTCCTACCAGGTATGTCACTAAATTCATTGATATGCCCATGACACACATTCTCTCCGAAAGTTCGGTTCCTGCAAAACAAATCGGAGTGGCGATTAACCAAGAACTTCGGTACATTTACTTAAACAAGACATTGACTCTTGTTAGTTAGTGAGAAGCACCCAAAATGAGCCCCGCAGCGAGCCATCCTCCAGTTTTGGACCTGTCCGCAGGACCTCCTCTAAAGTCTACTGCGGGATCATTCTGTGCGTCTTCTTCCCCGCTGTGGCCTGCTGCTAAAACCTGTTCCAGTTGAGATCATAAGAGAAATATGGTAAATAACTATGAAATATCTGGTATCACAGTGAAGTTGTTCACGCAAGCAGCTACCATTTTGAAGGGAGAGAGACAGAGAGAAAGTATCGATGCTATGTAGACCTTCACTTTACAAACTAAGAAAAGAGTGAGAGTTCATGAGGAAATATATAACTACTTGGTCCTGTAGTGCTAGAGAGAATTGGTGGGTGAGTTCATGATTGGGAAGGAAATAATTTTTCTTCTTGTTTCTTCTTTATCATATTTTCATTATGAGAATCGAAGGAATTTTTTTTTTGGATTCTAGGAAACTTTATTCCTGGAAAACATACTTTGTATGTCCAGGTGATCGAGTAAAATCCCGATTGTCTCAAACTCTTACAAAAGGTGTACTTCCTGACCTAAACTTGAGACTTGTTGTGCAAATCGCAAGCTCTTTATCATCACGTCACGTCCATTGAAGACGAATAGAAAGATCTTCCAAAACGTTAGACACTTGGAAAGCCATGGCCAATTGGATAGAAAGCCTACCCTAAACCTTAACCTTAAGAATCTCGTATGGTATAGTTACATAAAAAAAAGAATGTTTGGCGTGCTCCCACCATTATTTCAGCCATAATAGGAAATGGTAACTTCGGAATTAACAGTTTGAGGCTTAGGCAAGCAAAGAATAATGCAGAAGCTATGACGAAAGTCTCAACGCCTATTTGGAAGTGTGGTTGCGGTAACTTTTTAAAATACTTTTCGTGCCAAAATATATTAAAATAATATTTTTTTTATTTTTTAAAAATTATTTTTGACATCAGCACATCAAAATGATCTAAACGTACTAAAAAAATTTCATTTTAAATGTAAAAAAAAATGAAATTTGGCCAAACGGCGGTCCAGCCGCTTGGCCAAACAGGCGCTGAATCCCCACCCGATAGGATCCAAATCGAACAAAAAAATCTTTTTTGTTTTGTGTCTAAATGAATTGAAGGATAATTGGTAAGAGATTAAGTTCAGAAAGCTTCAGTCAATTCACTGATTATAGAACAGATAATACCATGGTTTTTTTATTTTATTTTTTATGAAAGAGATAATAGCAGGTTGTGCTATCAATCAAGCTAAAAGCAACTCTTTGTGTATTGGAACAGATAACTTGAGAGAATGATTGAGGATGGTAGGGCTTCACTCTCTGATTTTTTGTTTCGGGAAGATGCATTCCCCAAGCCGATTGATCGAAGCCGAATTTGCTGATTTTTCCTTGAGATTGGAATGATATTTGATAAGAAACCATCTCACCTAAAAGTTTAACCTTGTAAGTAAGTTTCCATAATATAATTTATATTATTCTCTAACACACTCTCAAGTGAAAGTTCTCTGAGCTTAAGCTTGCATGAACCCACATCATCTTATATTTGATTTTTATCAAATAAAATAAGGATAGTGAAATTTGAACTTCGTGATCATTGGATTAACCAGACTACGATACTATGTTAAAAATAATTTAATCTAAAAGCTTAAACTTATAAGTGAAACCACATAATATAATTTATATTATTCTCTAATTCAGTCATGTTTAATGATATTATTTTGGAAAAATATCGTAAGCGTCTTAATTTGTGACCAGAAACCAAATTAAATTGAATTGAATTGGACTAGGTTGTAAATCTGCTAAACACAAAATTAGGAAATTGTTTGACACTATCACTTTCACTACTCAAGATACATTGAACCTCTGAATAGAATAGGAGACCAAAGTCTTAATTGCAGAAGGAGAGATCATGCACGACTTGTTTATATACAAATAAACTAGCTATTCTAAAAATGTCAGATCAGGTATGAAGGCTGATGCCTGACCAGTGCCTCCACAGTCGGTCGGCAACACAAGTGAACAAAACTTCCCTTCCCTGTCCATCTACTTTACTTCTCAGTGCTTTTCGTTGTTCAAGATAAACACTTTCCAGATTTTTGTAAGGCTTGATTGTCTGATTACGGCCATGCCTGGCCACCCTGTCGGGTCCGTGAAAAAAAACAACCAATTATTGATGATCGGTCAAAATCTGTTCATGTTTTGTCCATTTCGATCTTCAAATCAATTGGGGCACCTGACTTGGTCAAACCAGAAATGACTAGAAAATCCGTTTTTTCAGTGCTTTTCGTTCTTCAAGATAAACAATTTCCAGATTCCAGATTTTTGTAAGGCTTGATTGTCTGATTACGGCCATGCCAGGCCACCCTGTCGAGTCCGGGTAACATTTCCTGAGATCATGATGGCGGGTCTCTGTTTTTCTGATCATGAAAATTGGTCCATGATGTTCTTCTCTATCTTAGGGTTGTAGCTAAAGCTTGACGAGGCTTATTCCAAAAGTAACAAAACCCCAAGAAGATTGTACAATAATTTCTTCAAGCAGTATATGATTGCCTCAGACACAGCCAGTATTAATTGACATCAAAATGAATTTCAGCCGGTAATTCCAACTAAATAAGAACAATCATCATTGGCTACATAATATTCAAGAAATAATGATTTTTGAAAAGGATTTTACAAAACATTTGTAATCGAAACAAGAGATTGATTTCGGCCTAATCATAGCATCGCCGGTCAACGCCTTTCTGGCTACCGTCGACGTGGCATTAGACCTAAAATACTCAGAAACAAATACGATTCAAGAATTAAACCCTCAGAGACCCGTTCCAAATCACACACACAGCGGCACACAGTAGCCCATGTAATCCCGACCAATCAGCGACCCAAAGAAGACGAATCCGGGAGAGGAAACGCCTCTGGAGGGTAGCGACTGGTGGATGGGAAACGTGGGTACGTCAGTGTGACCGCTGCTGCTTAAAGTGTCATACGGCACTTCCTATCTTTTGGGATGACTTCCTCATAGGGAGAATATTTTTCAAAACGGCTATTAACAGAGAATCTGATTTAATTTTGAAAAGCTTAAGCATAAAATGCGTCTCGTAAACCCTAAAATTCTACATGAGAGATAGCAAGTTGAGGGAGACGATGGCAACGAGGGGTTTATATAGAGAGGTGGAGAGTAACCCTAGCTAGCTGTGGCTGTGCGGTTTTCTAATTGGGTGCTGGATAAGCTGGGCTGCCTGTGTATTTTGTTAGGCCCATTACGAATGGATCCTGCTTATTGGGCCCTTCTTTGTTTTTCCTTATCTTTTTCTAGTATTGAAAAAAATAAGAAGCTAAAATGTATAAGTTTCAGCTATAATAAAATTAATTATATATTTTTTAGTTAGAAAAAATTAAAAATTTATTTGGGAGTTTTTTTTCAATTGATAATTAAAAATTTATTTGAAGGTCTATGTATTTTTCTATTTTCTTACACATTAAAATAGATTTTTATCCATAGTTAAAATTAATCTACCCATAGTAATTTAGATTGATTCAAAGTGTTTCTTCTCAATATTATATACAAATATCATTTAATATCCACCTGATATTAGATTTATATATATATATATTTACATGTATATTATATAATGATATTTTTATATAATATATAAATAATTTTAGCAAGGCTCAAATTATTATTTAAAAAAAAAAAACTTGTAAAACTTTAAACATGAAAGGGCGTCTCAATGGGCCAGTAGTAGTTATTAGATTCTCGCAATTCTATACTTGTCTTTTTTTCTCAAGAAATCCCACTTGTTTCCCACGAGAGAAAATTTGTTTTTGTACACACACTGCATGTCACATGTTTTGACACCAATTGGATGGGAATTGAGGATTAATTCTGCTTAAATCTTTAATTTCATGGAGGGGCTCGTAACAATCAATGATTTTCTCAGTTCAGGGGGTTGACGGTTGAAATACATTTTATCCAAAAAATCGCCACCCTTTTCGTCAGCGGGAACTTTACTCGAAAATTCAAACCGCCGTCCTTCCATCCACGACATTGTGTGTGCGGATCACAAAGCAGCGATCGCTTCCGCTTTCGGGGAAGCTTATTTTAGAAAGAAAAACAGTGAGAGCGCCTTTGGTTAGTCAAATCAAATCAAATATTATGTCTATGGGCAGCGACTCCACCTGGGTTGGTAAAAAGCCCATCAGACGCATCGGTGGCATGGCCGATGCTCTCTCCATCGCTGCCGATCTCGGATTTTCAGTCGCATCTCCCCCTTCTCAGGTCAGCTTCCGATTGCTCTTATATTTCTAGGTACCCTTTTTAACCCGACCTGCATTTTTCTTTTGGTGATTATATATTGTCCAATCTGGGGTTGATAGATAAAATTTCCAGGTTGTTGGTTGTTTCCGTCAAAACCCAGTAATTGTGTGGATTTTAATCATAGAATTTTGAGATTTTACATCATTCTTGGGCTCATCCTGTGTAGGAGGAACTTCAGAACTTATCCACTGCTAGTGGCGAAAAGGGTGATGACTTAATCAGAGTTTTGAGGGAACTAACTGCAGTACAAAGAAAAATAGCTGATCTACAAGTAGAACTTCAGGGTCGCAAGGTGAAGTATCCTCATTCATTTTGTCCCACATATGTTTACAGTACAAAGTTTAATTGATTTAACTTTGTAGGATGATAAAAATGTGGCGCATCTGACACATGTTAGTGAAATGGAAAAGAAGATTGACACATTGTCAAGGATTACTACCATACTCAAGGATGTCATTCAGAATAAGGTGATCTATCTAGGATTTAATTGAGCGTGTGCTGATATTGATACTCTTACGCTGTACCCCAGTTGCTTTGCAGATTCATGATGCCATATGCATGTTAAGTGATGTGATTTTTTTTGCTTGTTCTTGTCGAGGTGGATAATCTTCTCCACCTATGATGAATTTTCTTTTCCACATGATTTACTAAATGTATGGATTACTTAAGACCTATAGCATGGCCAAAATATTCACTTATGGCTCAGATAATTATTCTGTGGCCCTGTGAAAGGAATTGTGTAGAAACAATTTTGAAATTCCAACCGCCAAACTGAGCCGATATGCACATAGATTTAACAGACAGTTTCTGAACCTAACTTACATGTGACATCCATCCTGTAGATTTCTTTTGTTTCAAGTATTATGGTTAGTGTCTGGGTGTGCTGGTTTAGGTGGGATTGCTTGTACATCCTCCTCGAAGTACAGGGATAAATTTTCCCTGTAATATCAGGTTCTATCCTTTTGTGAAACTCCTTTCTAAACTTGCACGGGGTTTCTTCTTCATCCATTATTTTTTTTAATGATTTTATGCTTGTCTTTTGTAAATATTGGCAGGATCGAATTATATCTCGTCTTCAACAACCATACTCACTGGATTGCATACCAGTAGAAGCAGAATATCAGGTTGGTTATCCAATGAAAGTGTGCTTTTGTGATACAGTAGATCATAAATTGTTTTATTTTATTTTAATATTTGTTTTCAGAGACTTAGTTCACTATGTGTGAATGGTCACTTGCATCAAGTGTTATAAGGGCAGCACATTTGATATTCTTGTTAAATTAAAATCATCACCTGCAGCAAAGTATTTCATGTCAAATAGCCATTAGGAACTATTACGACCAAAACCCAAGTCTGATGCTGTGTGTTTTTCTTTCATCAACTCAAAACTGGAACTATTCTGATTATCTTCTATTGCCTGGATGGTGTAGAAACAATTTTCAGAATTGCTGATGAAGGCCGCTAGTGATTATGGTGCTTTGACAGCTTCAGTTGCAGATTTCCAATGGAGTCAGAACTTTAAGGAACCTCCTTCAGTGTGGGGGGTATGTTCATAAAAACGCTGTGCATAGTAACAGTTTTTCTTGTTGATATCTGTCTATGCTTTTTGGACATTCCATCCATTCTGTGGTCCTGTTGGTGTATTCGCTCTTCTGTTGGAATTAGTAATTTTTTAACTATCAAATAAATCAACAATATTTTTAGCAATTAATAAATAGAAGCATCATTTTGCTGTGTACTAGTCTCATAGGAACCAAATTGATATGGTACTATTGCATTTATTTTTTGCGAATGAATTTGCTTTGTGATTGGCTTTTGAAGGCAAAGTCTATCTTTAAGAACGTAATTTTTTCCAAAAAAAAAATAATAGCCATTTATTATAATGAATAACTGGAAGGTTAAATGTGTTTAATCTTGCTGAGCTTTCTGGAAACATCAATGCTCTTCAGTCAATATTAATAGGGATGCCAAACTGTTGGGAATTAATCAATATTTCTCTTAAATGTTGTTCTTGATATTTCAGTAATTCTGGATAGATCTTGTTGCTGCTACCTATGAATTGTATCAGAACATAAGACTTTATTTTAGCATGGTCTGCAAAAAAAATTTTAGCATTTGCACCAGTGATGAGTATTTTCCTGAATGTTGTCAAAAACTATGATAGAATTAGGGGAAGGTCTTGCTTTATAATCTGACACTTTCTTTTTTCTAAAAAAAAAATCGTGCAGGAAATGTTACGTCCTATTCCTGTTGCTTTAGCATCCTGTACCCGATTCTTCGAAGCCATGTCTGCCATGAGAGAATCATTTGCCACCCTTCAAGATTTGAGAGTTGGCCATTCAGGTAAAGATTCTTCACAGAGAGTCTCTGGGGATTCTGACTTTGCGACTCCTCCCTGGAGAAATGAATCAAGCTTTGATGACATGGCAATCAAAACTGTGAGGAGACAAGAAGCAGATGATGGAAGTAGTGAAGTGGGAGATGTTCATCAAGTCGATGACATGAGCCATAGAAGATTATCTTGGCCTCCATCAGTTAAGCACGATGGTATTTAATCAATTATATTTTGTTCCATAGATTGTATTCTACGTAGAACATTTCATTTCAAGCAAATGAAATGTCCATTATATGCTGCGTTAGAAGTATTATATACCATGAAAAAACACACCAACAAGATTTGTTATTCTGGGTTCTCGTCATTATGAACTAAACTACATCGTTTGCTCTAAGGTGTCACACCTTTTCTTCCATGCTTTGACTAGGAAATTTTGAGCTATATACCGTTATTGGTGAATATAATTTTATGAATGTAGATGAAACAGACGGTTCTTCCTTCCCTTCTTATCTGCAGCGCTAAACTTGTAGGGCAACGTGAAAGATGGGTTCTGTAATTAGGCTCGGCGGCATTGTAAAGAAATGAGACGAGGGCTCTGGCCCAGCAGGGTGAGAATTTCTCGCGCTGTCTCAAATGCATGGATATAATTGTTTAACATTGTATTTCAAAATTATTTAAAAATAAAAATAAAAATATTTTAATTTTAGTTTTTGTTTTCAATTAAAAATTAGTGTTTTTAGATTATTGATGTTAAAAATATATATTTTTAAATAGAAAAATATCTTTTTAATCTATTTATAAAAAAATAATTAAAAAACAATTTAAATCATACTCTAGACCCTAAAAAAAAAACATAGCATCGACTTTAAGAGGAGACCACGTAATTTCGCCAGAATCTGATAAAAATAATAATTTCAATGTAAAGATATTCAAAAACAAAGCAATCCATTTTTTTCCATTTAATTATGTATCAATATTTTTTAAATAAAAAAAACTAATCATTTAAATTATCAGAACAAAATAGTTTTTTAGTATATATTTTTTAAAAAAATTTTCTCCACCTAAAATAAAATATAGTTTGCTTGAGCAATGTTTAATAAAAATTAAAGGAAACCAGAATAAATATCCAAATAAGAATAACAAAAAGCATATATTTAATTCAAACATTTTCATCCAATTACTGAACCAAATCTTTTTTATATAATTTATTTATTGAAATATTGATTTTTGAAGCAAAAATGATCGGAATCCTAACAAAGAAGTTTTTTATTATTATTATCACGCTGAGAATAATTGAAAAATATAAAATAATATATTACAACTTCTTGAGTCTGTTTTTTATGTGATCATGTAATAAAAAAAAAGTGCAGAAAAGCCACGGATTCTCGTTGCGAAAATTGACCACCTTCTTAATCAACTGTTCTTTCTCGCCATTCAACCTCCCCATATAGCTGACAATTTCCCCTCTACCTCAACATCTCAAGTAAATGTAAAGAATTTTAAAAATCAACTGAAAATAAATAAATAAATAAATAAAACTAATCTAGACATGAAATAAAATAAAAAACATGACTGTCCGAATAAGAGGATTATAGCATATGAACAATGTTTTTAACGGTTAAAAAAACATTATTGTTGGTAAGCAATTATTTTTTAAAGAGGATTATAGTATATGAACAATGTTTATTTCTAATTAAAAACTATACACACAAATTTCAAAGAGGCCACGTGTATATCGAAACATCCTCTTTATTGGGAATTGCGATGCCACCTTGAGCATAAACAATGCTCATCTGCTTTCTCTCTTTTCATCGATTGAGAATTCTGTGCCCTAGGCCCGTTTGTTTCTTTGGAAAGTGGTTTCCTGGAAAGTGAATCCTGGAAAGTGAATTCCTGGAAAGTGGTTTCCTGAAAAGTGAATTCCTGGAATTCACTTTCCTGGAAAGTGAATTCCTGAAGGTGGTTTCCTGGAAAGTGAATTCCTGAAAAGTGAATTCCGATGTTTGGCAGTGTTATGGAAAATGAACTGAAAAATAATTTATTAATAAATTAATTTTTTTTCAAGATTATCTAATATATATAAAATATTTAATCACTTAAAATAAAAAAAAATGAAATCTAAAAAGTATAATGATGAATTTTTTTATTATATCCTATATTCATACATAGCTTATTTTATAAAATATAACAATATATGTCATATCATATTATAGAGAAATAAGCTTGTGAAATATTTTTTAAGTAAAACTTATTATTAATATATATTTTTTCCAATTTTAAAAGCTTAAAATAAGTTTTTTTTAATTTTAAATCAAAATCTCAATGCAAAATTTTAATTTAGGGTGATTAAAAAAAATAGAATTTTTAAGATTTAAATTATTAGTTTTTGTGTTTTTTAATTGTTAATATCAGAATTATTATTTTTTTATATAAAAAATAATACTAACATGTTTCTATTTTTTTTAAAAAAAAAAACAATAACTAGCTAGCTCACGGAAAGTGTATTCCGGATGTTTGGGAGAGGAGTACACTTTCCTTTTTTCAAGCCTTAAGTTTTCCTTAGTTGAAACAACTTTCTGGAAAGTTGTTTCCAGTATTTGCTAAACACCGAAACAACTTTCTCGTGTTTGTTTGCTTGAAACAACTTTCCAGAAAGTTGTTTCCAAAGAAACAAACATCTGAAGCAAGGAAAGTGAATTCGGAATTCACTTTCCTTGAAACAAACAAGGCCCTAAATTGCATTTCATTTGCATGAACTCATCGTACTATTCTTATTTTTTATGTTAGAAAACATTCTCTCCTGACAAACGAAATCTGTGGTTAAATCTGATATTTTAATTTATATTAGTGATATTTTAAAATTAATATTTATTCTTGTTTTATTTGTGTTTTATTTTGTTATTTTTCAATAATTTTATAATTTTATTGTTTGTGCAATAATAATAATAATTTTAGTAATTATTGTTTTTTTTGTAAAAATATTTTGCTTTTTTTCTTTGGAGTAATTTAATGATTTTAATTATTTGAGCAAAAGTATTGATGATAATTTTAACTGTTATAGTCATGATAATGACAATAAAATAGGGATGAATTTTCAATTATTTTTTTGTCCTTTTTATAGATAAAAAATCGAATATTTATTTATTTTATTTGATTATTACAGGTGTTTTCATAATTTATATTTTGACTGTTGTATTTAATTTAAATTGAATTATAAAATAAACTAATTCTAACATAGTGAATTCAATAATTAAAATATCCAAATTTTCTTATTTTTTAATGATGATGATAATTTATGTTGTTGATTTCGTTGAAACATGCTAAATAAATAAATTTATATGAATTTAAAATCATATATTAGATATGAAACTTGCATTTTAAAGGAATTCTCAATAAATTTTTTTTATATATAAATTTATATTATAATAATAATAAAAATCTTTTACAATTGATATTTTCTAAATTTAAGTAATTATATATTTCATGTGTAATTTTAATCTGTTCCCCCATCCACCCCGCGCGCCTGCGCCTCTTTCGGGTTTATTTCCCCAAGCTTCCCACCAGCCACCCCGCCCAACATTCTCCCTGGCAATGAAAACGACAAAAACAACGACGATGGCGTAGCGGGAAAGTATCAGACTCCGACACCTTTTCTCTCTCGAAGTCACAAATTTACCATCCTCCCCTGCTCCTCCTGCAACCGTTTATAAATGAGCAGAACGAACGCGCGAACCTTCTCAGGAAACGCATTCCAAGCCAAGCAAACTCCTATATACCACAGAGACGAACCTCTCTCTCTCCCTCTAGAATTGAATGTAATCTGGCTGTTCGGTCATAGAAGATGTCTTCTTAGTCTACGGTTGTTTTTTCCCTGTTTTTTTTCCGATGTAATTGTCGGTTTGTATTGATGATGATGATCTCATTGCCGTCCTTCGATAATCATCACCGTTGATTCGTTATACTGTTCTTCTTGCCTTAGCCTGTTATGAAGTTCGCCGGTGATTCTGAAGGTCCTTCTTAATAAATTATTATGTTTAATATAATAAATGAATTGAACTGAAATAATGGTAATGACAAATGTGTTGTTATGCTGTGCAGTGAATTGTGAGTCTGGACAAAATTTTAATGGGGAAAGCCGATGATTCAGAATGCGTTTTTCCTTTAACAAGTCTCCAGATTGGGTATTTGTTTTTATCATCACTTTTGCATCTTCCTATTTCATCGCATTAATTAGTTTGATGTTTCAACTCCGAGAGATAATTCTCGTTTCCCTTTTTGTAAAAGAAAAGAAAAAATAGGATTAGTTATGAGATAATAAAAATGATGTTTTTTTTCAATGTTTATATTTTGCCTGATTGTAGAGGAAAGGAATGGTCAGTGAGCTTCATGCAGACAGGGTGTTATGCTTTTGCAATTCTAATAGTGTAGTATCTTCTAGGAAAAGAATTCGTTTTTCCTTTTTTAGCAAAAAGTGCAATACAAAGGGAGAAAAGAGTGAAAAGCCTGTTAGAAGATGTCAGTAGGTGCAAAATTAATAACTTGATGAATTGATATAATTTCAGATTAGAGGTATATGAATGAGAATCTTCTACAGTGACTTTTTATGGATACTGTGGAATATTGTTCTTGTATTGGCTCGTTGAAAGCACCTGTGTTTTGGAAGACATGATCTATAATGGCCAGCATAGTCTATGATCTGTGATTTTTTTATGATCTTCTTGTGTTTTATTTGATGTGGGTATAAAAGCTCACTTGTTCACGTTTACTTTGAGCAGCTTGTAGGATGACTATGACAACCATTGATCAGTTTGTTTGCATATCCTTATCTTGAATGTGGTTGATTGCATCTAAGTATATGCTGTGTCTGCCTGCTTTGAAAATGCTGATTTTCTTTCTTTCTTCTTCTTATTTTTTTCTCTCCAATTCCTTCCCCTTTTCAAACATATGGTCGTGAACCTTGTGGCGTCAATCATGAGACAGACGACCATTAGGCCTGTAGTGTATTTGAGTATGGATACTGAATACTTACTCTGTTTTACTTTTTTGCCCTCGGTGATTTTAGAGACTTGCAGTCTTATCTCTCAGATCTTAGCCTTTTCGTTGCCTTTGAAAGTGGGAAAATATTTATTTTGGTGGACAATCGGCCATGGCTGAGAAACCTTGGTTTACATCCAGCACACTTGTGGCAACTGATGGTTACCAAGGTTGCGAAGACTTGAGATGCCTTTTTCTAAAATCCTCATTTTCAAGTTTTTCCTTAACCATCTCTGATTAATGTCATTTTCTCATTCATTCAGTCTCGGTTATCTCCTTTTGCAAACACAAAGGCTCGGAGCGGAATAAAGGAGGGAAAAGAGGCTTCTTCTCAGTCCAATCCTAGTAAATCAACAAAGCTTGAGAGATGTTTTTTGTTGATTGAAGTGGCAATTTTGTCCCGGAAGAGGGGTTTGCCTCCTGTGAAGAAATTAAAGAACTCACTGTTCTTAAGCAGTGAATTACACAGGACGCTATATGGTTTTATTGTCTTTGAAGTTGCATGGAACGATGTGCGGGGTATCAACTACTTAAACGAGCTTCTGGTACTGCCCCTCTGAATGCCCCCTGTTTTGTTTGCAGTTCTGCTGAGCATTGTTTTGGTCAATGATTTCATGTCAATTGCAGACGGACACATCTCTGGCTATTGAAACTAAGATAATGCAAAGATGGGAATTTGATAGTATAGTTCAAGCTGCAAGTAGTTTATCTTCATGGTTTTCTGGAACTCTCTCTGAGCTACTACAATTGCAAGATTATCTTGATTCTACTACAGGTATTTCGTTGCTCTCATGATTCCTTACTTCACAATAGTAGAAGAAAGCAACTATTTTTTTATGAATTCCGAAGTGGTAAAAGGCATATAATGATGAATAAGGATTTACTTTGAAATTCGGATATTTTGGCATGGAAGAAACATCCTGCTGGACTTAGGTGGTAAACTAGTATTCACAGTTGGTTGAAGAGCTTCGCAGAGATTTTAATGCAATTTGTATGCTTATTGGATAGTCATCTCAGGATCAATAGCTGTCGCTTTTCATCGAGAAATGCTGTTGGTGTTTCAATAGGTGTGGTGGTAAATTGTAGAAGTAGTTGCACTCCCGACAATATGTGATGACTGTTACATGATCGGATTTGTGTCTGTGAGGTGAACAGTGGGGTTTAGTCTGCACAAGGTCTTATGCCTGGTCTTTAGAATTTGGCCTTATGATCAGATTTGTGTCTGTGAGGTGAACAGTGGGGTTTAGTCTGCACAAGGTCTTATGCCTGGTCTTTAGAATTTGGCCTTTGTAGGTTGCTTCTTCGCACTCTAGGAATTACATGAAGTCCAAATATCTGATGGTCTGGTTCACCAACACCGCCATCATCATACTATTCAGATGATATTCATGAATAATAAGCTTAATATAGGCCAATACATAGGACCTTTTGCTGGCATTAACAACAGGAATATGATCCTAGATTTTTGCATCTTTTGCCAGTTGGTGAGCTGCGACATAACTGAGATGTTAATATGTTGCTGTTGTAATTATATTTGATGGGACTCTATATTTCCTTTCCTAAATGAGCAATTACTCTGTTTAATGCGTCCTGAAATTTTCAGGAGATACCTTTTATGATGCAGAAGGAAATTTCTCAATGACACCCTCTATTGATGACGATGAAAAAATTTGTGATGATAATCTGTGGGCTGAGGATAATTCTTCATGCTGCCCTGGTGGCAGTTTTAATGTGTTTTCTGGGACCCCAGATAATATAACAAGTGAGCCACTCACTCCTCCACCCACTGGGCCTTATAAGAGAAGAAGAGTGATCAGGTTGGGAACTGGAGTTGAAGTTGATTGTTATGCTGAGGAAATACAGGGTGGAAATGAAGACTTGTTAGACAGCTCTGGTGCCAGTGATTGTGAGAATGTTCATGAATCTAGGCTATACAGGGATATTTTGATTTTGTTTAGGTTCAATGATCATGACCTGCCATTTAAACTAAAACAAGTGGTAATGTCTGACCTGCGGTTACTTACTTTATTGGAAGCCGGGCTCCCATCTTGGGTTCTCTTTCTTCAGTCATATCCAGGATTTCGCCATCTTTATCGTCCTTGGATGTGCCCTCTGGCAAGAGCATTGTATGTGTTAATCTCAGTTATCACCGTTCTCATTGGATTTTTTGACTTGTACAAAAATGTCCCAGTTCTTAAGGCAACTGCTTCTAGTTTGTTTGGACCACTTTTTGACTGGATAGAGACTTGGGAGATGGTTTCAAGAATCAAGTACCTGGGAACAATGCTATTTCTACATAACTTTGAGAAAACTGCTACTTGGTTTTTGATGGTCACACACTCCACTAGATCCTGCCTTTCAGTTTTCACACAGCCACTGGTTGAACCGCTTGCTGAGATTTTAGGATTTTTTCTTCCATTGCGGGATATATTCATTGAAGTGATAGAGAGTTTGTATTCCACTATATGGGTTGTGATTGAATCATCTTGCAGTGTAATGGGAGACCTACTAGAGATTTTTGTATGGCCTATCTCAGTTATCTGGAGCATTGGTGTGTACTCAGCTGTTTTGGTTATGTTATTTTGCCATCAATACTCCATTATTTCAAAAGGATGAATAAATTCCTTGATCTGTTTGTTGCTTTTTGTGCCGCAGCAACTTCAATTGTATATCCCATATTCTGGATTGTTTGGGAAATACTTTACGCTCCAATTCGCTTGGTCCTTGCACTAGGTGGTCTTGTGGCTTTCACTTGTTCCTGGATATCTGAAATGATTGGGGATATTTGGCAATCTGTAAATGGAATATTCGAGCTTGCTGCAGCTTCTGATGCAACAGTGAGTACATATGAAGTCTCAATGTGGCGTTCACTTTGGAATGACCTTTTTTCTCAGGTTGGAAGGCATCCTATGATTCCTGATTAAATTTTGATCACATGCATGCAATTATGAACTCAGTGATATTCGTGTTCATAATTTGTTCAGGTTTTCCGTGCTGTAAGGAGCATATTAAATGGTTTTCTTGCGTTCTTCACAGCCTGTAACAGGCATCGCCTAAGGTAATGTTCACATGACCAGTTGCTATATGCTTCATTCCTAGCCAATGCAGTCCCTGATTAAACTTGGTTTGTGTGTAAAATATCTCAATTTAAAGCAGTGTATAATGGGTAAACAAAAATATTTTCAAGACTGTTCTCACCCAACTGAAGACTTAGTTGCATTGAGATTTCATTCCTTTGAACTTCTATGAACATATTGTATATCCTGGCACCACAAAACATAAAATGAGAAAAACTTGAAGGATCTCGCTTGGTTTAGCTTCTAATTGCTGTGTTGGAATTATTGCTGATTTTTTGTTTGCTTTCCTAGCCTGCGGATTGTTGACAAAGCTCCGCGTCTCTTACCATATTTTTCTTCTGCTTTGCTGGTGTGCAGCATTTATAATCACATACAGGATTTCATTCAGAGAATACCTGGTCGGGGGACAAGGTCACTACCATTGGATTATAGAAACAGCAACAGGACACCTGGGACTCGAAGTCAGGTGGTAAGTTTTCAATTTTTCTCCTGATATTATGGCTCCAACTTCTGATGATAGAATTACTGCCTAGAACATGTGATGTCAAAAAGAGGTAAGAAAGAAAAATGTTGATAGAAGTGGATATCGATTGTTAGTATTTGTGATCTCCACGAGATACTGGCTTATTAGTCTCCCCATATCTCTAGTGGAGAAAATTTTGGTGCTTGCTACATGGGGTTCAACATCTAAAGCAAATGCCAAATTGCAGTTATATTTTTTAGCCTGATTGTGTTGCTACTGAATTTGCAGTCTGAAGGGAGTAGGAAAATCCACATTAGATGAAGCTAATAAGAATTTGTTTATGGGTACAGAAGAGACTTAACTTTGGATGCAGAGCCTGCCATACACTATAAAGTGCATTTGACGACAAATAAATAGCACTTGCAGGGGATTCTGCAGCTTTTTACAGAGGTACCATAGAAAAAGGCAGTCCTTTATTCTTTTGTCTGTTTCGTTTTGTATTTTTCTTACCAATCCATAAGATGTAAATAGCATCTACATGCAGTTTGTATAGTTATCAAAGTACTAACCAGCTATTAATCTGTAAAGTGATGTTTGGGGACATTAAAAATGAAGATAGAAAAATGTTTTAAGACTCTCTCTCTCTCTCATCAAAACATATTTTTAACTTGATTTATTGCTATGAAATAAATAATGTCAAGCATTCCGTCCATTGAAGGTGTGCTTGTAGCTACTGCGAAGCAGATCCTATTGAGAACTTGTCCTTGCAAACAAATCCCGACTTTAGTTATTCTAAAACTTTCAACTTGGGGAAGTTAAGAGGGAGAGAAGAGGCAAAGATAGATGAGCCATGTCCCAGCAAACCAAACATTGCAAATCCAATCCCAGTAAGATAGTACAGTTACTGTCAAAGCTCTTGGTGGGAGCTGATATAGCAAAAACAAGACCTGAATATATATGTTCACTGCCAACAATCCCATGATCCTACTAGCTTTCCATCATGCATTAATTACTTGTTTTCACAGCGCCACCAGTTTGGTGCAACATCGCATCGATCTCATCCCCGTCCTCCATGTCCAGCTGCAGAAAGGAAAGAAAAATAATGATTGAAAGGCGATATAAGTGATAACTCAATGCCTATAATCTTATGAACGTGCAACTGTGTGCATGAGCATGTTGTGTGAGAAAGATACCTCGTCAGGAGTTTGCTCTCCGCGGAGACGACGGCCATCAAACAAGAAGGCAATTGAGTTGAACTCAACAGATTGGCGATCGCAGTAGGCATTCATCAGCTTCTTCAATTGTGTGCTTCTTTTGATCCTGAAAAATACTTCATTTCCATCCTAAAACGAAAGTCAAAACATGCCTTTCTTTAATCAGCATGTTCTAAGAAATAGGACTCTTAAAACAATCATCAAGCACAACAAACTTTCGAGTCTCGTATTGTCAAAACAAGAGTTAGCATGGACTACCCCTCGATAAAAATTCAATTAAATATCAACTTGAAACTTGTAATTCAATGATTTAATATTTATCAATAGACTTTCAACATCAAGGAGAAAAATCACGATTCGCTGGCAAGGATCAAGATACACAAGGTGAGCAAAACTACTGAAAGCACAAGCTCCTCAAACTCTTCTACTTGTCTTTGAAAGCAGCATCATTTTCTCACACAATTGCTTTCATCTGGAGTTTTCCCAGAACATAACCCTTTTAAAATCAAGAACCCAGAACATAAAAAAGAAGAGCTTTTTAACTATTACCAAGCAGATCACTTGGTAAATAACTGAAACAATAAAAATGTCATTCAAATTGTGAAGAACACTGTAATTCCCAAAGTGCTACTCCTCAATTGGTGAACCTATATTATTAGCATAATAACAAAGAAAACCCACACCCCCGTTGTTTTAATTCACATAATAAGCACACCCAGAGAACAATAAACCCATACGAACTTCACATAAGCAAAAAGGCCCGAGACGCTTGATTGTGAGGCATTAAGCAAAAAAAAAAAACCCAAATTTAACACTAATTGCAGAGCTAAACCCTAAATAGATCGGGATAAAAAAAAACTCCATGACTAAGTAAAAACAAACCTGGCCCTTCACTTTGAGATTGATGTGAGCAGACTGATCGTTGGGTTTTTTATCTTCCTCTTGTGGCTGGCCCGTCGTCCCAGACATTTTTCTCTTCTTCTCTCACTTTCACCCTCTCCTTTTTCTCTTCGAATAAGGGAAAACAAGTGATCGGGATTTTTAAACACCCTTTGAGCCCTCAGCAGAACCTATAACGGGTTGGAGGTTTTATTTTTGAAAATATTTTTTTATTGAGAATTATATTAAATAATATTTTTTTATTTCTTCAAAAATATTTTTCATATTATCATAAAAATAATTTAAAAATATCAAAACATTTTAATTTTAAAAAAATTCAAACTTTTTTATAAACACGCTTTTTAATGCGGGAGAATTATAATAATCACTTTGTCTTTCCAGGAAACTACGGCGCTGTCCCCTTTGTCTATTTGACTTTTTATTTTAATTAGGAATTCAATTTATTAAAACTTTAGAATAGTTGCTTAACTTTTAAAAGCCATTTTTACTTTGGATTTAGAATGGTGTTCTTATTTAGCCTACTATTAGTCTTTTATACCATGTTCTAGTAATGATAATAAATAAATAAGCAAGTATTATCAACCTGATTTTTAAAAATGAGATTTTTTTCAACTATAAAGTCAATTTATATGTTTAATAAAATAAATTGAGAATTATATGCGTTAATAAATATATAAAAAAAAGTTGCTAATATAAACCCAAGATAAAATTGTAAAATTAAAAAAAAACATATATATGTATATTATTAACAAATTTGATATAATGATGCTGTGATTTTCATGTTAGTTTTGGGTTATACGAGTTTTTATGTAAATTTGAGCTGCAATTTTGCTGGTAGTTACAACCCAGCAAGGACACTAGAGAGAGATTCAGCACTGAAAAACATCGGTGGAGCTCTTGATATGGGTGGCGTGATTCACGCTAGCTGTGACCTTCCATGAAGATAAGAATGGAGTTAAACTGCCTGCGAACCTCCTTAGCCATCTCTAAAGCTGCTCTTCCCATACTTTGTAGAGTTATGAGACATGAAACCCATAATCAAACCAGTGAAAACATTTGGCTTCAAAACATCAACTACGGTCGACAAAAACACAGCAGAGAGTAAAAGACACCTGCAGTGCAGCAGTAGCTAAATAGGTGTTTGACCAGAGTTGATGCCACAGGTGTTTTTTTTTAAATTTAATTTTATTCCCTTTTATTTTCAATCTCTTGCAGAAAATAAAGTATTATTCTTTTGCATGAAAACGAGCACCAACCTAACGTGAGACTTTTTTTGAGATGATAACTACATTAAACAACTAAATGCCAGTGATGTTGGCCTGATCATCTGTTTCCATTGATTCTTAATCAAATATAAGCTATCATTTTTCAGAATCTAAGCATGCTTGGTTCATGTTAGATTCCTCTAAAGATCAGCACAATGTCATTTCACTACCTGGATTCCTCTTGCTGAGTGGTGGTAAGATACCAGAAGTCATTTCACTACTAAAGATGTCTCCATCTGTGGCATTATATGGGTAAGCTCCTCCTTGCTGAGTGTTGGAATAAGCACCAAACTGCAGCGTTTTTCAAATTGGTGATTGGTCTATTTAAAGCTACAAGCTTTCCACCGAGGGTCAGTAGCTCTATGATCCATTCATCTCTGAAACATGGCAGAATATATCATGAATCCTAGGAGGTGGGGAAGAATGAGAAAATAATTATTTTTGATAAAAACACGAGACGAGAAAAGAAAACCAGATTCTGATGAGAACTTTTCTTCTGAACCAACCCCAACTCCAGTTTTTCTAACAGTACCCACACAGCTCGGGGAGAAAAACTTTCAACTTCTAAACAGGCATCAACAATGGCCTGCCATCTATGAGGAGTCTCACGGTGGCTAAAACAACAGCCTGGACGTGATATTTCAGCTGGTGGGAAATTGCTTCTCTCCTGCCAGAGTTCTCCCAGTGTTCCAGAACTTGAAAATAGAAGTTAAATGAGTTTTAAGATCAAGTTCATTCGATCATGGACGGGGTTTTTCAAGGGGGAGAGGACAAATCATGGAGGTAAGATGTAACATTCCCTGTTAATGCCGGCAGCAACTGCAACAAATAACACATGAAGAAGTGAAGCGGGAGAGAGCATGCGAAGAAAGAGAGAGGAGCCATGTCCCAACAAACCAAACATTGCAAATCCAAATCCTACTAACATAGTTCTCAGTGAGAGCACACTTAGCAAAACAAGACCAGCATAAATATTATGTCCATTAAAAACAATCCCAAGAACCTACTACCACCTACATTCACTAGTAGATTAGCTTTAATCACTTGCTTTCACAGCACCACCAGTTTGGTGCAACATAGCATCAATCTCATCCCCATCCTCCATGTCCAGCTGCAGAAAGAAAAAGAAATGAAAGGCAATACATGCATTAACTAAATGTCTGTAATCCATGTATTTATACCTATAAATGTGCAGCTGTGTGAATGAAAGATACCTCATCAGGAGTTTGCTCTGCGCGAAGCCGACGACCATCAAACAAGAAGGCAATTGAGTTTATCTCGACAGATTGGCGATCGCAATAGGCATTCATCAGCTTCTTCAACTGCGTGCTTCTTTTGATCCTGAAAAAGACTTCATTTCCATCCTAGAAAAAAAGAGTCGAAGATGGGTGTTTTTTAATCAGCATATTCTCGAAAATAGGAGTCTTACAACAAGAGTATAAATTACAAACTTTTAACCCATCGCATCATCATAATAAGAGTGAGCATGGACTACCCCATAATATGAATTCAATTAAAAAGCAACTTGAGACCTGTAATTTCAATGATTTAAATACTCAATAATAAAGTTTCGACATCTATAAGAATAATCAAGATTCAAAGCTACAACAAGCAAGAAACACAAGCAAACAACTACTAATAGTCGTTCCACGCATCTTTGAATCAGCGTAGATTCTTTCACGCACAGCTGCATTTCATCAGGAGTTTTTCCTGAACATCACTCAATTTAGAATCCAGAACTAAAAAAACATGATGAAGAAGAGCTTTTTACCTATTACCCAGCAGGCCTAACTGAAAAAAAAATTAAAGTCGTTCAAATCTTGAAGAGAATTATAATTCCCAAAACACCACTCCTCATTTGGTGAACCATTATTGTTAGCATACTAATAGAGAATACCTACACTCCCGTATGAATTTCGCATTAGCAAAACGCCCCCAGAAAGCAATAACACTCCAAATGTAACAGTTTGTAAGCCAAAACAAAAATATTAAAAGAGAAAAGCCAAACCCAAAAATATGTAAGGAAGAAACAGAAACAAAACCCATAACAAAGTAAGAAGACATAATCAAATGAAAGAAAAACAGACCTGGCCCTTCACTTTGAGGTTGATGTGAGCAGACTGATCGTTGGGCTTCTTATCTTCCTCCTGTGGCTGACCTGGCGCCTCAGACATTTTTATCTCCCTTACTCTCTTTTTTTCTTTCTCTTCGAGCAGGAGAAAACAAGAAATGAGGGTTCTTCTCTTGACCGTATTTTCTTTTATGTTCCTTTCTCTGCTACCGGCGACTTTCTCGGAAACACGGTAAATTTTCCTAGATTACGTGTTGAAATATTATTGGTATGTTGGTGGGCTGAACCACCTCAACATACCCTGCAATTTTGGATGAAATTAGCACTAATTCAGTTTAATTCAACTATACAAAATTACTAGGGTTTCTGCAAACAATATTGTTTTTTTTTATAATATATATATAGAGATAGGTATAATGATTTATCTTATATTTGATATTTATATAATGGAAAATTGTTTAAGATAAATTATAAAATCTTATATTTAATAATACCTAAATTTATTGGGTTTAACATGTTCATCGGATTTACATCATCTTAAACTTGTTTGACTATCAAGTTCAAATATGTCTTACTTAGTTAATCGTTAAGTCTTAGTTATGATAAATATGACAGATCTATGTTATTTTGAATTTGATTCACTGTCAAATTCAAGTATTTTGGATTGATTTGACACGAAACACGGATCAATATATCTCAAGTAGGACTTTTAAAGAATGACAATATCTTTTTATTGGGTAACAAGTCTTGTACCATACAAGTTTTGTTGACTTGTTAGAATTTATAGCGACTATATAATTTTATGATTACTCCTCGGGCCATACTTTTTTTTTAATAATAAGATGTCAAATATTTATTATGAATTATTTTTTTAAGGTCATTGCAATGTTGAGTATGATATTTTTTTAAAGTGTTTTTTACTTGAAAACCTATCAATATATATATATATATATATATAACATTTAATTAATTAAAAAACACTAAAACAAAATATAATTTTAATATTTTTTCAAACAAAGAGCCCTTTAAAAATACATCCAGATATAGTTCTCAACACAAAAACAAACATCGCCTAATTCATATAATACCTAGTTTGTTTCATGGAAACCCACTTTCCATTTTTGTTTACCATTAAGAAAGTTAAATTATTGGAAAACAAAAAAATATTATATAATTTATTTTCTATTTAATTACAAATAGAAAAACTTACTTTTCATAAATATAGTTTTTATAAAAACTATTTTCTAAAACTACTTTTCAGCAAGTTCTTGCTGTTATACACATAACACACTGTAAAATAACCGTTATGTGGGGCAAGAGAAATAGAAAACAGTGACACTGTCTGCCGTTGATTTGGCTTGATCTTTGATGACCATGCGATGATCACAATTATTGGTTAAATTTCTTTTCACTATTACTTGTCCCTAGCCCCAACGTTCATAAATCTGCAGTAAGAGAGATAATATAAAGTATAAAATCATCAGCATTCTCCTTAATAAAAAGCGTGTTTGGCATTACGTGAAAGATATAGACCGTTTGATTTTTTTTGTTTTTAAAAAAGTTATTTTTTTTTTGTTATTATGATATACTGATATTATTATTTTTTGTAAATAAAAATATTATTTTAATATATTTTCAAGTAAGAAACATTTTGAAAACATGATTATTACCATAATTTCAAACACTTTCATAATCTGCTAAAATTTTATTTATTTTTATTTAAAATTATTATTTTAATATATTTAAATTATCTCAAGGTGTAAAATAAATTTTAAAAAGTAAAAAAATATTATTTTTAATTTATTTTTATCCAAAAATATTTGACATTCATTATTCATCATACTATTAAATAGACACATGGTCTTTTCAATTTCAACATCCAATTTATTTTTTAAAATATATTAAAATATCAAGTTTAGTGGTGAATTCAAATGTTTTTGAAAGTTATATTTTTTAAAAAAATATATTAATTTTTTAACATTAAAATACCAAGTTTATTAAAAAATATTAAATCAATATTTTATATATTAAATATATTTTTAAAACCCATGGTTTCAATAATTAAAAAAAACCGCATCCTATATTGTGTATGATGAGCCTTAGGTGTTTTCTCCTGTAGCTTTGAGCGCTCTCCATGATCCTCTTACCCATCTTCAGCTGGATCATTCCGACCCGAATTAATCGAATCTGTATTCAAGCCTTTGTTGGATTTCCTCCGCCAAACCGGGTCTTACCTCATGGTCAATGCCTACCCTTTCTTCGCTTACGAGTCCAACTCTGATGTCATTTCCTATAGAAGGGCTCAGGAGCTACAATGATATTAAAAATTTTATTTATTTTTAATATCAACTTAAAATAATACAAAAACATAAAAATATTCAAAACTTTTTCAAAGATACAATTGCCAACACAATATCTAAATGGATTTGTCTGTTGGAAATGCTGTGTTTATTTCATACAGAGAACGAAATTAAAGCCAGCAAAGTCAAGAATAGAAAACGATATTAGTGCTCAGACAATGAAAATTCGTGAATCCTAAATATAATGAGGGTCTCAAGATATAAACCAATTATAAAAAATACCCGACTTTTTCCAAAAATATCATATATATACTATTCAAAATATCATTTTAGAAATTTATCTCTTCAAAATAGCACTCCACACTGGAGATGCTCTCAATAACTACAAGGATAGCAACCGGTCCTCGGTCACCGGAAGTCATCGTGCTGCTGCTCCGGTCAATGGAGGCATGTCCAGAATAGCCAACACAATATCTAAATGGATTTGTCTGTTGGAAATGCTGTGTTTATTTCATACAGAGAACGAAATTAAAGTCAGCAAAGTCAAGAATAGCAAACGATATTAGTGCTCAGACAATGAAAATTCGTGAATCCTAAATATAATGAGGGTCTCAAGATATAAACCAATTATAAAAAATACCCAACTTTTTTCCAAAAATGCCCAAAACTTTAAAAATTCAAAACAAAATTCCCTTCTTTGAGAAAACATTAGAACATTTTTTCTATTAAAACCTTATTTAATATTGGATTATAAACTTACACTATAAGATAATATGAAAATACCTGGTTCTTTTTGAAAATTTGAAAAAATATAAAACATTTCAAGAAATTCCTCACTTCAAAATTACAGAACAAATGTCTTGTTTTCAGGTCGAATCCTTGAGGGTTTTTATGCATATTTTTCTTATAAACTTCATCCATTATAACAAAATATATAAAATTGTTTTCATTGGATTTTGTTGGAAAGATTAATTAAGTCCAATGATTTATAAAAGAAAAATCAAACACTTTCCCAACTCTAAATTTGAAAAAAGATAGAATTTATATATATAAAAAAATTAATTGATGCATATAATATCGAGCTAGACCACTCTTCCTTATCTCAATCTCTACTATTAAGAGCATTTCTAAGAAGAAGAAAAAAAGTTATTTTAAATAGTCAAATTTATAAAATAATATTTTAAATAGTATCAATATGATTTTTCTTATTATATATATTTCATTGGAAAAGAGTCATTTGAAAAGTCAATTGGAGTGAAATAATTAAATTTTATATTGTTTCTTAAAAGAGTTTATTGTTATTTTCTTTACATGACTATATTTATTTTTTTGTTCGTCTTACTTTGTTGGTTTTGATTTTCTTAGAAATTATGTAGAAATAATATTTTTGAAAGAGAAATCACATCTTTATATTTTATTTATCACTTTTTTTAAATATTAAAAGTATTAAAAAATATATATTTTTAATTTTCTTCGTATTCGCTCCAAACGAGCGTCGTGTAGAAGAAAACCCCCAACTTAACTAACACTCCAGGCCGGAAATGGAACCCACATCTCTGTCAGCCCGCTAAAACCCTCCCGGTAGCAGCAGAAGACAAGACGAAGGAGAAACACAATGGTGAACAAATCATGGAAGATTATACCGAGACCATTACTTGAAACAATCTTAAACAACCACGCCCAGCACCACCGCGTCCCTCAACCTCTCATTCTCCATGGCCCCCGTGGCGTCGGCAAAACCACCCTCTTCCTCGAACGTATGTAACATCTTTTCTTTCCACAGACTTGAAAAAACGAAAGAGAGATCAAGCAAGGTCTAACTTGATTTTCTGCATTTTATTTGCAGGGCTCCTTGACGATTGGAACAAAGGCCCTCACATAACTGGCTACGTAGATTTTGCGCAGTCAATCAAAGACCATCACCCTCAGCATAACAACTCCTACCCTTGGGCTTCCTGGTCTACTTGTGATCCACCAACACTCCACAATTGCAAAAATCAGCTCGAAACTTGCCTTGAATCGATGACCCAGAAGGGAATCCAACTCGGAGCCATTACTTCCAGCCAAATCTTCTCTACACTCAACAAATGGCATAGCCTTGACACTGTGCTTCGTCGTATACTACTCCAAAACAATTCCAATAATGCTTTGAAATCGAGAAATTCGATCTCTAAGGTTTCATGTTCGGTTCTTTGGGACCGGGCAGTTTTTGCGCTATCTGCTCGATCAAATGCCAAAGAGATTGACGAGATTCTTGGGTTGGAAGAGAAAGGGAAGAGCTTGTCTGTAGAGGAGGCTTCGTATTTTAGAGAGGCGGTTATGGCTTTGAGGTTGGCTAAGGAGGTCATTACAATGCAGCGAGGGTGGAGAGCCCGTGCCATTGCTCATTTGAACCGGACTGGTGGGTTTTCGAGGTCGTTGGCCAATTCGTGCACTGATTGGCCTTGTTTGCTTCTCGAGTTGCTATCCAAAGCTGCTGAGATTGATTACTTTCAGGTCAATATTGAGAAGAATTGGCATTGTTGTTTTTGCATTTGTTAATTCTTGTGTATCATCACAAGTATTTGCGTGATTCAATTTAACAAATGCTTTGCATGTTTGGTGGTTATATCGTTGAATGAAGCTCTTTTATTGTCTTGTGATTTGCAAATTGAGCAGCCCAAGCTGGTTATAAACAATATTGAAGTTCTCAAAAAGGCTATTTTAGTGGATGATTCAATGGTTTCTGGACCAATGTATCATGACAGTCTGATATGGAGAATTGTAGCATTGGGTGCAAATGAGAGATGCCTGCCCATTATGCTTGCGACATCTGATAGGTCAGTCCATTCTGCATCATCCATTCCTTTTGTTTGCTTGTTCTTTGCACCATATTAGTTAAATCATGCTATTTTCTGATTAGTTGTTTGTGGTTTTTCTGAGTTTAATCTTGAAGCAATTGAAAATACACACTTATCAAACAAGGGACATGAGCTCAACCCCATGCTTCCGGAAAGATTGTGGGTGATAGTGTGGTTCATTATACACCCTATTCAAGTTAAACGTGGTGAATCCATGAAGCTCCTTCCTTCATTAAATACAAAAACAACTCCTTTGCAAGTTAATCATGTTGGATTAGATTTTGGGATGGTGTATAATTGCTGGGAGATCGGAAGGTTTGTAACTTGTGAAATAAGAACATCAAAATTGCCTCATAATTATTAGATGAAAACTCTGCTAGAATGTAATGATGCAAATTACACATTTCCTACATTTTATCTTTTCTGGAAGTTTTTAAACTCACTTAGTGTTACATCTTTGCAAGATTTTTCCCATTCCACTGCATTTGGATTCTAATAAACAATGTTGTCACAGCTACTACTCATACCAGGCCTACTGGGATTTTGGATTTCCAGATATATTCATTTCCCGTGAGGTATTCAAACTTAAACTTCTACTGCCACTATTACGGCTGCTGCTGCATGTGCATGGGCGGGGTATGCCATCTTGTCTGCATGTTATTGTCTTTGATTTTTTTGACAAGATATAGTTGTTGCTTATTGCTATGTTGAAACAGTGGAGAATACTCACAGGTCCATTCCTTTGGGATAGAGGACTTTGATTAATCAATATTTGTTATCAAAGACATTTCTTTCCAGACTGTTTCTTGCTTTGTAATTCAGCCTTTGAGAGCCAAATTGCAAGTCTGCAGCCTAAGATATTTTAATTAATGCTACCTTAATCTTGCACACATAAATTTAAGTACTGCAATAACTCATAGAGATGCTCACAAACATGCTATTGTAACTGCTAGGGTCCTTCTAGATGGGTCCCTGTTCCAATCACATGGCTTTGATGTATTATTGTTAAAAAAAATCATTTCTGTTTCACTTGATAGAATCTTTTCATTGAAGAAAATCTGTACTTGTGAAAGTAGAAAGCATCTGGAGATTGATAATCATGGTGTAGGTCACTCATTTCGATATTCTTTGTTTGCAGAACTTCGGATGGGCTCCACAAGAAGCTAAAATGCATATGGTTACTGATTACTTCAGTCAGTCAGAAGTGAGAAATTTTGTTATTTTCATTTCCCGGAAAGAATATTTTAAAAACTGAAAAAGTAATGAAATGCCCTTAAAGAATTGGAATAAGAAAAGAAATTACTGCAAGTACTGCTTTGCCCTAGTTATCTTAAAAATGAAAGGTTACAAGTTCCATCATATTCAAAATTTACCTCTCAGTAGTCTTGGATGAATCATGCCTGGATGCTTTATCTCAGGTTCCTTGTATTTTTATGGGAATTAAAATTTTCTTTTTTTTTTTAATTGTAGTGGGCAGTGATTGTTGAGGTGCTTGGTCCAAACCCTCGTCATCTATTTGAGCTTTATGCTCTCAAACAAAGTAGCTATTACCAGAAGTAAGTTTTTTTTCCCCTCTATATATCTAGTGGTTGGAGCATCAACCATTTGTAGAAACTTATTTCTTTTCCATTATATAAATGGCGAGTTTTTGTTTTTTGTACTATATCCAATGATGGTATTATAATGGACTAAAAAGCATTAATTATTCTCTTTTATACAAGTGCAGTTCCACAGACATGCATGCACAGATACATATAATCGTGTTTGGGTCATCAAATTTACTGTCTTTAGTTATTTTACCTTTGTTTTCCAAAGAACATAATTACATTGTGCAAGATTCTCACTCTTACATTCACTAGATGTAATGTAAACATGGATGATAGTGTTAATGTGAGCAATGAAATTGGTGAAATGAAAGTGTATATGATCGGATGGAATCCTTTATTTCTATAAATATGATGCTGCATGTGTTATTTTCTTTCTGCATTGTTAACTGCAGGGTCCTTGAAGACAAGGCTAGCACATTTGAGGATATTGTAGATGCATATTTAGCATATTTGCAGGTAAGATTTATAATGACACCTGAACAAGTGCTCATCTCATTTTCTCCTGTTACCATGGTTAGTAAAGGACTAAAGCTAATAATTAGTTGACATGCCTAATCTATGAGCCTCACTTGCATATTCATGACCTTTGCTTGAATTTTGTAAATGAGATTTCTAAATGCTGGACTGTTTTTCTCCTGCACCCCTCCCTATGTTCCACTTTTCTCTTTTTGTTATTTTGGTTAATCCTATCAAGGACTATGAGCTAGTTATTATTTAACATGGCTAACCTTTTTGATGACCTCTACCTGATTTTCTTTCTTGAAGTAATCTGTTTGCATAATAAATGTAAATGGTTTAGTGGTGGCTGAAATTAAGTCTTGGTTGAATTCTCTACTGATAGTAATCAACATTTCATTTTAGTCGTGGCAACCATTTCAAAATGAATAAAATAGGATAAGATGCATCCTTTTGTGGTTTGTCAATTATGTTAATCAAAAAGTAAAGCAAAAGGAGATAAAAGCAAAGCTAACTTTACAGAATGCTACTAAGAAAAGGAGACTATATGAATCTTCCTCTCAGGACTCTGTTTTTGAACAAAAAAGCACTCTCTTTATATAGCCTGCTGAGGCTTTGATTTAGATCTTCGTTTACCCCCCCTAGAATTATTCAAGTGCAGTCAGGTGGCTTAAGCACCAGTCCACAAACTATTTCTTACATTATGAGAAAGTTTGCTTTGAGTCAACAGAAAGATCAAATGTTCCAGATCAAATGTTCTGGTTTTTTCCCATTACTCCTTGCACAAGGGGCATGAGCGGAACTCAATACAAACTTTGTCTCTAATTACTGAACCCACTTAAAGCCATCTCACTCAAAATTAATGTGTGATTTAAATGGGCTTTAGTAGTTGGCCTTGATTGACTCAAATTCGATAACACAAGGTTAGATTGACTGAATCGGAAACACAGGCAAAATTGACTTCTGAAACCAAATGCACGAGCAAATATAGGGTTAAGCCATGTTTTATATCCACAAGTAATATCAATTACTTTTATCTTGTGCCATGCTCTCCCTTATCATCTCGTATTTCACTTTATTTTAGGTTACTGTGGTGAATCCTGCCATGGATAAAGCACTGGAATTACTGCAAAAGTTTGCCAATGATGCAAAAAGTGGAAAAATTCCAAAAGATAGATTGCGTTTTGGTTCTCCTTGGAAGCATTCTTCAAAACTGGACGACCCTACTCAATGCCAGCAGTGGGCAAAGCTTCAGCTGCTGGATTTTGTCCAATCTCTAATAAATACTGAATTTGGGGTAACCCGTTTCTTTTTTTTCATCATATTCTTAAATAGTGTTGTGTTTTTTTTTGCTCCTGCATTTAACTTTAATAACCTTTTTATTTGTATGGGATTTAGTATTTGTTAACAGTTTCATGATGCTCAAATTTCCTCCATATCAGGGTGGTTTAAACACTGTATTAATATAATATGCCTGCTACAAGTTTGTTAAGATGTTTAAAACTGTTCCTAGATTGGACATCCATAATCTTTGTTAATTACTCGAACTGACTGGGTGTAACAAGTATGCTCAGCTTATATTTGAAGATGGGACTGTATTTATAAGCTGTTGATGCAGCTGTTATTGTTCTCAGAGGCTGGTATTCATTTGTTTAATTTTTAATCTCTCTTGGTGCAGGTAAATTACCTAGGTGATTGTAGCTTTGAGATATTTGATGATCCATGCACTGTTGCTTTATTAGAGGTATTATTTGCTTTCCTTGCACGTCTTGCCATTCTGCATCCATGATTTTGCTCTTCATCCCATCCCCCCTCTTCTTCTTTTTTTTAAAAAAAATTGCAATCTTTAATATAATTTGTGGAATGCTTATTGGCCTAGGAAACCATAATTCTCAATCTTAATTCAGCACTGCCTTGAAAAAAGAAAAAAAAAATAGTATCTTGTCTGTTTTTGTTGCGCTGTTTTTTTCTAACTTGGCTCATGTATAACAGTTAAAAAACATGAATTGGTTAGCCTTCAGTTTACTTTCAGTCCTCATGTTGGACTAATCTTCTTAGATAAGCTCACTTAACATAATTTGTAGGTTGGTTTGCTCTATGCTCAACGCGATCCATCATTCATTCGCCCCATAAGTATAGCCATTCAGAGATGTCTTGTGAGATGGTAAGTGATCTTCAGCTTTTGTATCCTGTTATCCAAAATGAGAGCGAAAATGCTGTGTTTGCATATGATGATGTTGCCTCACAGGCTTGTCCAGGAACGCATGAAAATGAGTTTACAGAACCTGCTCCAATTTATGTGGCAGCGAATTGTACGTGGCCGTAGTTATCGCCATTTGATGTTACAAGTGGGCTACAAGTAACCAAAAAGGTCAAGAGTATGTGTTATCTATTAAATCAGCATTTCTCCGTTGTTTGCTCTAATTTTGTGCGACCACAGATTTTCAAAAAACCTGACTGCTCAAGGGGATTGGCACAGTTTCAATACTATATAGGATCTTGAAACAAATGACTGATTTTGATTTTTTGTTGCACAGGAGATCTTTGTTTGCAACAATGTCTGTGAATATGAGTTTGCTAGGGGCTGTCACCTTGATCACAATACCAAGGTGGTTGGCATCCACTGGACCGCAAAGCTATCTCAAAGTTCAATTGTGAGTAAATTGTTTATATCTTGATTCTTGCCTGGGTTATGGGGATGTTGGTTGTAAGATGGCCTTCTAGACCCCAAGAAAGAGTTTTGTAAAATCCCTCATTTGCATCATAGCATAAACAAATAGCGAATGTGTTTGTTATTGCAGAGGTCTTTGCACGAACCGATAATATCACATGGTTAACCTTGCCGGGTTCTTTTGGCAAAGGCATAGGCATTCTTTGAGGGCGAGTTTCCCTTTGATGTTCACTTGCAGATGTAAGTTATTTTTTGAACTTGATGGTTTATAATTGCAAATGTGCATACAATGGCCAAAAGCCTTGATTGTTTAACCCCTATTAAATGTTTGATCTCCTGGATTTCCTTGCACATCAATGCAAAATTAGTATATGCAAGAGATATTATCTAAAAAAGGTGGCTATATTGTATAATTGCATTATATTCTGCTTATACTAGCCCTTCAAAGATATTTCTTCAACACTCACGATCCCCCATGTCGTCACTTGCCAGTCTTTAACACCCCTTTACTTTTCTCCAGTGTACAGATGTGTTAAAATTGACTGCTGATTGAAAGAAAATAGTTTAGTACTGTAAGATTCTCCTTCATTGGACAATCTCTCAGCTTTAGTCATGTATATGTGATGACAACTCATTCATTCCTTCAATAATAGAAAGCTAGATAAATAACTCCGCATCATTCTTGAATGCATGTGGTGGGAAAGCAACATGCATCTCCAGGATCGCTTAACTGGCACTTTCGAGGATCGCATTGCATGGTTTGTAGTTTACTTGAATCACTGAATTAGTCAACATAACATGGGATTTTATAGGGCAAGGATCTGCGACTTTTAAGTCGATACACCTGGCGTGGGCCAGGAGATCCGAAGTCCACGTACCCATGTCACTGACCATCACAGCAACTAGTCGCACATATTTGCCAAACTTGTTAATAAAACCATTCGATTATCCAAAGAAAAAAAAATATATATCATCCCAAAAATGAAGTCTTACCAAAACTCTTGGAAGCTGTGTATTTATTTTTTTACCCTTCCAAGAAAAACATATATATGGATTGGGGTTGGGGGTAATTTTATTTTTTTTGCTTGGTTCATTGATCATTAAAGAATTATACAGAGGTATATGTCTTAAAATAAAATTGTGACATGACTAATTTTCTTTCGTTCTACAATTATTTTTTTAAGATTGGATTTATAGTGTTTTTTTTTTCATTTAAGTTATACGGCTTCATGACCTGGGTCATTTAAGCCGTTGGGGGTTATTTGGAAGGTTAAAATCATCATTGCATTTAATCTTATTTAATTTAGCAATGTAGTTAAGCGTCTCACTCATGGCCTATCCCTTTACTCTGTTTTTGGATCTACCTTTTGTGAGTGTTTTGGGGCAACGTGTACAGTTCTTTTTTAGTTTATATTATATATTATATTATATGAGAGTATTAGATATTGTTTTTTACTTAGAAATGCATTAAAAATACATATTTTTTTATTTAATTTTTTATATTAGCATATCATCTAAAAACAACAAAAAAATATTTTAAAACAAAAGTAAAATAATTTTTTTTCAAAAGCTTTTTTTACATCTCACTGTAAGTTAAAAATAGATTTTTTTTGTGTCCCGCGAAAAAAAACCTAACTACACTTCTAAGGTGCTTGAGATTGAGTTTTTTTTTCAAAATAATTATTTTTAGTTTTATTTTTAAAACTTCTGTTTGATATATGATGTGAATATATATATATATATATTGAAAATAAAATTTTGTATAAGACAAAATTGAAATCTGACCTTAAGGGAAGAAATTTGTAAATTTTAACAAAGAAAAGAAAAGTGAGGGCATACCTAACTTACTTGAGATTGCCGGATGTCATGGCTTTTTTTACTCAATCAATGTCACCGTCCGACACGCTTCCATGATCGCCCTGTGGGCCTTTTATCGAGTTAATACTGACTTTTTAGCAGGATTAATTTTGTTTTTCCAAGTAAATAGTTGTTGCCACTGCTTCTTTTTTTTTTGTCACTTGTGTTTATTTAATTAAATATATTATAATATTTAATCTTGTGAAATAAGGATATATGTTAGCTTATCTAACCAAAAATACATATTATAATAGATATAAAGAATTTTGAGATGCTTTGAAATAAGGATAAACATGTATCTTTTTAATTAAATCATTTTTATCTTCTTCATGTGTGTTCTTTTTATTATTATTTTCATAACCATGACATTTGGTTTTATAAAACACCTTGGATATTGCAATTAAACCATTTATAAATTCAAATTAGCCTTTAGTTTCATAAAAAAAAAAAAACTTGATTTAAAAAGAAATTTTAAGACCCGAAACTCTTATGTCAAGCTGAAGGGTAAAAAAATACCTCAATATAAGAATCCACATAATAAAGCTAAGATATTAGCTTTTTTGTGTGTGTGTGTTTAGATTATTTTGATGTACTGATATCAAATATAATTTTTTAAAATAAATAAAAATATTATTTTGATGCATTTCTATAAAAAAAATACTTTAAAAATCAACTTTAATCACATTTTGGGAGTGTTTGGCACTGTATTTTAAAAATATTTTGACATAAAAATGAAATTTGTTTGTTTTTATTTTTTATTTTAAATTAATTTCTTTTGATTTTTTTATATATGTTGATGTCAAAAATATTTTAAAAATAATAAATTATTTTCATGCCATAAAAAGAAATTTAAAAAATAATCACAACCATACTCAAAAAAATGGCTACATGTGTAGTGGCAAATGTAATCTATGTGTCATGATTTTACTGGCCAGTTTTTAATTCTTATAAACGACGTTAATTGATGAAGGATTATTATTAAACAAAAACTAGTTGTACAGGACAGGATGCGAAATTCTATTAATAGAGGAATCCAATAAAACATTTTCTACCAGTAAATGTTAATTAATGTTGCGAATTCCGTTTTTGCCCCCACCATATAACAATGTTTCCTCCTTTTTGCAGATGGAGTGTACGGATTTATAGTTTCTTACATTTACCATGCCCCGTCTCCATTTTGGATAGCTCTTCGAAGAAAAACAAAAAAAGAGTCATGGCTGGACGTTGAAACCTATTCTCATCATCAATATATTTTTAATAATTTTATAATTAAATTCAGATAATTTATATATATCTCAACTATTTTTTTTTTAAATATCTCTTAAACTCAAGATGTTTAAGAGTAAATTAACCTTTCGAGAATTCCAACAAGTAATGATGCTAAAACATCTTTAATATTCATATTATTTTGTACTTAATGAACATCTCATTTTAAAAACCTTAGACTAATAAATAATAATCTAAAGTATAATTTATATTATTACTGAATAATACCAAAAAGTAATCACGAGAGAAAGAGAGCCAGAGGGAGAGAGAGAGAAGATGGTTGATGCTGTCACTGTGTGTGCTTGCTTGCTTGCTATGCGCAGAGCATGATGGCAAGAATTGTGGAATACGATAATGGCTTAAAAAACGGGGGAAATGTGCCTAACATTGGAATTGCAATTATTTATGTTTATTGCGTTTAGAAATTATATATACACTCACAAATATTCCTTACATGGAAAATGTCAAGCATGCAGATGGCCAAAGAGGCATCAGGAATTAGAAGAATAACCTGTGTTTTCCGACAGTATAATTTTTATTCAAAAATATATTAAATTAATATTTCTTTTTTTAAAAAAAATTATCTATAACCATACATAAAAAATAATCTAAAAATTAAAATAAAAAATCTTTTTTTTTCTTTTCAAAATAGTAATGTTGAAAGAGATGAGGCAACGCAGCAGGTCCCACGCGTTTCATTGTAAACAGAGAAAAGGTGGCAAGAGCTGATATTGTTAACATTCTCTGGTCTGGCGACAGCGATCCCTCTGTCTATATCAGCCTACTCCACTATCCCCTTTTAGTAAGACTTCCTGCTCCAGTGATCATAGCAGCAATATTCAGTTCAAATAATACTGCTGCTGCTGCTGCTCCTCCTTTGTGTTAGCATTTGTTACTTGATTCGTATGTCGGAAGCTGTTTATCTACGACACCGCTTAGACTGCCTCCAAGATTGTTGTAATTGAGAGACCCCATCTATCAAGGGTTCATTTCCAAGTAAGTGAAGCTTCACCTAGCCAGCCATGTAGAAACTCCATGGCTCTGCTCTCTCTCTCTCTTCTTCTTCTCCCACCCTTTCTTTCTTACACAACAAGCAATGAATGCTGCTTAATTTTGGATATTTACAATAAATTCGATAGTATTCACTCATGCAATCTTCTTCTGCGTCAAACAATATATATATATATATATATATATATATATATATATATATGCTCTTCTATTTTTAGTCTTCGCTCTTTCTTCTTTCCTTGATTGTAAATGAAGGGGATTGAGAGAATGAGCTGCATTTGCAGGAATATGACAGTATTTAGCAGGGATTCGATTCGATTCGATTAGATTACACAAGCTAGGTACGGATGCAACCAGAGTCCAAGAACAATGAACGGCTTAGATGGGATCGCAATGACGAGGTGGAAGAGTCTAAAGCAACGGCTGTCATTCAAGGGCCTTGGTGGTTGCTGTGGGAGCAGAAGCTGGAGCTCCAGCAGTAACACTCCGGCCAGGCCCCTCATCGATTCAGAGGAGGAGGAGGAGGAGGAGGAGGAGAGCACCGTGACGCAAAACCAAGCACACGGAGGAGGGTTTGCTGCAGCCCCAGGTGCAGGGATGAATCTGGCGATGGCATTGGCTGCTGAGCGCAATTCACGGGCTTCAAATGTGAAGACATTGATGCGATTGATAGAAGAGACGGACGGTGTTGATTGGTGGACGAAGAACAAGACTGGTAAAAGTAGGAGGGACAAAGAGCAGAAACAGGAACGAGAGAATGATTGGGTGTGCTGCGTGTGCATGGAGAGAAAGAAAGGCGCGGCTTTTATTCCATGTGGACACACCTATTGCAGGGTCTGTTCAAGAGACATGTGGGTCAATCGAGGGTCTTGCCCCATCTGCAACCGTTCTGTTCTCGACATACTTGATATCTTCTAGTGATGATCAGGGAAGAAGAGCCTTTCAGGGCTTGAGTTTTTTCATTAATCAACCCTATATTAATGTTTAATTAATTAAATAATAATAGCTATAAACAATGTAGATCTTTCGTACGATTTTGGATATTATATGAAAGACTAATTGCTCTTCTATGCACCTTTTTTTTTAAGTAGTTTTCATTTGAAAAGTGGATTTTATAAAAAGTGAATTTATCTTTTGATTTTTGATGATTTCATATAAAAAATAAGTTGAAAAACATTTTTTTATTATTAAAATATTTTCCATCTAAAATAATGGAAAAATATTTTTCTAAAAATTAAACCAAATTTTGTTTTACTGGAAAATATTTTTTATTGATAAAAATTTCCAATAAAAAAAAATAAAAAAATAAAAAAATAAGTGATTATCAACAAATGAGGCCTAAAAAAACCGTGTTCTTTTTGTGTTCTGATTTTTTATATATATTTTCATTCATAATAAATTCAAGAATCATGAACATTAACACAAGCTTATGTTTACCATAACAGTTGCTTATCCTAATAGTTTCTTTCATGCCCTATTTCCATTTATAAAACCATTTCGGCTATCAACTTAATTTGAAAGGATAAAAAAATCACCAGCCATCTTTTAAGTAACTTATCATTCATATTTATACCCCCAAAAAATAAAAATAAAAAAAAGTTTTTTATTTGATACTCTTTTTTTGGTCGAGTCATCCAGTATCCGGAGCCACAATTCCGACTAATCCGGATTCGAACTGGATGGGACCATAAGGGTGGCAAAGCTCTCCTTACCGACAATTTAACGCAACTGAATACCCAAGGCTCGAACACAAGATCTTGGTTAAGCTGGGATGATCTCCTTACTAGTCGATCCACACACCCGGTGGTTTTTATTTGATACTTGTATCAATTAATGAAGAGATGATTAGGAAAAGTTTGATTTTTGCATGCACATGGTCATAGCAAAGAGCATAAGCTCATTAATATAGCCATCCACCACGATTGTATTTGTATCTAAAAAAAGATTGGATGGATCTTGCCTTAATTCGTGTGATTTTAAAATATAAGATTCAGTTCAATGTTTATTAAATTAATTTCGGTGTTATATATTAAAATTGACTAGAAAAATATGAAATGTTGACTAAGAAGAAGAATCCACCTTTCTATTTACAAGGGATTGAATTGATCACCAACCACACCTAATAAATTACAAACTTCAACACGATAACTTGTAGATGGTGATTTCTGTAGGTAACAGTTAGGTAGATTGGTAATTTTACATTCAAATTGTTTTAGTTATTTAATTATTTTTCTAATCGAATTACTATCCATGCTGGAAATTGATTAATCATATTGATATTTATGTAATCTTATGAGATTTAAAACTTCAAAATTAAATTGTAAATTTCTCGTAATTTAGAAAGATGCAAGGAAATCCCTAAATCAAATACTTCAAATTGTTTTAAGGATTAGCGTTCCGTAGAGTATTACATTACAATAAAGCTCGTCAAGATTGAAAACCCTAACAGCAAGTTGAAGGGTAATAATCACTCGCCAATTTGCCATATACTATCTGATTACTAGTGACTGTAATGAGTGTGTACGATCAGGTTTTCTCTGAACATTGGACCAGCCTAATCTCGTTAACTAGGACACTGAGTTCGTGTTGGGCCTAATGTGGGCTCCATCCTGGAGACCCAAAAAATCTTGACCTTGATAATCTGGATGGATTTGGTGTTTTTTTTTTTATGAAAGACTATAATTTCTTTGATTGTTATTGTTTGCATCACTGTGTTTCTTCGCCCTGTTTCGTATTGCATTTTTTTTAAAATAATATTTTTTTATTTTAAATTAAATTATTTCAGTGTTTTTAAATCATTTTCATATATTATAGTCAAAAATAATTTTTTAACAACAAAATATTATTTTGATGTATTTCTAAATGAAAATTATTTTTAAAATAAACCTCAACTACACTCTAAAAAAGTCATCACATGACAAAATCATGAAAAACAAGATGAATAAATTTCTTTTAAAAGCCTATCAAAACTCACAAAAAAATTCAATTAAAAGACAAAAAAAATCAGGCAATTAGAAAGCTTTTTTTAAACACCCATTAATAGTTTTAAGAACCTAAAAAAAACTCTTCAAAAACCCTAATTTCTTCTTTTTTTAAAAAAAAACAAGTTTTTTAGTTTTAATATAAATTAATCGAACTAAAAATTATTGATATGAACTAGTTTCAGTTTGAAAGAAAAGAAAGAAAAAAGGTACTAAATGCTCACCCTAATTAGCACACTTAACTTGCATGAGAAAATGCAGGGTGTCCCATCATGCTTGCCTAGAATGAAGATTCATGACTTGCACACGATACTTGAATAACATGCCAGCATTGCCCAACTTTTTGGGCTTCATGCATAGCTACAAGAAACAGCCGGTCCATGACCCCAGTTGAGTTAATCTGCAGTAAATTACTTTATTTTGAGTATAAATTAAAAATAAAATATAATATAATTGATTAGATCTGCTAGGTTATCTATATTTAACCTCTTCCTAATTTATGTGTTGTCCAGATGTCCACGCAAACTTTAAGAATATAAAATATATTTCTATTTCATCCCCACTAAAAGTAAAGAAGGTTCTAGTTTCTTTTTCAAATTTGAACATTCAAAACATATTAATCACACGAAAATGCCAGGAGAAAACCATGAAACAAGTGGTGATGAAGGATAATATTCAATATATAGTCCCCATATAAATGACGTGATGTCAAAAGATTTATGATTTGCACAGTAAATCTCGAGTTCAAGTCAGGACGTGCATCTCTTATAAGAATCTAAAACAGCTGAGGTTTTACTCACTGACCTAGAACTTCAAAGTATGCTTTCTAGAGGATATGATTTCCTTGCATAAAAAAAATCAAATATAGGTCCAAATATGAATAGTATTTGTGTTAGTTTGTTTGTAATTACATTTCAAAAGGACTTTTGAAAATATTTTAAGAAAAATAATTTTAATTTTTTGTTTAGAATAAGTTTTTTTTGTGTGTGTTTTCAAATAATTTTAAAAATATTATTTTGATGTAATTATGATAAAAAAAACATTATAAAAAACAACTTTAATAAAACTATCAAACAGACTCTTTCATTTTTTTTCTTGAAGCACTCTTTTTTCTTCTATGAGCACTCCTATTAGTCTTCCTTGACCTTGCAAATTCATGATGAACTCTCAAAAATCGATTTAAACACTTTTTAAATCCCTTATTAGTCAAGGCATTCTGATTTTTTTTTGTTAAAAAGTAAATTAAAATAGTTATTGTTAAAAATACTTTTAATACCGACACGCATTAAAATAACCTTAAAATATATATTAAAAAAATATATATTTAAAACACAAAACAAACATGCCATGAATAAATTCAAGGTTGACCCATTGACTGGGCACAAATCAAAGTCACTCGTCTATATGACCACATTTATCTGACCGGTTGGACACGCAATGAAAAATGTGACGAGAGAAGCTGCCTGGCAAGAACGCAAGATTGCCATTTGAGACTGTTTGTAATTGTGATCTAACCGATTTTTGATTGAAATTTAAAAAAAAATCATTTTAAATAAATATATTTTTATATATATTATATCATTTTAATGTGCTGATTTCAAAAATAATTATTAAAAATTAAAAAAACATCATTTTAATGTATTTCAGCACGATAAACAATTTGAAAAGCTATCGCAACCACACTCTAGCTTATAATCATAATATAACATGAAACAAGCTCTCAGAAGTTGATTGAATCTGTTGATCAGGAAGAAGATCACAGTCTCCATGTTCATACCTTCACAAGCCTGCTAGTCGCCATGAGAGAAGCAGTCCTCCAGTTGTATTCTACAGTCAACTTTCCATTTACCTACCAATTAATGTCTAGTCAACACTAACATCTTCTAAAGTCGTAATAATTCTTACCGAGGAAACATTAATCAACAAGTTCGGCAATCACAGGACTTGAAATTTGAAGACACCACCACCACGTAAAAGATGTCTTAAATGTTGTAAACATTCCTAATTCTCTATAAGAAGCGAAACTCAAAATGATTTCCGTGCCCTGCTTTTTAAGGTGAAGTTACTTTAATTAAGATTATGACTCAAATGATTTTGATTAATTTTTAACGTTTTGATAATCCCTTTGGCCCCACCATGATCACTTGCAATAATCTTCTTCAGACCCCTATAAATACATGAACTCGCCATCACCTTTGGTATCCGAAAGAAGCAACCAAGCTAAGCATAACTTAAAAAGACTTGAGAGAGAAGCAGAAAGATCAGAGAGAGAGATGGAGTTCCCAGTGATTAACATGGAGAAGCTTAATGGTGACGAGAAGGCAGCCACCATGGAAAAGATCAAAGATGCCTGTGAGAACTGGGGCTTCTTCGAGGTATTCAAAAACTCTTTTTTTTATTGATTTCTAAAATGCCTAGCCCTCTGCCCTCCAGCATTCATGTTTAGTTTAGATCGATCACCCCCATCTCTTATATTCTTTTCCTTGAACGTTTTTAGCTGTCGAACCATGGCATAGCCCATGAATTTCTGGACACTGTGGAGGGGATGACTAAAGAACACTACAAGAAATGCATGGAGCAGAGGTTCAAGGAATTGGTGGCAAGCAAAGCCCTTGATGGTGTCCAAACAGAGATCAAAGATATGGACTGGGAGAGCACCTTCTTCTTGCGACATCTCCCCGAATCAAACATTGCTGAGCTCCCCGATCTCGATGATGAGTACAGGTATATTTAATATTCAATCTGCGTGATAAATATGCTCTAACGAGCACAATGCCTTTAAATTGTATTGATGAAACTTGGCGTCAACTGTGCCCAATTTGATTGACACAGGAAGGTGATGAAAGAATTCGCATTGAAGTTGGAGAAGCTGGCAGAGGAGCTTCTGGACTTGCTGTGTGAGAACCTTGGACTTGAAAGGGGGTACCTCAAAAAGGCTTTCTCTGGATCAAACGGTAGTCCGAACTTCGGCACCAAGGTTAGCAACTATCCACCGTGCCCCAAACCAGACCTGGTAAAGGGTCTCAGGGCCCACACAGATGCTGGTGGCATCATCCTGCTATTCCAGGATGACAAAGTCAGCGGTCTGCAGCTTCTAAAGGATGGCCAGTGGATTGATGTGCCCCCAATGCGCCACTCCATTGTTGTCAACCTTGGTGACCAGCTTGAGGTATTCCCAGTAAATAGTCTAAAACCCTGTAACTTCAGCATTGGATCAAATCTAAATTCTTCGAAACTTCTGTGAATTCGTAGGTGATCACCAATGGCAAGTACAAGAGTGTGGAGCACAGAGTGATTACTCAAACACATGGCACTAGGATGTCAATAGCCTCTTTCTACAACCCTGGAAACGATGCAGTCATCTACCCCGCACCAGCTTTGGTGGAGGAAGAAGCAGAGGGGAAGAAACAACTGTACCCGAAATTTGTTTTTGATGACTACATGAAGCTGTATGCTGGACTCAAATTCCAAGCCAAGGAGCCGAGATTTGAAGCCATGAAAGCTGTAGTAACTAATGTCAATCTGGGTCCAGTCGCAACTGCTTAATCTTATTTTCAGTGGAGATTCAGGATTGGTGGTGTTTCAATTTCTATTTTTTCTTAAGAGTGGAATAAATACTTGGCAGTGAAAGGCTTTGATGAAGCTGCTGTTTCTTCCATAAATCTATCAGTATGAAAAATTAAGTGCCTGAAAGGCTCAAACACACGTTACAGAATGTAAGCAAGATTGAACAATTATTGTCACGGGCAGATACTTTCTTCACGATTCCTGACATAATTGTTTTTATTGTATAATTTTCTTATTTATTAAACTTTTATAAGAGTTATACGAGAAGAATCAGGTGGGCAGTACGAAACTCAGTTCATAAAGAATTCTGGGTTCAGATTTTATAATGTAAGCAGATCTAGAGTTCAGTTTTTCCTATTTCGATTTTAGAACAATAAAGATGTTTTCTATTTAAACAACCTATCTAGACATTTATTAGAGATTATATTAATGAATTGCAACTTTTCAGAACACCTCAAAAACTTTCTTTCTATTTCTTTGTAGTTTCGGAGTGCTGGAACCCTAGTTTTTTTTTTTTTTTTCACGCGCACATTCCATTTATTACAGACAAAGAGTTACCGGCAGAGTTAACAAATCATGTCTGCATCTTATTCGGTTCAAGCCATCATCGGACTGGAAATGAATGTTTAATGTTTCAGATAGCAACAAATTCCATAAAGAAGATCGTTCGTTTCTTTATTAAGATGGCAGTCCGGATTGCCTCGGAGGCAAATCATGGTCAAATGAAGTCTTAAAGCTCCATCTGGTATTAAAATATAGGGAATCTTCGCTTGATTTATGAGGTGGTAAGAAATTGTTCTCCGAATGATGTCGGGCTCTGCATCTTGCAGAGAAGCAGCACATGAACCATTAAATTGTTTGTAGCCAGATCATGGGACAGTCCACTGTCTTCTTTTTAATTATTTTATTAACAACCACGATACTTGAACTGAAACCATAAAAAAGATAAACTCTTGGATCCTAATCCTGAACTTGTACCGCACTGTCTCTCGCCCAAGAAAGTAACTATCGCTACAAAAAAGTGTCTAGTTAAGCCAAAAAATAAACAAAAGAATCCCACATCCACAATGGCTCATGTCCAGTGATTGAAGCTTACCTTGGCCTATTATTCTTGACCCTGTAATAGACCACCACAAAGCTTCTTTCTGGTGTAGGAGCTTGAAATCCACCCTCGCAAAAAACAAGTTGTGGGAGTGGAAAAGCAGATCAGAAATGCCTTTGAAGAAAGACAACTCTGCACCAATCGAAAGCTCTTTCTGGCTTTAATCATAGCTGGAATCCTCCCCAGATCCACTCTCAAATACAAAATAAATTCATTAGCAGATCATACTGGACTGTAACCGATTAATTTTCCTCTATTTATCTCACATTATTTAGCATGTTAATTTAAGATATAACGAAGAAGGCCTTGAAACAGAAAAATAAATGATCTCTGCAGACTTAAATCGTGAAATCCATGATGGAAGGAGCTTTCAGAGGACATTGTTATGGCATTTTCTGTCACGTTAATGAAAACTTCACCGTAAGAACCGATGCTTCTTTAGGAGCCGCCACATAACACACAAAATCTCAACCACCAACTTTCTCGTATCATGCCTAGTGGGACGGCTTCATTCATCAGGATATAGGAAAGTGGTTGGATAGCCAACCCCATCAATATCTACAAAGAATATCTGATTCTATAATCTTTATCAATATCTACAAAGAATTTCTGATTATATTTCCCACGATACTCACTGCTCCATGTGATCAGGATATTATGTTTCGATCTAATCAGTGTCACCATATGTTTTCTTACAGACATCAGGATATGTAATGGGGGTTTCAGAAATGAAGGAGCACCACAGTTAATTAGAATCAATAATTTATTTTCTTATTTCTTCAATATTTAGATGGCGGGTGCTGTTATAACTTCACTAAATGGACAGTGAGCTGTGTAGCTCGTTGACATTTGCCTGCCATCCACATTTTCTGCTGCGCTCAGTCGAGGGTCCATGTAAACAGAAGAGAAGAAACTTGGATGAGTGCAGCATTTGGATTCTTATTTACGCCCACTTGCTGTTGATCTAAATGATGATCCGAGGAAAGTGGTGAAGTAACAAGAACTTTAATCGATGTGAATGATCGTTTTCTAAATAAGATTGAATGCAGGAATCAGCGAGCACATTTCTTTTGTAGCAATTGGATACTGCTTCTATCATCATCATACTTTGTCGGATCCTTATCAACTATCGCCTTGCAATAATTCGAAGTTAGAATCCATTCCTTCATGGATTGCTGAGTATTAGAATTTTAGGATGGATGATTTAGATTGTAGTAGTAGTTATTTTTTAAAGTATTGTTTGTTTGAAAATATATTAAAATATTATTTTTTAAAAAATTATTTCCGACAATTGCTGCGCATGCTATTTTTCACATTCACTGCCAGAATTAACAAAATAGTTTCATTGGTAAATTCATAGGCAGTTCTGTTTATAACAATATCATGTCATCAGGTCTTTGCATCTCGATGTAATTTCACCTGTCAATATATCAGTATTTACCAACGGATTTACCGACATAATATTTTCATTGATAACTCGGTCGGTATTTATGTCAAAAATAATATCATGTCTTTGAATCTCACTGTAATTCTCTCGGTGTTTAGCATCGACAGTTATTGATAGAATCATTTTGTCGGTAAAATATTATTAGCTAACTACTGACAGAAAAATTCCATTGGTATTTCTGTATGAATTAACCGATTTTCTAGAAGTGATTGTTCTTTTTATTGGGATTTTGTACATAGGTCTGAAATCCATCTCGTAGGCATGCATAAATCACGCTTGAGACAATAACATCTATCATCCAACACTGCTAAACATTCACGGCATCTATTTGCTGGAATCTTCTATCTTTTAATTAAAATACATAAGAACAGAGACCACCTTATCTCTTATACACCTTTTTTTATACTAAGCTGCTCAAAATTCATAGAACAATCTGCCTGGCCTTAAATAGTCATTGGCTGGAGCCGCTGGGGGATGTGGAGAGAGCAGAAATTGATTTTATTCGTATTCAGAATTCATTGACATCTAACTTCGAGAAAGGCTAACCATGAACTTCAACCAGAAATCAATTTTGATCTGCAGCCATAGTTGGATGTATTGTCGGACTACCCTCGAGCAGGATAAAGAATGATTCCTTTTTCCGCAGCAAATGGATCCAAGAACTCATCACCTTTCCTATTTGTTCTAAAGCAGGACCTAGAAATCCCTTCTACTAACAGAAAAAAGACATGATTTAGTCCAGCTAGTGGTTTACCTCTCAGAACATGAAAACGACATTGGCAAATGCTTTAAGGTAGAAACATCAAACAACTCCATAAACCTTTGATCTGAAACTCTAGCCTTTGCTGCAGCAAACCGCTGATACTCATCAAATATGGATGTGAGACACCACTTTTGCAGTTTTCTAAGGCAGCCGACAAGACAACCAGTTCGGTGCTGGAGAAAAGACAAGCATATGACTCAGAAGGAGTTGGCCCAAAAACCAGGAATCAAACTCTAGCAAACCAGGAGAGGACATACCTTTCCCCGTTTACAATGAATCAGAATTGGATGATTCTTCACATCTGCATTAAAAACAAATATGAAATGATAAGTTTATCATATCCCTCAACTCGTAGCAATTAATCAAGTCAGGTATAAAATATGAAAGTTTGGATGTGCTTGTATTACCAAGGACCACTTGAAGTGCTTCACGAATTGTATCCTGCGGGATGTTTACGAAGGGCTCCTGGATGCATAGTTGAAACATTACTAGGCAACATAGAAAGGTTTTTCAAGGACCCCCGATGTAATCAAAGAAACAGAAACATAAAGCATGTTGTGTAAATCAAAATCACTTTCAAAAAAAAAAAAAAAAGCAACAGTTACAACTGTTGGGGAACGCGCATTTCCCAATTTTAGAAACTTAAAGCTCCTTTCTGCATATATGCATACATGTACAGTAAGAATGAACAAGCATAGAGCAGAATATATGCACTGAAACTTTTTGTCAAGGACGCTATATCTCCTGGAAAACTAATTAAAGTTGAAGAAATAAGTGACCGTTATGAAAGATTATCAACTCCATATCCAAACGATGTCATTCTAAATCAACAAAAACCGATTCAAAATTCCAGGAGAGCTCAGTCCCATCCGAGCCATAAAATGTAAAATTCTAAACAAAATGAGTTAGGGGAACATATAGTTTTGTAAATATGGATGTGCTAACAATCAGTATGTAATCACCAGTTGGACCTTCCTATAAGCCCATGTATGTATACGTTGAACCTTATTGCAGGAATAATATACCACAATCTTCATAGCAGATAACAAGAAACTTCGTCTCCACCGAGCTTAGCAAGTGCCTTGGATATTTTTAAAATTAGATAATACACAGCCATCACAAACTCAAATGAATGACAGTTGATCATCTGGGATTTTTTTTTAAAATAAAATAAAAATTATTCACATGTCTGCCACCTGAAAGGATTCTGTATTACAATAACTGTCATTTTTCATCTTTTCTTAATTCGATTTTATTCATTGTGCATGCATAATTGCTGATCCTTAATTCTGAAATGTAAAGTATGTACACATAGAAAGGAGAGGACTACCACAGGTATGAAAAGGCTTGATAATTAAAGAAAGCACAACCTTTCTTGTAGCCCATGTAAAACTTGAATGAATAATAGTAAGTACTGTAACTACGACAAGAACAAATGCCCATCACCTAACAATAAAAATTATTTAAAAAAGTTCCCAGCCCCCACATGGTCGCATTAATTTTTTTTTTTAAATTTAATCCTATTTAAGTTTCACTAACAAAGAAAAATTAATGAAATGGGTTCATTACGTGAACTCTCTAAAGCTACTGCTTGGAGAAAAAATTAGACTCAAAACGACGATTGATTTAGCTTGAAGTACCTTATAACTTTCGATCCCAAACTGATAGAGCCTGATTCCACCATCCTTTAGAAACTCCGTGGTCGCCTCTGTATAGGGCTCGGGACATAGACATCTGCCAAAAAACAAAAGAAACCCTACCTTCAGTCATCCATTTTATACGCACGCAATAAAAACCTAACTGAAAAACAACAAGAAGGAAATACTTACATGATAGAGCGGAGGCCGAGTGTTTGGAGAAAAGAGAAATTAGGAGAGTCAGGAAAACCAGACCTAAAGATGCCATTATCTACCATAGCAAAGTTTAGAGGTGGAATAAGATTAAGTTCGTCTCCGACAACCGGAAAAGGAAACACCGGTGGCGGAATGAGCTCGCGTCTGTCAATAACAGCCACTTCGATTGTCTTGTAGATGGTGTCATCACCGTTGGCGGCGGAGTTGTGGTCTATTGTCATGTGAGAAGTTTTTTTTTTCCTGAGAATCACAAGCTAGGGATCGATCTTCTGCAGGTAATGCACTGTAATACTACTGCTGCCGCTTCTTTTTTTCAATTCTTGCTCGGCAGTCAAAAAGGAGTGAGATGTGAGGTTACCTTCGATGATAAAAAACTGGTGGCGCTGGAATTTATAAGAAGAAGAGGATGGTGGTGACGCCTTGGTATTCATCGAAACATTTTGGCGATATATGTCGAAGCGGGAGAGGGAAGTATCCGAGAACGTGACCCGACTGTCTTTTTGTAAGTGCACTCTATGTGAGTCGTGAGAGTGACATTCTGAATAAAAAATAATAATCAAAAAAAGATTCGGATAAATATTTATGACCTAGTACCTGCTTGTCTTGCAACTACGTGCAGTGGTCAAAAAGGATTGCTCACCCCCAAAAGGTCAAAAACAACGACACTTTTGTCAGCATCAACTCTCATATATTCGTATCTAAAGGTTCCTGATGTAGTAGTAGAATATTTTATTTCTTAAAAAATTAGGGTTCAATTTCTCCTTTGATATATTCAGTATCTAAGGGTTCGACGTGAGTAATAAGAGTATTTTATTTCTTAAAGAAATTAGTGATTCAATTTCTCTCGTATAAATCCGAATATTTAATGAGCATTTTCACTCTTCGAGCCACCGATGTGAATGTGATTATTAGATCAAGATCTAAGACAACTGTTGTTTATACCAAAAAACTCTAATATAATCGGTGAGATGCTTTTTTTCTTTTCTCTTTTTTATAAATAAAAAAAGAAAAAGAAAAGCAAAAATCCGGTGAATTCGCAATCCAATACATGTGTATTAGTTCAATTAAAAGTACACCTAATTCCAAGATATTTTTATCCATTTAAGAGTTTGATGGAGATTGTTTTCTTTCACTTGTTAGGATTTCCTAGTTTTGAGGTTCATTTACATGTTTAATAGTTTCTATTTTGAATAAAGATTAGTCAAGTACCATATGTTGTAAGATCATGGGTCGTTGTGTTTTCCTTCAATTACTTTGCAAGGTTTTAAAAAGAAATTGTTGCCTTCGAGTTCTATAAGAGATTCTCCCTCCAAACCTATTTTGTTTTCTTGTAGTTTTTCTAGTTCCAACATTTGATATTGGAGCACCAACACGGAGTATGATCAAAAGTCTTTTAGCAAACACAAATTCAATGAGAAAGATCACAATATGGTAGATGAAAGCAGTGTTGTGCAGCTAATCATTCCTGAGTTCGATAGACATTATGATCGTAGGAGCATGCTTATAGAAATTTTTGTGATCTAATGTATACTGGGGTTCGATGGAAATTGAGTTCCCTACAGTAGTAGAAGAGGTGGATCCTTCATAAGTATATAAGAAGACAATCGAGGATAATAGACTAAAAGATCTGAAGGCAAGAAATTATTTGTTTCAAACGATATCAGAATAATATATTTTTTATTTTAAAAAAATATTTTTGATTTCAAAACACGCTCTCAAAAAATAAATTTAAAGAAAAAATTAAAAATAATAAATCTTAATTTCTTTCAAAAATGTTTTAGAAATGAACTTCTGAAAACCATCATGTAAAACTTTCAAATGTATATTTCTTCAATAATTGATTGTGTTACAGTGCTAATATATTTATAGCGGCAAAATTATTTCAGTTATGCTACAATACAAAATACGCACAAAGTTTGTTTAACACTAAAATACAAATCCAGTATATTTACAGCTGGAATTTAACACATCATACTTCAAAAAAAATTATGATCTATTTTTCTTAACTTTTTATTTCAAATATCAGATAAAAGAATAATTAGTTTTTTTCTAAATTTATAATTCAATGTAGAGTTATGCTCTTTCTTAAAAAAAATAAAAACAAACAAACAAAAAGCAAGGGTTTAAATTTCAAGGTAAAACTTGCCCTGCTAGTCTATATTCCATTTAAAAAGTAAATTTTATCCTCACTTAAAAAGTGTTCCTTCCTTTTGTTTAGTCATTAAACATTATCAAAACTTTACAAAGAGTCAAATTTAACATCTGTAAATATTAATTTTTTTATGTGGGTAAATCTCAATTCTTAAAAAATATATTTTATAAATCTAAATAAACAAATAAATTCTTGACTATTCTAGATTCTTACAAATCATAAATCTCAATTCTTAAAAAATATATTTTATAAATCTAAATAAACAAATAAATTCTTGACTATTCTAAATCTATCACATCATGTTTATTGGACTATTTCAAACATAAACTTTACGTGGAAAAGTAATAGTCACTTGCATTCTCTGTTTTCTAAAGTGTATGCAATTATTTTTAAAAAAAATAAGAATAAATCTGATTAAAATAATGGTCACGGGAGAAAAGACAAAAAAGGATGACTCAAAAGCCGGCAGTGCACGTGTCCACGCCCGTCCCACCTCTTGAAAATTGAAATGACCACAACATCCAACGAGAGAGCGTTGAAATAAATGTGATAGCATTTTGATTAGTCACCGCATGTATGACCATAGAAGAAATAAGGATACGCATATGATTTTATTACATTTTCATTTTAAAATATAATATTTATTATAAATTATTTTAATTTATATTTATGTATTTCAATCGAATAAATACTTGTATATTCGATCGATATATCATTCTTTTCTGTGCCAAAATAACAATGAAACATATTTATTAAAAAATATTGATAATTGAGTATTGAAGAAGGGCAAAAAGGTCCATTCGATGAAATACATGGGCTGCTCAAAATAATAATTAAATATTTAAAAAATAATCTTAATGCTAAAATATGATTCTGGTTTGACCCAAAATTGTTATTAAAAGAGAAGAAGAAACGTGGGCGGCTCACAGCTCCTAGAAGGGAATAAAAAAGGCGGGAGAGAGTGACGGAGAGATGGAAGCTGCCTGCGCCATTGCCCCCGGATTTGAATGTTCTTCCTTTATGTTAAAAGAAGTGTTTTTTTTTGTTTTTTGGATCATTTTAAAACAAAAAAAAAGATTTTTGTTTTTTGTTATTTCCAGATTTGAATAGTCTCGTACAAGAAGGAGAGTGATTGGATAGTGGCGATGGAGACTTTTTTGATGAGGTGGTGAAGGAGACGGTGGAGCTATGTGCGGGTGCTTGGTTTTTAAAAGTATTTATTGTTTAGAAATGCATCAAAATGATATTTTTTTTATTTTTTTAAAAATTATTTTTAATATCAGCACATCAAAATGATCTAAAAACACTATTTTTTTTAATTTAAAATAAAATAAAATCAATTTTTTTCATAAACACTTTTCGATCACAATGTCAAATAGCCTCTTAGTCATTGCGACCTGTCATGCATCAGTTCAACTTTCCGATCACAAGTGGTTGGCATTACCTGAAAGTTTGGAGGTGTTTTCGTCTTTTCTGGGTATTTTTGCACGGTAAAAATATTATTTTACCTCTACCAACAGACAATAAATAATTACATGCCCAGGGGTATGGAATTTTATATTTTTGAAATTGTATAAATACAAATATACTCTCAGAAAAGACAAAATCCAAGAGTTGATTGTGTGGATTTATAGGTAATCTTATTTTTCTGCAGAATACTGTTGGCGTGTGTAACTAAAGGGTTTGTTCCCTTTGTGATCTCCTGTTTAAGCTTCGTAGTTGCTAATATAATGGTCACTAGAAACTTACATGGTCGTTAACTTCACGTCCCGTGGGATTAGTCAGGGTACACGCAAGCTCGACTAGACACCCATTTTGATAAAAAAAATCATGACATCATTATCTTAAGGGATATAACTCCACTAGTTAGACCCTATATAACAATAATGATGATGACAACAATATTATTGTCAATAATAGTTAGAATATCGATTATTTACAATAATAATTATAATGGTAGTTATAATAACTATGATAATTTAATAACAATGAGAATATTCTGTTGACATATAATGTCATACTTTGTATGCTTTATATATTTTGATGATAACAATAAAAAGAAAATGGGCTAATAATATGCTTGGATGAGATTAAGCTATAAACAGGTTTTATTCAAAGAATACATCAACAAGCATAATGGAGTTCAAGAAGAAATCACTCCAAGAAGTCCAAGATGCAAGCAAGTGAAGACTTAGAATAAGTGTTCATTTTAGTGCTTTGTGTAAATCTCAATTTCTATCTTGATAGCACAAATTAAAATGAACTCACACACTTCACATTGCATGCAAAGGATTTGATGATTAAACGGCTAGTTTCAAACGGCTATAAACGGCTAGTTTCTCTTTGAAACTTATAAATAGGCCTCTTAATTGCAAAACGAAATTGACATAACTTTCATATCTTATATTGAGGCAATTACAAGTGCATAAACACCTTCATATCATCAATCCTCATTAATACTCATATTTGTGTTTAAATCTTCATATCCTAACACAAAGAGTATTTCTCATTCTCACTACACTTAAACACCTTCAAATATCCTAAGTGCTATTAAGTGAGAGAAAGAGATCATAGATCTTCATTTGTAATATCCACACTATTAAGAGTGTATTGTTGTTTTACTAAAACAACCATTGTGAAACTCTTGAGAGTTGAGTATAAAACTCTTGGTATTGGTGAGGGAACATCACCAAGGAAAAATCTTGAAGAGGGGACATCTTCAAGTGGGAAAAGGAAAATCTTGAAGAGGGCATATCTTCAAGTGGTGTAAAGTCTTGGTGTGAATTCATCAAGCGGAAATTGTAATCTTGTTACTTGGATTAGTAAAAGAGTACAATACTCAAGTACGGGTTGGTACTTGAGTCGTGGACGTAGGCTTGCCGAACCACGTTAAAAACCAAGTTAGCAATCTCTTTCCCTTATCTCTTTACTTTCAAGTAATTAATTTTAAGATTGCATTATTTATTGTATTGTTGCCTTAATCCGTGAATTTCAACATATTCATTAATCGACATTGTTTTTGTTAAAAATTGCATTTTGTATCTTTTTTATATATGATGTTTCAGATCTAATATTACGTAAACAAAAAATATATGAAGCCACATATAAAACTTTTGACTATTTAGTTTTTTTATATATTTATTTTATTATGGATAAGACATTTAAAATAATAATTATTTTTTTTTAAGATATTTTTTCTCAAAACTATGTGAGGCTAATTATATATTCTGATATTTGTTTGATATGAATGCATTATATACATACATACATACATACATATATATATATATATATATATATGAACTAAGTTTTATTTTTGAATTCTCATATCAATCTAATTTCTGTGTTTTGAAATATTTTTAATATAATAATACCAGGAATAAATCTTCAAAAATAAAAATAAAAATTTGATTTCTTTTTAAATAAAAATCACTCTAAACTATTAATATATCAAGCCACATATAAACAAAACAAATGTAAAAAAAACACAGATAACAAATCATTAACAACAAAAGATTCAATATACATGCACAAGAGAGAGTTTCACTCTCATTTCACGGCATCATAGCTAAATTTACTCTATTTTTTAACGCAAACTAAATTTAATATAAAGATAAATTACATTAAAAATTAAAAGTTAAAACTAAGAATATAGATACATAAATATCCTAGAATGATCAAAAAAATTAAAAGATCAAAACTAAACCAAAAATAAAAAAAATAAGAACCAAAATACAAATAAAAAATTATATATTTTAAAGTGATATAAAAAAATCCCTTGCTGTGACGGAGCGCAGGCTAATGGCTCGTTTATTCCTAATATAAAGGATTTACCAATAATATTTAGAAAAAATGCTTAGTAACAACTTTATAATTTAATATGCAAAGCATTTTTGTCCTAATAATTTTATTTTAACTCTAGATTTATAAATAAAATATTGATAAATATTAAAAATAAATAAAATCTTTTTTAAAAATTAAATATACTTGGAAAAAAAATCAGTATCATATTCTATAAAACATATACCAATCATAGACTTGCTATGCACCCTTCAATATACACAAGTCTGTGGACACTGAATTGAGCCTGTCCAAAAAATCCATCATGCAGATGCGGACTAAGTTAGGGGTTTTTTCTTCCATTACTTCAAATACACAATACATTAAGAAAAAAAACATGTCAATGCCCTAACCAAAACTATGAGATTTATAAAAACCATGAGAAATCAAAACACGAACCTTTCAACCAGTAATAATATCAAGATTCACGACACCATAACGAGTAGGTGGTAAATGATAATAAGAATTAAGAGGTTTGTTTTTCTTATAATTTCAAGTTCGAGTTTTGTTACTGCTAATATAATAGTCATTGGAAGTTTATATAGTCGTTAATTTCAGAGCTCGTAGGATCAATCAAGTTGCACACAATTTAGCTCGGATACTCATGTTAATAAAAAAAAAAAATTCACGACACCATTAGCTTGAGGGGTATAACTCCATTGGTTAGACCTATATTTGTACCCTAGAGGTCATCGGTTCAAGTTCAAGTCTGACAAATCTAATGACCGCTAGAAATTTACATAGTTGTTAAAATACGTGCACACTGACTCAAACACTCGCGTTAATTAAAAAAAATCACGACACCAACCAATAACAGTTTTGATCCATATGAAACTGGTTCATGTAAAAAACTTTGCTTAAAATAATCTCCTTCAATTCATAGCCTTTAGAACAACCAGCTTCAGGCTCCAATAACACACACACACACAGGGAGGGAGAGCAGATTGTTTCAATACAATTTCTTTTGTGCTTATATTACTTTTATTTTTATTCTTTAAAAATTGCTCAAGCTGCAAAAACCAATACTTCAATCATACCCTGACTATTTGCAGTTAGCATTGTAGGACTGTCACTCTTCCAGCAAAAAACACTGATGAAGTAAGACTCTCCATCCTCATCAGAATCATCCATTTCAGGTGAGCCAAATCTATGCCACGCAACAGGTTTAGAGATATCCTACAAAATAAAAGACAACTTCAGACAGATAAGCTAGGAAACAAAAATGTATGAATGTCGATATTCATGAATATGTTGCTTACAGGCAGATTCTCTTTCACATCCCATGCTGTCTGTCGATACTAAAGCAAGCTCATTGTTAGACAAGAATTTTACATATGAAACAGCTGTTCTGTGACCATTGAACATGGAGTGGCTGGCTGACATTGATCATAGTCATGAATGGGGTGGTCTGCTGAACCAGCCTGCAAACAATTCATCTTCAGACACAATAAGTAAATAATGCAGAAAATCCAGGATGTATTCTACCAATGCTCTCCTTAATTTGGTAGATTCTTGAGTTCATATTTAGTATAACCGCCATACACACAAGATTTAGACAACATGGAATATATGGCCTTCAATAAATACCCAAAAATTATTAAATGAACGCACTGTTCTTCATGTTTCACCCGCACAATCTATTGTGCTTGGCCTGATGATTAAACGGGGTCGGTGCTCCTTTAACTAGACTGGAGCCTAGAAGTTGGCGTGAGGATTACCCTGGCCAGAAAAAAATGTTGCGTATGTACATGTAGAAAACCATAAAAAAGCATTTCAATCAGAAAGAATCTGTTAGTTCTCCAAAGAATTTTGTAGGTCAAGAATTTTAAGATGCCAGTGAAAACACGTCCATCATCTTCTTGATCATACGTTCTACCACAAGTCTACAATTTACTCAATGTAATATCCCTATGGATGGTAAACACTCAAATACGACATGCAATGATCAAACAACAGTCTTTAAGGAGGGTGACATAATGTCAAAAGGCTTACGATCTATACAGTAGGTCTCAAGTTAGAGATAGAGCATGCACCTCTTATAAGAGTATAGAACACTCGAGGTTTTGCTAGTTCACCTGTATCCACAAAGTACTCTTTCCAGGATGTGGTTTCGTCGCATCCAAACATATTTTTAATTCTTGGTTTCTTAGACATTATGAACAAAAGTGAAAAGGAGATTGAGATTAAAATCTGAAACCACTATCTTACTGAAGAAAAGTCAAAGACTTTGATTCACCGTGAAACTCCAGCAGTGGCAAACAGTTCATCATCGCAGTCGAATTCTGTACTGCAATTCACATTTTAAGTTGATACATTTCAGAAAAATTAAGGAAGATAAAAGAAAAAAAAGAGTAAACAACAAGCAGGAGACAAAAGGGAAGTATGATTAATAACTCAAGTAACATGAGTTTATTGGATCAGCTACAACATGTTCTTCAAATGTTACAGGTAGCATCAGGAAACCCAACCCTCCACCACTTCAACCAGCAAAGTCCACCAGCTGCCAATTATTGTTTCCAATTTTTAAACCATCATAAGGTTATTGCAAATTACCCCCATTGCCATTTATTTAGGGACACCAGTCACCGAAGATAGAAAAAAAAAAACTATTTTTCTTACGGAGAACGGTCACTTGTATATTTACAACTAACAATAGCTTTTGACTGTAAAGTAACCATCTCACCTAAAAAATTAAGTGCAGAATATAATTTATATTTTCTCTAATACATACCTTCAAGTAAAAGCTATTTGGGTTTGAAACTTGCATAGATACAAACTATATTGTGGTTGGTTTTTCATTAAATAGAATGAGAGTGATGAGATATGATCTTGTAACCGCTGGGTCAACAAGTCTCTGATACCATGTTAAGAAATCATCTCACTTAAAAATTTAAACTGTAAGGTGAGACTCTATAATTTATATCATTCTCTAACATAGCTCGGCCTAAAAATTTAAACTGTAAGGTGAGATTTTATAATTTATATTATTCTCTAACATAGCTCGGTCAAGTATATGGAATATAGCGAATTATTCAAGTTTCTTGCAGAAAAATAAAGCAAATTTGTCATCCCATGTTCACCTAATCTAGGGGACATTCCATCGTGTTCAAACAATTAACTAATCTTGATACTATATTGGCTGGGTGAAATCTATCCCCATGCCTGAGTTCAGCAATGACCCTTAGCCTACTGGGTCAGAAGAAACAAAATAAAAATACATATAAATCATAAGCATGTGTAGAAAAACATCTCAAAAAGGAATGAAGATGATATTTGAACCTGTATTGAGTAAATGTACTCGGCACAGATTGAAAATTTGCGAGACCAGCACTGTAGCCCTCTCTGGGTATGACATTTTTCTCCCTTTCTGGCTGGTTCTGTGGATGATTTGCTAACTGGTGGCGCTTTTGCAAGTAACACTCTTGCAGGTCATTGAACTGTAGTGAGAAAGAAAATGGAATGAGTCGAGGAGAAAATGACACATTATTGAAAGTTTATACAGAGGGATCCTGAAAATCACACTGCAACAAAATATACACAGAACCAGCTAAACATGAACACGATGAGGTTTATCTTGGTGAGCAGAGCTAGATTAGTAGCTGCATCGACATCTAAATACAACTGAGGTTGATCGATAGCATTAGATGAGACAGTTGCATCATGCAGAATGGTTGTGTAAATGTAATTATTTCGTGTTCTTCTCTTTCTACCGGTCCCGACCAACCACCCTCTCCTTCTCTTTCTGCCTCATTTGTGTTTTATACGGTTGATTTCAAAAATGATTTTGAAAAAAATTGAAATTTTTTATTTTTATTTTTTATTTTAAATTAAAAAAAAATCATGTGCTAATAATAATTTGAAAACAATATTATTTTGATGTATTTTTAAACAAAAAATACTTTCAAAAGCAAATTATAATTGAATTTTGAATGTTCAAAATTTGATAATTTGTAATAAATATTTTAATTTCAATTTAATTTAATTTGAAATATATTTTTATTTTTCATGTTATCAAAATTATTTTTCAATTTATGTTTTTGAAAAAAAATAAAATATTGGTGATGGAATTACAAATGGAAATATCTTGAGGTATTTTTTAGAGAGTTCAATAGTAATTACTCAAATTACCTCCATTACCGATGGAATATACCGACAGAATCATCAACGCAAAATACCGACGGAATTGCCAATAGGAAAACCTAATGAAATATTTTGTTGGTGATTCCATCAGTATATATAATTCCGAGAGAATCATCGATGGAATGAAAATTACAAACAAGAGTTTTCCTAGCAGCAATTTTCTGTTCGCATGGTTGTGAAAAAAATATCGACATAAATTACATGAAATTACCCATGAATATTTCCATCTATACAACTATATTTTCTTGAGCATGGTTGTCAAAATCGCGATTTTGACACGAATCAGAAGTTGTTATTGAACTCGGATCGTAAAATCGGAATTGTAAAATCATACTTTAAATTTACCATACAAAAATCATAAAATCACAACTAAAATCGTATGGATAGAAAAATAATAAAATCATAAGTAAAATATTTTCGAATATAATATAATATAATTATGGCTATAAAATTTTATTAATTAAAATTTATACATGATTTAAAAGAAATTAAAAATACATGACACTTATATCATTATAATAGCTTTTAAAAAATACTTATTTTTTGTTTTTTATTTTAAAATAGGAGAGAGAAGGGGCAGGCTAGCCCGAGGAGAAAGAGAGAGAGAAAGGGGGGTTGGGGGGGGGGCTAGCCTGGGGGTGAGGTTGGCGTGGCAAAGGCTAGCCAGGGGGCGGCAGGATAGGGGATAGATTGTAGAGTCTACAGGTAGAGCGGGATGGATTTTGGGATAGTAAAATTGGACCGATCCGGTCCAATTTTGAATGATTGTGATCCAAGTTTGACCCAAAACAATTTTTCTCTCTGATTTGACATGATTTGAGGAGTTGACTTGCAAAATCACACGATTTTACGAGTCGACTCATGATTTTGACAATAGAGAGTGTGAGCAATCCTTGAAAGAAGTCCACTCATCCCAATGGCAATACAAAAGCATTACAAATACAAATATTTGGAGAATTTTGGTTGAACTTAGAGAGTGATCACATGTGGTAATAAGATAAATGCAACTCCAACTCCAACTCCATTGTTCAATATGTCTCTGTGTTGGTCTTTTTATATGTGGAGCTTGGATGTTTTAGGGCTAGTTAATCCAAAAACAAGCGATCAACATAAATTCATTTTGGCGACAATTGACTACTTTACCAAATCGATATAAACTAAGATATTTAGAATGAAAAAGATTATAAACCTAGAGCTTTAGGAGATTCATAGTATATTTATAGCCCGTGAATTTAGTTTTTTATGAATAAAAAAGGGCTAAAGTAGAATTTCATCCATATAATATTTGAGTTATAATTATAATCAAAATAATATATATTAAATTAATATAAAATATTAAATTACTCGCGTGGTGCCGATAGTTGTCGCAAAAAACTGTCTGGTCTGAATGATGATGGTTTAAGCTCAAATCTCCGGACTCTGTCCATAAGATTGGATTCACGTTTTGAGAGCCCATTCAGGCTTTCCATTAAAAAACACCACCACCGGCCACCGGCCCTGCAAGCGGCTTGGGTGGAACGAACATCCGGTCTGACTTGACTTGATCGTGAGAGTTTCGAGGAGAAAGAATATTAGCTTCCATCGGATACGAAAATAGGTTCTCCAAGAGAATAATCCGTTATGTACTATTTTTGAAAAAAAAACATAAAAAAAAAATATTTTAATATATTTTTGAAAAAAATAATACCAAAAACAACCTTAATAACATTGGTTACATCATCCTTGCGCTTTCGTCCCGACAGTGAAATCAGGTCCGTCTTGTAAAGGCCTGTTTGGGAGGGCGGTTGCGGTAGCTTTTCAAAGTGTTTTTCATGCCAAAATATATCAAAATGATATTTTTTTTATTTTTTAAAAATTATTTTTGACATCAGCACATCAAAATGATCTAAAAACATCAAAACATATTCATTTAAAATGAAAAATAAAAATAAATTTTATTTTTTCAAAAATACTTTTGAAAAGCCTTCCCAAACACCCTAGTAGACTTTACTGCGTCCTAGATTTTCAACTCCGCGCATCTCATGGGCCTGTGGTCCATCGGAAGTGAGCCAGAAAAAAACACTCACCATTCTGGATGGAAATAAATGCATCTAAACTGTCCCTCAAAATAAAATAAAAACAAAAAGGGAAATAATTTGGTTTTAATATATTGTGAGTGGAAAAAAAATCAATTAAAAGGGTGATTGCTTTGCTAGAAACATATTTCTTAGCACTCTATTTCAAAAACGCTGTTAAAAAAATAAAAAAATATTTTTATTTTTAATTTAAATTTAAAAATTTTAGTATTTTTAATTATTTTCATACGTTGATATCAAAAATAAATTTAAAAAAATATATTATTTTAATATATTTCTGAATTAAAAGTAATTTCAAAAATAATTTTACTTATACTCCCAAACATAAACTTAATCCACGTGTTCTCTTTTCTGATTTTTTAATATGCACATTTATTTTTCCTTAAAAACTTTTTAATACTCGTACTAAGTGAATTTAGGCAGGAAAAATGCGATTAAAAAATATTTAAAAGTTGACAAAATTACGATTTTGGATGGCTTTTGTCTGTCATTTAAGCACAGCTCATGGTTTGCAGTAGCATCCAAATTCTGCTGTAGAACCATAATTTTAATTAGGGATATATTTGGAAATATGATTGAGATTAACTTTTAAAATAATTTTTATTCAGAAATACATTGAAAAAATATTTTTAATATCAAAATATCAAAATAATTTAAACAAATTAAATTTAAAATAAATAAAAAATTATTTTTAAAAAACATATTATCAAATAAACAAAATGCAATCCAAAGTGCCCAAAGGAAACGTGTCATGGTGTCATTGACTTGCTCAATATAAATCTTGAAATCACTATCAATAAAGTTTATTTTTTAAAATACAGTAAATGAATTAGTATGGGAAGCATATAATTAAAATTATTTGGAAAAGAAAAGTCTCGGTTGATCGGAAAAAAATATCCATAAAAATATTATTTATATGTGTCAAGGCGTGGACCAGTAAAACCATAGAGTGAACGAAACAACGACTAGCCGATGTGGTCATGCATCACAGGACGGATGGCAGCAAATGACACGTGGAAGAAGAAGAGGTCGTCTTGTGGAAAATATAACACAATTTCATCTATAATACTATTTGTGATTTTCATTTTGCATTTTTTCTTATTTACAGAAAATAAGTCGCGCATAACATTTACAAATTTATTTTAAAATTAATATTCATGACCTCTTTTTCCATAAGTACCTGTTCTTTCTCCTTCGTTGTCGATGTCAGTGACTTCCTCTCCCCTCCCTTCTACAAAACATTATAAGAACACAACAACATTATTTATGTCTCTTTTTAGCCCATGACCCTGTCTCTTTCTACAATGTGATGCGACCAATTTCTAGTAAAAAATGTCACCACTAAGGGTTTAAAAATAGGATTTTTTTTGTAATTAGGTTAGTTAGATATAATTTGAGTTGATAATTAGATTATTTTGTACAGCAACCAATGATCTCAGGTTATTGTTGATTGTGAATTAATGAAATCATTTTGTTACAATTAGTGTTCATATTGGATATGCTGAAGTTTGTCATTTCTAATAACAATTAGGGGGTGTGCTTGCATATCTCTACCGACAACTATCTAAAACATGTCTAAAAAAGAAAAACTAAATTCTTAGGTGTCTAGTATATTTTTAAATATAAGTATTTAAATTCTTTGATTGTTAGAACTAATAACATTTTAAATACTAACTTAAAAATTATCAATGTTGATTAATATAACTCTGGTCATGGGAACATATTCATATCAAACACCCAGAGAGTTAGGTTAATAATATATTTAACATCTCACTCAAAAATCAATATCCATTAGTTATAGGTAATGATAAAATAAAATTGATTCTAATCAAACTGTTATTTATACCAATTGAATGCAAAAACAATTATAGCTTGACATTTCATATGGGTTGGGTTATACATTTCGCTGTAAATCTCACTATGTTCAAAATTTCTATCAGGATGAGCTGGACGCAAAACAGTCAAGCATGGGTTATAGATGTGTTGTTTTGTTTTGTTATTTGGATGTAAATTCTTTAGCTTTAGTTTGTTATATAATATAAGAATTTTATATGTTCTGATAGGGTATATAGGGGCTATATACAAGGAGAGAACTTAATTAGTTTAATATTAATAAAATGTTATGATTGAAGATGTTATGTGTTGCTTATGTGAATTGTGTTTTGATGATAGAAAAATGATTACTTGAATTGTATGAATTGTGATTTTTTTTCAATAGACTTAATGACATAAGAAATTGTCACAATATGTGTTTTTTGATCAAGTCACGAGTAACATCTACAACTTAATTATCACAACTAGCATTTCCGACTATCGAGTTGTATATGATGAATGCAACTTGAGTTTCACAAATGATATTTGCAACTCTCATGTCTCCAGTACTATGAACTTGTATGAGATTATAGTAGAGATTTTTTTACAAAATATTTTTTGCTAAGAAACATATCAAAATAATATATTTTTAATAAAAATAAAATTTATTTTTAACATTAGCAGATCAAAATGATCCAAAATAGCAATAAAATAAAATAAAAGTGTTTTTGAATTCAAAATCTAACATATTAGACTTGTGACCTGTGCAAGATAGATTTTTAAAAACTTTATTTATTCATGTTATTTTAACAATAAATAAATAAATTGATGTACTTAGTTTTCTTTTAAATGAAAGCCAAGTGGTGCTAGCTAATATTTGCTTTCAACTCATTTGTTTGAAAGTATAATTGAGATATTTTTAAAAATAATTGTTGTTTAGAAATATATTAAAATAATTTATTTATTTAAATTATTTTTAACATCAGCATATAAAAATAATTTAAAAACTTTATTTAAAATAGAAAATAAAATAATTGTTTTTTGATTTTTTTTTTAAAACAATTTTATAACGTAATACCAAACAGAGCATTAGATTTTTGATGGCTCGGTACGATTACCCTCTCCCCTCTAAAGCTGACACTACCAAATAATTTCTCTTTTTCTGGGACCCACTTCATTTCTGACACTGTCTGGGAGCTGCAATAGATTTCCTTGGGCCAAGATTTCTCACTTGGACGATACTACCCCTTCCAGAATGATAGGAGTTTTTATATATACATATATTTATATAAAATAGCCAACTAAAAATCTATATCTTAAAATAAAATATTTATATAAGACCCCTGCCGGTTCACAATGCAAGGGCTGTATCTTCACGTCTCGCTCTGTCGTGCTTGGGCGACCTGTACTTTTCTCTAGTCTGTCTTATTTTTAAAAATAATTTTTAATCACTATTATTTTTCAAGAAAAGTCAATAATTGAGTCAAATTTGATTTGATTTAATTTATTTAATTATTTTCCCTTCCCCGTCCAATCATCCCTTGGACCATGCTACCCTCAATGTAATTCTTCTATCTCTTACAGATGGAATTTTTAAACATTCTTTTAAATAACGCTAATTTCAATGGTTTATTTACAATCATAGTTTTTCTTTTTCTTTTTCTGGATGAAAACAATCTCGTAGTTAATTTAATGATACCAACTGTACTGTGTTATGTGTCAATTAAAATTTGGATGATACGATGAAGCTACGATCCTATGTGCTGTCTAATTCTGATCCATGTGAGAAGTGTTTAGGGTTGTTTCAAATAAATGATTTAAAAAAAATAAAAAAATTTATTTTTATTTCTATTTTTTTACTTTTATTTTTTTAAAAATAAATTATTTTAATATATTTTTAAACAGAAAATATTTTCAAAAAAAATCTTAATTATATTTCCAAATAGACTTAGACTACCCATGTATTTAACTGGTTGGAGTTCATGGTACAAGTTAAGAGTGGGAAAAAAATTTAAAAAAAATGATTAAACCAAAACCTAAAAAAAAAATGTCAATTTAAGGATTTGTTTGGGAGTGTGATTGAGATTGTTTTTCAAAGTATATTTTATTTAAAAATGATTTTTTTAAAAAAATGTTATCGATATATTAAAATGATCTAAAAATACTAAAATAATTAATTTAATATATTTTTTTAAAAAAAATATTTTAAAAATAGAGTGACATGCTTAGACCCCAGAAAAAGTCGACGAACCTTTGCTTGGAGTGGAAATTTTGTCACCAGGCTTCAACAAATACAGTGATTGGAACCCGAGACGGAGGGAGCCACGTGGAGGGCAGGATGGGCACAGGGCTCCAATAATGAATTGCCCACATACAAACACGTTACAAAATCGGGGGTGGCCTTTTCATACCCAGTGGTCGTTTTGTTTTGAAAAAAGAAGAAGCAACCCCACCACTTTGCTGGTATTTGAAATTATAGCTGGTTTTGAAGAATATTTTTTAATTCAATATATTAGAATAATGAAAACTATATAAAAAAATATAACCATGTCTCTATAATAACAGGTTCTTTACCGATAAATATTGTGGTCCAAAGACTTTTGACTTATTTAACGTGTATTTAATATTGTGATGTGCAGTATTTTCAATTAAGATAATATATTTTATATTAATATATAAAAATATATTAACTTGATTTTTTAAATGAAAAACACTATACACCCATATGCTTGATATTGGCATTGAAAAAACATTAGAATTTAAAACTGCAACTACTTTTATTTTTGCTGTTGAGAACGCTTCTTCATACTTATAATTTAAATGTCACGGGCGCCTGATTTTCAATCTGGGAATTTCCCGATTCACTTGTTGTTATTTGGAGAATTCTTATAAGTTTTTTTTTCTTTGTTTATTGATATACTTAAATTCAGTGGGTAATTTTACCGAACCTGTATCGCAACAAAAGTATTCTAGAAAAGTTAATGCTCGAGCGTCCAAACGTCCCGGGGACAACAAGCAAGCGCACGATCATGTCCAAGAGTCTCTCAATCACTGCTTGTCGTGATGATCTCCTTCATTTTTACCTATACTGATCACTTTTTTGTGATTATTTTTATTTACAATCAACAATATTTTTTTTTTATTCACAATGATATAATAATACAATAAAATTCTCAAACCCATACAACTATGATTTGAATTGATAAATGAACGCATTGGTGAAATACATATTATTAAGAATGAGGTCCTTTCATTTTTCACATCATGACGGTTGAAGCTGAATTATTTAGTTAAAATTAAAATTAAATAATTGTGATTAATGCATGACAAGAAGGACAACGACCTAGTTATTTTTTTTTATTGGTGGTTGACACTGCATTTTAATTTTTTTTAAAATAAAATAAAAATTACTTTAAATTAATTTTGGGGGTATTTTAGATCATTTTGATTATTTGATATGCTAATGTCAAAAATAACTTTTAAAAAATCATTTTAATATATTTTTGAACGAAAAACAATCTCAATCACACTCCCAAACAAGCATAAAATCTTCTTCTTCTTCTTCTTCTGTAGACATCTAAATAGTTTAATTTAAAATTAACTACGAGATTTGAAAAATAATCGACAATATTTTCTTAAGAATATAAGCAGGTCTAAAATTATTTTAGATTATAAAATCAAAGATTAATAAAGATATTGTTGAACTCGAATGAATAACAAAATCTATTAACAATATATATAATATTATATAAAAAAACATAATGATAATGTTGTTTCTCCTACCATGGACATGAATAATATGGTCTAAGCCATGAACACCACATGGTGACATGATCACACCCCAAGTAATTCTATATCAAATAGTAACAATAGCTTCATAGAAAAACAAATTACAAATTTCAATTCTTAATTATCTCAATATTAAAAAAACAAAATCAACAAAAATATTTTTGATAAAGATCATAAAAATAATTCAATAAAAATAGGAAAAGGAAAAAAAAACCTAACCAAGTCTAAGAAAAAAATCCAGTTTGAGCTGACGGTCAACTCAGGACTCAATCAACTTGCAATTGTAACTTGACCAGGTTCAAGAAAAAATAGAGGAATATAGAACACAAGTGACTCAATAACAAAATCTAAATTGACCTTGTGAAAAACCCGATTACAACTTGTTGACTATTGATTCTTTAAAAAAAAAAACATCATTTTGTTTTCTAAAAAGACATGAATGACATGGGATAAACATTTGACTCGGTCAGGATTTATGATTTGAGTCTCGAGTTAAATTTAAAAACTATGATTTAAGCAGCTTAAAAGAGCAAACAAACAACAATAATGTATTTTAAAATCATACAACGATGCCAAGTATCTTTTTTAATATCAACTTAATATTGAAATATTTCTTTCTACCATGATAACTATATAAAATACAAATTAAATGATTATCAATTATTACATAAGACTAAATAAAAAAAATAAAAAACCAATAAAAAAAGAGTCAAAATATATATATATATATATAAAAAGCTGCATGTATTCTAATCTAGTGCAGTGGAGAAATAGTTTTTCCCACGCAAAAACAAATGACGGGGTTGTTTAAACGGCGTTATGCGATGCCCGTCGGTCGTTAATTCCGCTGGCCATAACAATCTGCTGCGAATTCGAGACATGCTCTTTTCTTTCCATTTCCCGGGATCTATGGGTTCCATTACCTCATTAAAAAAAAAAAAATTCATATCCAACGGTCCATATCACCCCACTCATTAACGGCGACGATTTTTTGCATCTTCTTCATCCAGCCCAGGAAAAAAACAAACATGAATTAATCGTTGAGGAGATATTTTTCAGTGATTTTGCGCCTTCAACATTTCAATGACGAAACCACCCCTACATCGCTATCTCCCCGGAACAAATAGCTGCACTACGGGGATAGCCTTGTCATTTCGGAGCTTATGAGCTTCATCTGGGTCCCACCAGGAATTCAAATCCATGGCCCACATCTCATCGCCGCCCCCTTAGGTTCGCGCTCTTTGACGGTGACGATTTCTCTTTTCTATTTTTCTTCTTCTTACAGAACCTAAGTATTAAACCATGTGATACTCACGAGTCACGCCTACTTTTGTGTCCATTTATGACAAATCAAAAGACATAAACACCCCTCTCTTTTATTGTTTGCGTATTCTTGATGTCATGTCATGTTATAACCGGTTTGTTTTTGTATTTTAGAAATATTTCAATTATTGATTTCAGAATTTTATTTTACTATTTTTTAATTATTTTGCTATTGAAAATAATAAAAATATTATTTTAATATATTTTCAACTAGAAAAATACTTTTAAAAAATAACCACCACCATATTTCAAAATTTTATTTTACTATTTTTAAAATTTTCTTAACATAAAAAATTATTTTCTTAAAAATAAAATTATTTTAATATATTTTAATTTAGCATTTTTGTATTGTGTTGGTAGAAAATTAAACTGGATAATTTTTAATTTTTAGAGACTAAATTGAGATGATCTTCGCCTGTAAAATTCATCAAGTTTATTTTTGTTTTTTCTAGTTTTATAATTTATTATTCTGATTTTAAAATTTATTTTTATCAGATTTTAGTTTATAAATTTGAAAAAAGAGGCTCATTAGAAAATAGAAAAGAAAAGAGAAGATAATTAATCGTCCAAATCTTAGCAATAAAAATAATCCATTCTTGATATAATGAGTTTCATTTCAGAAAATTATTTAATAAAAAATAACCTTTAAAGTAAAATAATTAAAATGTTTAAATAAAAAAGAAATCAAGGTTAATTTTCGCATATTATATTTTATTTACTTTTACGAGGAAAATTAATTTTGCATTATAATATTTAATTAACATTAACAAAATCTTTAGTTTATTGGTTCATACATGTTTTAATTCATTCCATCAAAGTGTAAACAGCATCTTTATATTTCTCAATCACAGCGATTATGATATATCCGTGGCATTAATAAGAAAATTTATTACAATAAAAACCAGCTCGAGATCCGACCAGTGGCACTCTGGTAATTTAAAATAAGGGCAATATGGTAATTTACCTTCCAAAGAAAACTTGGACCAGTCCATTTCTCCGTAAAGCAGCAATCAACGGTGCAGAGGACCTCGTTTTGATGAAAGTAATCAGCAAATTATAGAAACCGTTGGTTGGTAACAGAAATAAGAAGGCCAGCTCGCTTTGGAGGCAAAATCGTAAATTCATTAGACAATAAATAGGATCCGTACATGAACGAGAGCTTACTTTATGTGAAATGGTTTCACATACATTCAAGGAGGAGGAGAGGGGATCCCGAATCACTTCTCATCACTCACGAAAATCAAAAGAAAATTCAACAAAATAAAGAATTAAAAGGGTAAAAGGGAGAGATTTTTGTTTTTATTTCTAAAATCTAAGTGGAATATATTTCTTACACTATTGGATTCTTCTTTTTCTTCTTCATTTACTTATCTCAATCTCTCTCCCACATTACCTCCAGAACTCGTACGAGATATTTTCTTTTCTTTTCTTTCAAAATCAGAAGAAACCCCTTTTTTTCTTTTTCTTTTCTTTTCGGGGCTTGATGATTTGCGTTAAGGAATGGAAATTTGAGTTTTTTTTTTAATTAATTAAGGGCTAGTTTTGATTGTTGCTTTCAAGTGGGAACTGAAAATTACTGATAAAATTATATAAAAGGAAAACACTTTATTATTGCTTTATATAAACTGTGCTGTGATGCCAGACCACAACAACAGGCAGGTTAAGAGCAATGCTGTGTCAAATCAATCTGCTGATAACATTGAAGGTAGGTAGTAGCATCGTATTTCTGTGCACCCGCACCCTTTCCTTAAAGCATTGAAGATCTGCTCTTTTTTTCTTTTTGGGGTTTTCTAAAGTGATGTGATCATGGTCTGGTTGTTTGCTTTTGTTGTTGTCATCAACAATTACAAATGCATATTTTTGCCGTGGATGGTTGATTAGGGAACATGTTACAAGTTACTGACCTCTTGTTTTTCTTTGTTTGTTTGGTTTTCGTCTGAAAAAACTGTAATTATTGATCTGGTGTTTTGTAATCATATTAGAATATTAGATGGTTTAACCAAGTTGTAGCTGACTTTGTTATCAATTTCTTGATCGTTGGTGGGTTTTTGGTATTAAGAGTTTTGAGGTCTCTTGATGCAATCAATGTATAAATTAATGAATCGAAGCTTTTGCGGGTTTCTTTATTGTGATTCCTAATGTTGTTGGAATTGGAAAGTTTGTTACTTTCTTTAATGTTTGTGTGTTTTAGCAAATTATTAATTAATGCGGGTTTCTTTTTTCTTTGTAGTTATTGGTATGCTTTCATGCATTTTTGCTTGTTATTGCGGTAAATAATTTGATCTATATTATGTGTTCCTTCCAGTTTGGAAAGTCCAAACTTGATACAAATGTTGTAGACTTTTGCAAATTAGTCTCTCATGTGGGTTTGTGGATAGGTGCTCTAGTTAATGATGTAATAATTATGTAGGCTGTGAAAGGTTTTAACTTGATTCTTTGGCCCTTTTATGTTTTGCAGAAGCATTTTGGCGCTTGAAGATACATGATCCTCAAGAGCAAGGTGGTATGGCTCAATCAAGTCCATACCCTGATCGTCCTGGTGTGCCAGATTGTGGATATTATTTAAGGACTGGATTGTGTGGTTATGGAAGCAACTGTCGCTATAATCATCCTATTTATGCTGCACAGGTAAAATGCATTGTTGATTTAGAATTTTGTTATTTTCTCCTTGGCTCACATCTGTGGTTTCAATGCCTAGTCCTTGGCCAACTTAATGTAAATTCTGTCGAATGTGCATGTCTTCTACTTTTACCTAGCTTTCTCCTAATAGTTTGTTCTTCTGATTTTGTTATCCTCTGTACAGGGCACTCAATTGAGAGAAGAACTTCCAGAGAGAATTGGACAACCTGACTGCGGGGTAAATTCTTCTCTGCTCTGTCTCATGAAAAGAAGTTCACCCCCATCTGAGCTTCGTTTGATTGATGACCATGGAAATTTCCAAAAAAAGAAAAAGAATTGGCTTGTTCACATATGCCTACTGTGTTTCTCTTCTATCCTTTTTCCTCTTGCTTATTATCATGGTAAATTGATAGTTGTGCATTTTTGTGGTGACTCGAATGCAAGGAGAGGAATTCACTTGTTAGTTTATACATATTTTATTAACCACCAGTTAGTTCATTGTTTATTAAACTAGAGTTTTTTTTTTGAATAAATTATTAAACTAGAGTCAAATCATACTTTTACCATGTGTGCCTCTTTTGTTTTTTTTTTTTTCCACAAAGAGATCGCATTTAGTTGTTTGAGATACCTGTGATGGCTGGAGTGAGTTACTACATTAGTCTACCTGGATAATAAGGGCTCACCATGAGCCTTTCTTCTTGGAAACTATGAGTTTTTAGATACATTAAACTCTGTAATTTATAACTTTCTGGTTCAAAATGTCCACTGCAGTATTATATAAAGACAGGGACCTGCAAATATGGATCAACCTGTAAATATCATCATCCAAGAGACAGGAATGGTGCAGGACCAGTTTCATTCAACGTGTTAGGCCTTCCAATGCGTCAGGTGTTTCATGACATCTGGATTAAATTTGTTTTTTCTTCCTGGCTTTCCTTATATTTATTATGTTATGTACACCAGATAAATTGACTTTCTAACTTAAAAAATGTACTTTTAGGATGAAAAATCATGTCCTTATTACATGCGGACCAGATCATGTAAATTTGGAGTTGCGTGCAAATTCCACCATCCCCAGCCTGCATCACCCGGAACTAGCTTGCCTCATACTGGAGCTGGTGCCTATGGATCTACAGGATCACCAATTGTTCCATCTTCAGGTCTGCCTTATGTAGGCGGACTCCCAACATGGTCGTTACCAAGAGCACCGTATATGTCTGGCACACATTTACAGGGTCCACAAGCCTATATGCCCGTTGTGGTTTCTCCTTCTCAAGGCATCGTTCCTGTACCAGGCTGGAACGCCTATATGGTAATTAAAATTACTTTTGCGATAAATGATTGACATAAATGTGGCATGCCGATTGGGAAGTTTCTGCTTTCCTATGATTTGTCATTGCATCTTGGTTGTTTCATAGTTTAATCCAAAAATAGGAGTTAGAGAGGGTGAGTGCTATCAGAACTCACATTATGAATTTATGATGCCAATAATCAATGCAATCCATTTCACTTTGTGTTCTAGCTCCCTTTGTGTGATTGATTTCATTGTTTCATCTTTTAGAAGCGTGCACTGCATCATATTAACTAACAACAAACTCATAAGATCTGATGATCTGATGTTTAATGGGAACTTTTGACGAATGATTGATTACTTGAGTCTGTCATATGCTGACTGTGAATTAGTTCTGCAACTTTGAGTATTATTGTTAATGCGAATACAGTTGTGGGATAATTCCTCTACATGCGACATCAAAGAAGTATCAAAAAGTATTAATTATAGGATGGACGCAAACACACAAGTAGAGGATTTAAAAAGTTTTCCCATGTGGTTTTGTATTGAAATCCTGTGATTATAGAAGGGAAATTATTATTATTTCTTGAGCAACTGTTGATCTGTCTAGATTATTCGATGTGGTTTTTTTCCCATGAACTATTTATATTATTTACTCATTGGCTCTTTTAATATTGCATCTAGTTATTCTCTCATTGCATGGGAAAGGGATTTAAACTATTATTTTTTTGCATCTCATATCATGGTGTTATTGTTTATCAGGGGAACTTGAACCCCATGTCCTCTCCTGGTATTCTGGGATCCAACCGTGCTTATGACTCGAGGAGCCAAGGTGACTCTGGTTCTAGTGGGCAAGCACATTTGTTATCAGCAGCCATTCCTGCTCTACCTGAGAGACCTGATCAGCCAGAATGCCGGCATTTTATGAGCTCCGGGACCTGCAAATATGGTTCCGACTGCAAGTACCATCACCCAAAAGAAAGGATCGCACAATTAACAACCAACACCATGGGCCCGCTTGGCCTTCCCTTGAGACCTGTAAGTTCTCTATACACTTCACATTTGGTGGCATGGATTCAGTATCTTACATGAAACAACTTCTGTTGAATAATTCTGGTCGTTTTAATTCAGAGAGAATCTTAAATTTACCGGTGAACTATATATATATATATTAAAAGAGTTTACATGACAAAACAGTGATTTCTTTGCTCTTCTTTCACATGCAGGGGCAAGCTGTGTGTCCAGACTACAGTATGTATGGAATTTGCAAGTTCGGCCCAACCTGCAGATATGATCACCCCTTACCTACATACCCTTATAACTATAGTCTGAGCGTGCCATCTCTATCTATAATGGATTCGTCTCTGGTAACTTATCCAAGAATGGCACATGCAGCCCACTCGTCGGCAACTCCTGTTTCCTTGTCCAAACTTCCTGATCTGATCCTGAGTCCTGATGGTTCAAGCTACAACAAGCATCAAAATTCTGATTCAAACACAAAGACTTCAGATGATCCAACTGAGCATGCTGGTTCCCCACCACCACACTCTTCACAGGCTTCCTCGGAACCTTCACATGATTAATTTGATTCAGCTCAGGTCTCGCCATCTAGTTCTGTTTTTTTTTTTTTGGGATACTTGGTGTACACTTTCAGGGAGTTTTTTTGTCACAAGTACCTCCAGCCCCCCTTTCACCTGTTTTTCTGCGGAGTGGTTTTAAGTTAAAACACGAAGAGCATTAATGATGGGGGTATGGAAGGCGTTTTTTTGTTGTGAATAAAATGCAGGTGAAATTTGTAATATTTGTCCGTTGGATGTGTTCTCTTTGATTCGGTGATATCCATCCATAACAAGATTCTGCAATAATGCTCCATTTTTAATGGTCACCAAGCACTCCAGGTTCATGCTGTCTGCATTATATACAGATGAAATGCTGATCGTGTGAAACAAAATGCACTAGCTGCTGTTCACAGTAAACGTGAGAGCCATGAACAAACATCAGAAAAATGACCCGAGTATAAGACTGATTTTCCTTATATCTATATCTATCTATCTATATATATAATAGTCTGCGGAGAGTAGCTTATAATGTAAATGAAATTGATTATAATAACATACAAAAATCAACCTGATCTATTGGTGGACGATTGAGATATGGTTGTCAAAGTTCTTGCCTTGTTACCATCCCAAAACCCATTACTTCTAATCAATTTATTCCTTCTATTTGTTGTTATTCAAGCTATTATCATGAAAATAACTTTGAAGTTCCCGAGAAAAATCATTCCCCCAAAAACTTTTACATGGACCCTAGAATTTTAAACTTGGGGGTTTTCTTCCCTATTTCAAGAACAAGAAAGAAAGAAAAAATTACTTGTAGGATGTTCCTTACCTTTGCTACTCTTTAACTCTTTTGTGTGAGTTCATGCGAAAATCTATAAGAACCATGTTCTCATTTTCCAATTTCTAGCTTCTTCTCTTTGTTTTTCTCTCAAAATCTCTAACTCTCTAAGTTCAGTCACTCTTGGATATAATCCTCCCAAAAACACTTTTTTTCATTTAGTTGTGAAGAAATGGAGAGGAGGAGGAGAAGAAAATGGGAGAAACGTTTACTCCCTCCCTCCCTCCCTCCCTATTGTTTTTCATTTGTACCAGACATGGGCTTTCTTTAAAGAAGGAGAAGAGAATCTTTTTTAAATGACCAAAATGCCCTCATTAATGGGCCCCGTATCGTCTTCCTTAATTCACCTGACTATCATCCAAATTTCATGCATTAACTTATTTGCTTAGATCATTATGAAAACTTCCCATAATTTACACTCGTTAAATTCAACATTACCCCTTTTATCATTAGTTTCTTGCACCCTGGTACGTGAAATGATCTTCTCTGGTGGTCAATCTATACCTGCTAATGACCAGGGGCAATATTTTGCTTGAGCTGCAGGACTTTTTTTTTTTGGATTCAAAGAACCTACTTCTCGGAAAACGTGTTTTATGAGATGAGCGACTAAAACTTCGGCTGTCTGAGATTTTTACAAGAGATACACACCTCGACTCAAACTTGACACCAGCTATGCGAATCTTAAACCTTTTACCATCACGTCAAGGCCGTGGAGACTTGAGCTGCAGCACTTGATGAGCTGCAAAGGCAGAAATCATGGGATAATTAGTAATGCAACCTATCCAAAACACAGATGTGGTATGCACGATACACTGATGTTTTCCAGGTCCTTGTGCTGCCACAGTCCTGCTACATGTATTGAATGAAAACTAGCGCAGCTATCTTTTTTTCCTTTTCTTTTTCTGTTTGCCGTGTGAAAGTATCGATATTTAGCGATAGACTGGCACTTCAGATATGTTATTTAATGGAGTAAAGGTCCTTGACATGGCTTTAGTTCCTGTCTGGATTGTGTAAGTGTCATTCTTTAGTGCTCATAGAATGTTAGAGAATCATTATTTAGTTATTGCAGAGTCACAATTTGGATATTATGAGCATGTTTGGCTCTGTGTTTAAATCAGTGTTTTGCCTAAATTTGATTATTTGTTTTTCATTTCAAATGAATATATTTTGGTGTTTTTAGATCATTTTGATGTGCTGATATCAAAAATATTTTTTTAAAAAATAAAAAAAATATTATTTTGATATACATTGGAAAAGAAGTGAAATAGCTTCTCGGCTGCCGAACTACTTAAACCGAGTGGAAGAAGGCTGCCAGTTACTTGAAAACTGGGCCATGTCGATCGACTGTGATTCATTGTAAATCTTAAAAGTTGTTTTTTAAAATATTGTTTTTGTTTATAAATAAATTAAAATAATGTTTTTTTTTAAATTATTTTTTTCATCAACAACAGTTAAAAATGATCTAAAAATTAATTTAAAATAAAAAATAAAAATACATTTTTATTTTTTTTAAAATCACTTTTAAAATACAATAATAAACATGACAGTTCTTTTCCACAGTCGCCTGGTGTTAAAACCAGGGTTGTCAACACCGTTACGTTCCGGTCAGAACGTTCCGTGCCATTAAAAAAATCAAGACAAAATAACATAGTTTTTTTCTCGGTTTTAATTCCGTTCGTTCTGAAAATACCAACCAAATTATGTCCGGAACATCTGGTACCGTTCCGGCCTTAAAATCCTCCTTATTTTGATTAACTTGTGATTGTGTTTTTAATTTTAAGATTATATTTGTTTGACTTTGTGTTTATATTGTATAATTTAAAATTAATTTATCTTGAATTTTAATTATATATAAAAAATACAACTTTGACACGTCAAAATACTCCAAAACCAAAACCAAAACCAAAATATTCTATACCAATAAAAAACCGGAAGGAATGTTAGTTAAAACTGGTAATAACTTTCCAAAGTAATTTTTGTTAAATGACATGGTAGTGATGGGGCTGGTGATATCAGTCTTTACTCAAATAAATATTCAAAATGCTAACGTTGTGGATTGGATAAAAAAGTTAACATAAAAAACATTTAGACGTTGTTAATGTTTTTTCTTATAGAAAACAATTAAAACTATTAAAATTGATTTTATATGACTTGGTAGTAATAAAAACATAGCTTATCTTAATAAATATTCTAAATTATATTTTTTTAAGTTAACTTGTAAATTCATATGTCTAGTTATAAGACCATGATAACCCCCTTAAATACAAATCAAAATAATTTTTTTATATCAATTTCCAATAAACTCAAAGCCGAATAATAAAATTGAGAAAACAGATCTATTAAAATAGAACAAAAAATTACTCATATAAAACCCAAACTCTTGACGCAGGTTATGAGATAAGAACCATTTGATAAAAAACAAATTATAAAACTTAATTATCAATCAATATAATATAAAAAAATAAAATAAAAAATAACAAATCAATCCAAGTTAATCCGCAAAACTCATGACTCAAATCATAAAACAAAAATAACCTGATAAAAAACAAATCACAACATAATTCTCAATCAACCTAGAATTAGAAAAGAGCTAGCTGAGCTTTCTCTGAATTAACATTCATAAACAGTTAACTAAGTTATGATTTGAGGTCAAGAAGACTCGATTGTTATTATATCGCTAAAAACACATGACTAAATAGTTTATTATTTTACACCAAGTAAAACCCACACCACTTTAGCTCTAGCATCTGAAGTCCTAGCAGCAGAGCACCACCCAAAATTTCCTAGAATCTGCCAAAATAAAAGCTGAGCTACTACGACAAAGCATCCACCACCATCCCTCAACCTCGAAACATCAAAACTTGGCTGCATATAAGGATTTCACCAAATGATTTTTAACAAAATGCGTTCTTTAGAGGGCCACTAGTTTATAATATTTGCTAGGTTTGCTGCAATATCTACCGCAACTATCTGTCAATAACTGGTAAATGTACAGGCAGGTATTCCAATTTATACAGACAAAACCTTCAATGTCAATTCTGCCGTGTCCTCCATTTATTTGACTTCACAAAATCAGTGACAACTGTAAATCTAGCTCTTTTGATTGGATTGGGGAAGCAATGAATGTTCTCATGATTTACCCCAACAGCCCCGGCCATAAAAAACGGAACTGTTGGAAACTTTTTCTTTCTCCCCTTCCCCTCTTTCACTAGTGAGTGAGATGATAATTGAGTTTAAATCAGTTGCTTACTAGCAGACGTTCTCTATCCTCCATAGGCATTCTTTTCGCAGAGGGGAGTCTGTAAATATTGCTTTGATGAAATCTTTTACCTGCAAAAGAGAATGACTTCTAAGCACTGATGAACATATAACAGATAACACCAGTGAAATACAGTTATGAAGTATAACTAGTGGAATGCTTTTTCCTTGCTCTACAAGGAATGAAGCTCGAAGCAAAATAGGAAGAAAATCAGAACTCTGGTTGTATATTGAGTACTTAGCAGGAATTATTATTTTTTTGGCTAATGAAGTGTCTAAAGTCCTTTCACCATACATCCATACTAGAGACATAAGTAACCCTCGCCCCACTAGCATTGGGCAAAGTTAGAGGGACAAGATCGAGGGCTGGGGGTCACAAATAAGGTATCTGACTTACTGGCTTCTTGCTAGTGGGCAGAGTAGAGTTAAGACTCAAACTGCCGTGGGACATGGGTGACGTTAATGAAAGTAGGAGGAACCACTAGATACAACTTTTGGTATTACGAGAAAATTTCACCATGGCAAGAGCATCTGGTAAACTAAAATGTAACTAACTTCCCTTTCCATCAAATCACAGCAATACCTATAGATGAAATGCATACCTAAATAGAATCCATTCATATCAAATTGGAGACAACAAAGTCTTGAATTCAAGACTCAAAAACAATCCCAACTGTTATAGATGGAACATTTGAAAAAAGTAGGGTCTGCCAGAAAGACATACCAAGAGAAGAGAAGGCCAGAAAAAATAGTAACTGCTTTTTCTCAGATATGCATTTATACCTCTAGCATCGTAAACCCAATGCTGATGAGTTCCCCACTTTCCCAAGCTGTTGTAATGGATTTTAAAGGCATGTCCAGAAGTTCTGAAAATTACAAAGAAAACTACAGTTAAGAACAAACAATGGTTGCAAGACAGCCATTCCATCCACCAGTTTCAAGAGATAACTTGATTGAAAGACTGAAAACTTGCCAGCAACTTTGCGGATTTTACGTAATGATGGTATTAGATCATCTACAGGACTTGTATGGTACTCTTCTGGCCTCTCCTTTTGAATGACAGTAATCAGCGATTCCATTAAAGATGATATGCTTTCCAGCATCAAATGGATCAGTCTTTGAAGCTGGGAACATATGAACAGATTGGATGTCTAGTAAACAAATAAGTAGACAAAAATTGAAAATTCATAGTTAATGAACGTACCTGTAATGTTTCCTCAGCTGCCATATCATCAAGGAGGAGTATGTCTTTTGTGATTCTAGAAAGAACGGACTCTAGAACCATACACAAACTTTTCTTGTAAGTAGATGGCAGCAAGAGTGGCTCCCAGATAATATGTACTTTTTCAAGAATAAAAACAACCTGATCAAGAAACATTTAGCTCTAGTCATATAGTTACAAGAAGACAATAACAAAAGAAAAGAAAAAAAGTGCAGTAATACAATATATGAACCTGGTCTATGCTAAATTTTGCTGATTCAAATTGCTGAGCCTGATGAGTGTTCTGAAAACCATCAGCACCATCTATGGCCTAATAATAAAACAGTATTTTCATGAGTAGATAGTTCAAAATGTCAAGGTGAAAAAATTCTGGCATTGTCAAAAAGTATATATTTCAGTCACTAAACCTCTTTCAAATTAGAAATAACGAGCTGAATTTGCTTCTGCAGTATCTCCTCTGCCATTACTTGAAATCGAGGAGCCAAATCAACAAAAACAGCATGTTCCTTGATGGAAATAGGAAAGTCTGGCCGATACTGAAACATCATTTGAACATATGCAAACAGTTATTTTTCTATTCCACTTAAAAAAACAGTTTACAAAATTCGTTATTAATAAATCTCCTTGCTGAAACAACAGAGGTGGACATCATATAAAGAGCCCAGGAGAAGAAAATGAAAAGCACACTGCTTCAGAATTCAGGATTCCTAATTTCTAGATAACAGCAATACACATGAGAAAGAGAGAGATGAAAGAAAACCTAGCATTAATACAAACAGATTAGCAGATTTATAGTACATCGATACCTCAAATGCCAGTCCAAGTATCTCTTGAGATAGATAGAGACAGTCATTGTGAATGAGAACAGCAACCTGGTTGACTGCATCAAGCTGCCTTTCTAGCTTCATAAGTTAAATTGAATGTTACTATCATAATCGCTGACATGGACAGACTATGAAACACCCATATATTTTGTATTTAGCTATCATAAAGATTGCAGAATGAAGGAAAAGTACCAGCAAGCTCTGGTAGAAATGAAACATACAATAAGAATAATTCATCTCAGAGGAATAACCCAAAATTGGCTTACTTCTCAGCAAATTTACAAAATGGAGCACACAAAGCCACTGCGAGGACTTTATAAACAAAGCTCAAATAACATTATCATTTAAAAAATCAAAGCAGATTTGTTGACAGTAGCTGGTTATAGTCAGCCTTAAACAAAGAGGAAGAAAAACCTCCACATAATGAAAGCAAAGCAAAAATAGTTCACTAACAAGTTAACCCATGCTTTTACAGAATGTAAGTTTCAGTGGTTTTTACACACAAATAAGCTACATGCATACAATTTTTGCAGCTACATCTTTGAGTCAAGAGACTGCCTTCCATGCACTAACCTTAACAGGAACAACAGCGTCATAGAGAATTAAAGCATCCCTGGCAGCATGATAGAACTCCAATGCAACTCTGGGAGAAGACAAGCAAATGTCCTGCAACAAATGGCTATTAATCACGAGCATAATAAGTGCGCTTTAGGTGTGAATTTAGAAGCCATACAGGTTAGACTTTTCAACAATCCAACATGAAAAACATATGCAAATGCTTGAAAGAACACAGGACATCTAAATTTTCATGTCTATATGAGTTCAAATTATTGTATCTTTCGACCAGTTACCTTAAGTGTCTGATGTACAAGATCCATTAGTTGGGCAGCTGCTTTGGACACCAAACACCTCTCGGACAGAAAAAGCAAGTCAACAACATGTTTATTATAATTTACAGCTGTTCCACTATTCTTCATTGGATGACCATTTCTTGTATATTCCTGCAGAAATATTCATTATTTATGGTTTAAAACATATCATGGTATCTAGAGACATGCATTTCAATCTTGGAAGCTCACTTGAGGAATAGTGAAGTCACACTGTAGAAGCAAATTTCTAGCCTTTGCCAAGATTTCGGTCTTCTTCCTAGAAGCAAAGTGAAGCTCGACATTTTCAGCAAAGTTGCTCAACTTTTGGTCTGTGCTATCAGATGCTGAAATAAATGCCTTCTCCTTCAAAGCAGTTTCAAACTCATATGTGTGTTTGATGATCTTCTGAAAGCCAGCAAGTTTAGAAGCATCTTCAGGGATAGCCTGGAAAAAGAACCCACACTAAATTCCATCCATGGTGCCAAAGATAATTGCATAAATATAAAATATATATTGTAAGAAAATACTGCCATTCAGTATGTCACGGATGTGATCAACCATGAACTTTGGTGGATCACTAGGAATCCAGTAGATCACTATGGATTCATGAATAGACGTGATAAAATAGATTTGATAACCAATCTGACTGATCATGTGATATGATGCTATGGAGGACCAAGTTAATGTCTTATAAGTTATCAATTAGATTTTAACACCAAAATACAAAACAGCTTCTTTTTTTTTTGTTATCCTAATCAATCAAACCTGCCCCTCACCCTTCAAAATACCTTTTGTTTTCAATTAAATTGAAAAGGATGAAATACTTTATTGCAAAATAGTAAAATCTAAAGCAAAGATTTTGTAATTGTTTGGGGAAAAAACTTGATAATAAAAGGTTTTTATGGATACTGGATTTACATTAAGTAGATGTTTCTTAGTAAAAATGGATAATAAATCAATAGAATAAAAATACTGGGTTCATGAAATAGTAGAATGTAAAATTGATAAAAGAGGTGAATTGGCATTAAAAATATGATTTTCAAACTAAATCAGTTAAGAAAAATTAAAAAGCATGTGAATGCATAATCATTCGTTTGTCATTTATCATTAGATTTTTAATTTGACTGTTATTTCAAGTCAATATGATTTTCAAACTAATAATGTATATGATACTGATTTTTAATTTTTAGATTTAAACCTGTTTACTTAAAGAAGTTTTGATAAAAGCAATAATTCAAACAAATTATATACCATTCATGCTTGCTAAGTCATATTACAATTATTAAAAAATTGAGGTAATTGTGTTATCTTTTTGAGCTTACATATTTTTATCTTGGTTTTATTATATGTTTCACTTTTATCTATTACGTTTTTATTTTTCCCCATTTGTTATCTTTTTCATGACTTCTTCAAAACTCTAGAGGAAGTGACTGACTAATGGTAATGAAATACATGAATTATGGGGGTTATAGGACATATTATCAATGGACGACTGCATGTTACAGCAGACAAAGTTCATAGAACTCAAGCTCATTAGCCACTCTTATTGAACTCTTTGCATATAAGAAGAATAAAAGGCAGCATCAATTTGGACATGATCGAACATCTACTCGAAGGAGACATGCACTTGATGAATCCTCTATAATGCCTCATCCCATATTTCAGCCCCATATATGAGCTAGATTTCTTAAAGCGTCTCTCATCCATACATTTCAGTGTTTGGGTGTCTCCAGTCAATCCATAAAACCCACACTACCAATACAGTAAGGAAAACTTAAATTCGTATGCCAAGTTCAAGCTTCATATAATCAAGTCAATGATTCACATGCTCCATCATGTCCAAAAGTTAGTACAGCTCAATGTTTTTATTTCTTTTTTAAATAAATAAATATATGATATGTCAGTACATTCAAGACTGTCACAAGTGCCCCCCAATCTCACATTCATCACGGTCATAGGTACAATGGTTTGTCCAACTAGTGTTAAAGTAGCCCCTGAATGGGAAGCAACTTTATTTGAAACTGATTGAGAATAACTACACAATTCATAGTATAAACAAGCAGGCATCATAATCTTGGATAATATTTGCAAACAAAAATAAGACAGGTTCTAAATACTTGTTTGATGTACAAATGTTGTCCATTAATAAATGAATGTATACTCAAAACATCTGGAAACAGTATGATCAATATCAATACATCTATCTAAAGATTCAAAGGGAAAAATAATAAACATACATATCAGCATTAATGAATTATCAGGAAAAGTGAACAAAACACGGAACAGAAAAAAATATTTTAGCTAAAGTACAAAGCTTTCAGAAAATACAAACCTTGGAGAGAAAGTTAGAAATAACAAGTTCTGATATCCTTGGCCATGTCAACCTTCCAAAGCATCGAGTCCAAGAAGGATTTTCAAAACATATGCACTTGCAAACAAAGTTTATAACCTGAATAATCCCTGAATAGATGATCTCACCATCCATATCAACCTTCTGGTATTGGAGAAAAAGAAAATGTCAAAGCAATGATAAGCACACACCAATAAGAACAAAAATAAGGAAGCGAACTCATTGGATTGTTCTATTGACAGACACATTTACTCCATCTGTAAGACTGTTAATGCTGTTTTTGGATGGAAAACATGAAGTTACATATTCTCAAAACAATGCCCTATCAGAATGATACAACAAGCACTATTGATAGGGTTTCAACAATGTGCATAACGTTCATTACCTAATCCTTCCATAGTAATAGAAAACAGTGCATTATAAGCAAAAAATTTAGAAAATGTTATTAAGCCATATTTACCGTTGGATTGCTTGTTGATAGTATCTTCAATATTGCCTCAGTCATTTCTTTGGAGACATCTTTCAGATCTACCATGGTTGAAATAGATGATCCTTTCTTTACAACAGGAATGATGACATGCTTGATCATTTGGTCAGCCACTTTAGCAAACCCATAGTCTAATATACCAATCACCTACAATAATTAATCATAAGAAAGTGAATTTGACATTTAAAGCTTCCAAATGCAGAGAACCATTAGTATCAACATAAAACACATCCTCAAAAGGGGGTGATTAACTAGGGTGCTCTCTTTGGATTTTTCTTCTCCTACCGATAAAAATCCAGTGTAAAAATCCAGTGAAAGGAAGAGTGTCAAATACATGTTAATGTGAAAGGAGATTTAAGTTTTTCTATAACAAGTAATAGCTCCTGATGCACATTAAGAAAAAGTAATGTTTCTTTTACTGTGGAGATCCAGAAAAAAAAATGACTAGATGATGGGTGCACTCACTTCCATTGAGTCCAAAACACTGTGGAGATCCACAACCCCGGCAATGCCATCAACACTTAGCCGATACTTGACTCGAACAATACTAGAATCTGGCTCGAACTGCACTGCATTTTCCACGAACTTCACAAGCAACTCTTGAATCTACAAACCCAAATCCAATTCCTCTAAAAAACAATGATAAACTCAATAAAAATCACCAATATATCAATCACAATCCACTAAGTAAATAAATATCATCACTTCACTTAAACTAACAGAACTATCTTACTATAAATGAAGCTTTTGTTAACTCCTAAGAAAACAATTCTGCGATTCTAGATATCCAAGCAAGACTTTCCGTCATTTTCCTTCTTTTTTTTCTCAGCAACCAAACAAAGCTTAATAATCTCTCCAAAAATAAATAAATCAAAGAAAGAAAACCATTACCTCCTCGAAGCAATCGAGCCACTCCTTCCTCAACAAACCATACACAACAGGCTCCCTCTCCTCCTCATCACCAATCCTCAATACCTTCTTCAACTCCCTAATATCATCAGCCGCAAGTCTCAGCCGTCCATTCTTCACTCCCTCTTTTACCCCTCCCAATCTCTCACTAATTCCCACAATAATCCTCACCAGCTCCAATATTTCCCTCTTTGCCCTCGCCTCCTTCATCTTCCCACTCAATTCCTCAATAATCTCCCTAATCTCGCCATCAATCGGAGAATCGGAAACCAGAGCTAGAAGATCTAATAAGCTCTGGTTAATCTGGTCGGTTCTAGAAACGGCGTCATTGCAGAGGGAGAAGAGAGCAGAGAAGTCTCTGTGGTGAGCGAGGATGTAGGATTTGACTTTCGATTTGATTTGGACAGAGTGAGATTCGAGGCGGGTTATGAGGAGGCGGAGATCGGGTGCGGAGAGTGGTGCGGTTGGGTCCCTGAGATCACTCGTTAAGAGATGGTCCCGAACGTTGATTGCGTCGAAGAGATCGTCCATTTTGAAATGATCAGAGGATTTTGTTTTCGTGACTGAAGGAAAGGAAAGTTGATGGCGGGGGAGAACTGAGGAGAGGAACAAGGTGCGCTAGCCTGGTAGCTGTCGCGACGTGACATGAACGGTTATGGGCTTTGAGCTTTCTATTACTGGGCACGAAAGGAAGTTTCAGCCTTCAGTTAGAATTTGAAATTAACTTGATTATAGCAAATTAATTTAATTTATACACAAATTTAAATTAAATTCATATCTTATTAAATTTTTTATATTTAAAATAAAATATTGAGAAACACTCCGGGTGTAACATTAAATAATAACAAAATATTATAAATCTGCAAGTGAGATCTTGATGTAGCGGTTGAAGTGACTTGTTTTCTTTCTTTGTACCAGAATTGAAGCCCCACTATATATGTCTGTCACTCATGCAATACCTTATATATATATTTTTTGGATTTAACTCATTTTTAGGTAGGTTAGGCTACCATGCTTTTTTGTGTGCTTAACTGTATATTTTATTGCAAGGTTATTTTATAGCCAAAATTACTAGGGCTCAAAGTAGGGATTTTAATATTTTTAAAACTAAATGAAAAGGCTTAGAGAACAAAAATATTAAAAATCACTTAAGGTTATGTTTGGCAAACAAGTTTAAGGATCCAAACAAGGTCTTATTTTCTCAACAAAAATGATGCAAGTCAAGCATACCCTTAATGTTTGTGTTGGTCTTGACCAACTATGTGAGAGTAATGTCTTGTTTGTTCTATATGGTGGAGATACGAGGTATTGAATGTCTTTGAAAAGTTCAAAAGACAACATTCTTTTATACCAAAACAAACTATTTTGGTCAAAATACCTTGTTTCATTTAATGAAATAACATTGTTTTTACATTTATAGAATTTTAAATTTTTATGGAATTTGGATAAAACTCAATTTAATCCTTTGTCTTTTAATTTTGTGTAATGATGACCTAATTGACTTCAAATTTAGTTTTGTACAAATTTACCCTCGGCAAACTCAAATATCAACCCCAAGGTTTAAGGCATTTTCATCTTGATTCTTTAATTTGATTCAAAATACATATATATAAATATTTTTTTTACTTTAATAAAAAATGTTAAAAAAGAAAAGAAAAGAATAAAATTTTTAACCTCGAAATAATACTACTGATCTTTGAAAAAATATAATAAAAAATATTTTATTAAATAAAACTCAAACTTAATTTATATTGTTTGAGTCATTTTTTTTTTATGCAAATAATGATTTTAGATTCGAGAGCATTTCAAGATTACCCAGAAAAACAATTTGAGACGTCACTGTTAATCCTTCTTGCCAAAGCCAAGCAGAGCAGAGCAGAGCAGCGCCTCCCAAACTCTGGTACTGAAACCAAAGCTAAAGAAAACAGAGCAAAGCCCATGGCCAGCTCTTCTCGTTGGCGTCGATTATCGTCATCATCTCCATTTCGCTACCAACTGACTCATCGTCACTTATCTTCTTCCTTTGGCCCTCCTCCACCAATCACTCCTCGCCGAGTAGTCGTCACCGGTATAGGCATGGTGACCCCTCTTGGTTGCGGAGTGCAAACGACGTGGAAGCGCTTGATAGAGGGAGAATGTGGTGTTCGGGCAATAACACCAGAGGATCTCAAAATGAGTTCTTTCGATAGAGAGACGCAGCTGTACACTTTTGATCAGCTTACCTCTAAAGTTGCTGCTGTCGTGCCTCGCGGCACCGAAACTGGCGAATTCAATGCGAATTTATGGCTCAACTCTAAGGTGCCAGTCAAGTTTTCTTCTTTTCTTTTCCCCTCAGTTTTTGCACTTCCCCTTCTGTTTTGATTTGGTTTTATGGTTCTCAGGATCATCGATCAGTTGCAAGGTTTATAGGCTATGCGCTGTGTGCTGCTGATGAAGCTCTTAAAGATGCAAAATGGGCACCCACTGAGCAGGAACAGAAGGAAAGAACGGTAATTGTTGTTTATTGTTGGAGGATACTGTTTGATAATTCTGTGGATAGGATGAAAATGTATGCGTATTTTCTGATTCTTTGGTGATATGTATCTTCTTTAACGTGAAGAATATCAGGGTGTCTCTATTGGTGGGGGGATTGGAAGCATTGCTGATGTACTAGAAGCCTCGCAAATGATTTGTGAGAAGGTTAGTTATGTTCCTGCCTACGTAGTCAGAAAAGAAGAAAAAACATTTAACCTTATGTTTTCTGTGTAATTTTGGTCAGGCTATGGCAGCTTATCTTTGTAACATTATTTAACCTTGTAAGTGATCTATGCCTCTTGAAACATTTAAACTGATACCGAGGCTTTCTCAATGCAGCGACTTCGTCGTCTTAGTCCATTTTTCATCCCACGGATATTGATCAACATGGCATCTGGTCATGTGAGCATGAAATATGGATTTCAGGTGTGTATTTGACTTTCATACCTAATATTATAGATAAATGAAACATATGACTTCCTTAAGAGAACATATCTTGCTGTTTGTTGGTGGACCAATGAATACATGTTAGTTGGTGCTTTCGCCTCTTGGATCTACTATGTTATTTGACAGATTACATGGGAGAATCGAGCGCAGGGTTTAGGCTCAAGATAGACCTAAAGTTTTGCAAGTTTGTATTAGAAGGTAATTGGACAACGGTGGAGCATTCTTTAGGGCTATGAATATGAGAGGTTGGATTCAACAGATAAGGAAGAATGACATCAATTCGAGCGTGTGCTTTGTGATGGTCAATTCTCCTTAGAAGCTTTCAGCATGTATATTTTTCAGCTCAATGTCCCGATCAATTTTGTTTTTGGAGATTTGAATAGAATGAAGTCCTCAATTATGTGTATGAATTACATGTTGCTACAGTCAGGTTTTTTCTTTTGTTTTTTTCCCTGGATACAGGGACCAAACCATGCTGCTGTGACAGCTTGTGCTACTGGCGCACATTCTATTGGCGATGCTGCAAGGATGATTCAATTTGGGGATTCAGATGTTATGGTGGCTGGAGGGGCAGAGTCCAGCATAGATGCTTTATCTATAGCTGGATTTTGTAGGTAATTTGCTCTACCAAATCTTATGCCTTCTCTGAATGCAGGCTATCACTTAGAGCTTTATAATAGTGGAATTTCTTGCTTGGTACTAAAATCTGATAAAAAATTAAAAAAATGCAATTTATTGAATCGAATTTCTATTTTGCAGATAAATTTATTGGAAGAAATTTTATGCCTTCTCTGCATGCATGTTACTCGAAACATTACTAATAATTTCCTTGTTGGTAGGGTAAAGTATCCCCTTGAGACATGGTGAAATTACAGGCACTGCTAAAAGAGTGAAGGTTTGACCAGAAAACTCCTCCATGTTCCAGAAAATATTACCGAGATCCCTTTTTATACCCAAAATCGTTGAAAATTACAGATGACATTTGGGCATAGAACTGCATAATTTTCCTAAAAATGGAGGAGGTTTCTATTCGACCTTCAAATTCTTAGGTGATGCCTGCAATTTCCTCAGGGGGTTTACTGTAGTTTATTATTTTTTTTTATGGTTGTTCACAAAACTTGATCATAAGGTCCCATGAAACTTGATTGTAAGTTTGAGGCTTCAGAGCAGTCACTTCATGTAAAAATACCAGACTGCTTTAAATTTCCTGTTTTAGGATCATTAACTAGTGATCCCTTGTGATGTTGCTTACCATACTTGAAGTAGAAACCAACTGCGAGCAAGGTTAGGTTTGGAAATGAGCACTATAAGACCTGCTTTAGCATCTAATCATCAAAGGGATGGGTTTAGCATCATCTTGATGGTTATGGGCTTCTGCTATTTCCTATACCTCACCTTGGAAATGCAGTTAGATAATCGAATCTTAGAGTACATCTGTCACTAGATGAATTCTTCTTGATGAAGTTAAGCTCAGCTTCCTTTCATGTGTCATTCATCAAATTTGCCAATTTTCTTAGCTAGTAACTTTGTCATGTTTAATTTCAGATCAAGGGCATTAACCACAAAGCACAATTCCATGCCTCTAGAAGCTTCTCGACCTTTTGATTGTGATCGGGATGGATTTGTGTAAGCCAATTTTCATAACTTTTGATTTTCAATTTTTCACACATGCTTTTCTTGCTCTCACTCCCATTTTATGCTTTGAGCTCAGCATAGGTGAAGGTTCTGGAGTCTTGGTATTAGAAGTAAGTTGACTTGTTTCTCTATTAACTTTTCAATATTTGAGTTTTGTTAATTTGATGAGTTGAATCATGATTATGGCGTTCATGATCTTTTCTCCTTTTACCTTGCAAAGGAACTTGAGCATGCAAAAGAACGAGGAGCAAAAATTTATGCTGAGATTCGCGGCTATGGGATGTCAGGTTTGGGGGGGAGGTTGGAAATCTTTCTTTGGTCATTTTTATTTGATATTTTCATTTATGGCGATGTTGATATTGTTTAGGTGATGCATATCACATTACTCAACCACATAATGATGGAAGGGGAGCTGTTTTGGCAATGACACGTGCCTTGAAACAGGTAATTAAGATACGTGGGCTTTGACTTGTTTGTCCACTGTACATTAATTTTAGAAATGTTTGCAATCTTGTTGAAAAGACATCATTACCTGAGATATAGACTACATCAAGGTGCAAAGTGTCCAATGCCTAGTGTTTAAATTGTTAGATCAACTTTTATACTTGCTAATTTCTTGGCTCCTCACTTAGCAAATTCTTTCTAATTCTGTTAATTTTTTTTTTTAATATCACCATTCTGATGGAAAACATTGTTTGCTTTTACTTCCCTGTTTTTTTGTCAATGGCAGTCTGGTCTTCATCCCAATCAAGTGGATTACATAAATGCCCATGCTACATCAACACCTTTGGGTAAGTCTTATGGACGGACCTTATCACATTGCTTCCCTTTATTTTATCAATTTGTATCTCTGGAATGTCAATTTGTGTTATGACTTGTTTATATGTGGTCCATGCTGAAATATCTGATTCAGGTGATGCTGTAGAAGCCATTGCCATCAAAACTCTGTTCTCTGATCATGCAACATCAGGTGCTTTGGCACTGTCTTCTACAAAGGTAAACATTCAGTTTCAAATAAGATTTTCGTTTTGAGAAAGACAAAAACAATGTGAGTTGCATTAGCTAATTGATCCAGGCACTGTCACTCACACTGTATGAGGGCATAATTATTCAGAATAGAGTTACATTGTCAAAGCTAATAATCGATGAGGCGTGCACTACTGAAGATGGTGCTTGTAATTGAACTTCTTAACTAGTGCATATTTGTAAATCTAATGTGAAAAGTTCTCACTTGTGTTCACAACCCTTATTTCATTCTTGCGTCACTGCATGCTGAGAAGTAACATCCACTTGCTTTAGAGATGAGCTTGAAGAGGCGTGGTCTTGAATAGGGATGATACTGGAATAATGTGGGTTATGAATAAGGAATTATACCCTTCTATCTTGAAGAACAGGAATTATATCTCATCCTTGATTGAAGCATGCATGCTAGTTGCAAATTTTTTTCAGGTTCCTTTTATCTTTAGAGAACAAAATGTGTTCTTGTTTCTTGTAAGCAGCCAGTTCTCATGATGGTTTTGTTTGTGATTTATATTAACTTCAGGGTGCCATTGGCCATCTACTAGGAGCTGCTGGTGCTGTTGAAGCCATATTTTCAATTTTAGCAGTGCACCATGTAAGCATTTCATATGATCTGGTTGCTCCTTTAATAAGAACCAGCTGAAACATCTCTATCATAGGAGAGTCAGATGAATAATATTTAGGTTTTTGAAAAAGCAATAAAGAGTTGTGTGTATGTGTACATGCCTTCTCCGATGTGATTTTATATTGAATGATCCAGCAAACTGACAATATGTCTCGCAAACTTAAATGGAAAAAAAGGTAAACCTATATAGCTGGCCATGGAGGTTTGCATATATGGCTTGCATATCCATTGCCTGCGCTGCTTAAACAGCAGCAACAAAATCATTTGGCTTCCTTGTACTCTTTAACTTCATAGTTGAGAGGTTTTGCAATCACAATAGAATCTTTTCTGTGGGTATTTCAGGGAATTGCACCATTGACTCTCAACCTCAATAAACCAGATCCCCTCTTCAAAGACAATTTTATGCCATTGACTGCCTCAAAAGAGATGCCAGTAAGAGCAGCTTTGTCAAATTCTTTCGGCTTCGGAGGAACAAATGCATCTCTACTTTTCACTTCCGTGTAAAACAGATTGATTGCTTCTGCTGGCATGAAAAGTATTAACTAAGTCTGCATCATCTGCAGTTTCTAGACATGGAGTCGACGAAATGAAATGGTGGGTATAAACTTTAATGTCACACTTTCAACTCTTCATAGATGTTGGAATAATGGTCATTTTTTTTCTGGAATCAAGCCAGTGCTGGAGGAGCTGACCAGAGGTAACCGCCGCGGAAAAGATATATGAAGGTTGTTTTCTGGCAGAGTTTACAGAGGGATTTGGTGGTGTTTCACATTATGCATGATCATGTTTGCTGAAACAATTTATTCTGCAAAACAGGTGCATGTATGCTCGTGAAAGTTTAAATAATTTATTTATTTTTTCTTCTGAAGGATGGCAACTCGTTGTTTTGGCATTTCACTTGGAGAGGCAGTCAGTTTTCAGTTCATGACGTGCATTTGATTTCTAGCTCTAAAATTTACCCATATTGATGACTGTCACACTTAGCATTATATGCATGGAGCTTCGGGCTGGTGGATCCTCTCTCTCGCCTGCTAAATGATTTGGTTTACTGTGACTCCATTTCAGATAATGTGGCTAGGGTTTATCTGACACCGATCAGCGTCTTTGCAGTATCATTTTCATGATAGCAGCACTGTCACCTGTAGAAATTTTCAGAAAGGGGATTCCACCCTTCAATACTGTAGGGAATCAAAGTGATTGCCAGTTGAAAAGAAACCTAAAATCATTATAGATTCAATCAAACATAACATAAAATCAACTTGGCACTTTCAACTCAAACTCAATCTGATTTTTAATGTCAGATCCTGTCAGGTTTTCAATAGAAGTAATGGGACCAACAAGATCATTATTGCAAATGTAATGTTCAGATAAACTTGTTAGTTTTTCTAAAAAGTAATGGGATCGTTAAGTACCAATTATTGCTAATTAGATGAAATTTAATGAAGTAAGTATATGAGCTTGTAGTTGATGAGGTTGTTTTTGAAATATATCAAAATAATATTTTTTATTTTTTAAAAATTATTTTTGATATAAATATTAAAATGATCTAAAAATATTAATTTTAATTTTTTTTAAAAATCATTTTTTTAATATTTTCGAAATTCAATGACAAGCAGCATAAATATAATATTTAAAATATTAATTTATTGAATAATAGATTGAAAACAAACGCATTGATACCATCCCAGTCAGAAATTCGAGAACCACTCGGAGACTCTCCCAGTCGCAGATATAGCTTTTTCTTGGACAGGAGTGAACTTTCAATTATTGTTTATCCCTTTGACTTCTAATACTCATTAAAAAAACCAAGAAGGGCTTCGGATCTTTGACGGAGACGAAGAAAATAACAGAAATTATTCCTCTTAAACAAACACAAAAGTTAAAAAAAAAAACTCATCGGCAGCCTCCATCGAGAGGAGGAGGAAGAAGAAAACGATGGCTTTGCAGGCAGGGGTCTCCACCTCCAAGGTTCTCATTCTCGTCGGTGCAGGTCGGTCCCCCCTCTATCATCCTTCCTTTCCCTTCTCCTATTTTATTCGTAAATGCTTTGAATATAAATTATTTATTTTGTTGCGATGATTGACCCGATGAAGAGTTTAATCTCTTTCAATCTCGGTGTTTTGCTTTGCAAATATCAACATCTCTTATAAATTTAATTGGCAGGGTTTATCTTTTCTGTTTCTTGTTTGATTGCAAAAAAATAAATCTATGTTTATTTGATGTGATTTTACTGTTCTTATTTATGCTAACACTAACACAGTCCTTCAATCATGTCTCTGTGTGTTTTTTTATATAAGGTTTGACTAGTTCGATTATCTTAAAAAATGGACGGTTGTCTGAACTCATTGGGCAGCTTCAAGAAATACTCAAGGGTGTTGATCAAGTTGAGCTCGCCCCGTACAAATACGATAGTGCTCTCCTTGCAGCTCAGGTTTTTGCTTTTTATTTATTTATCAACAAGAAATGGTTTTTGGATTTTGTTTTCATAGAAAAGCATAACACCAAGGGAAAATCGTCTTGTTTTGATACATGGAAATAAAAAATAAAATAGCAGATTTGTCAACTATGTTTGAACAATGCAGCTAAAAGTTTTCGGGAGTTGGACAGTAAATAATGCAATGCCAGTTTAAAGAAATGCAGAATTGTGCTCGTGTTTATGTTTTTTTTTTTTTTTTAAAAATTGAAACAACTTATTTCTGCATTAGTTTAGCACTGCTAGTTTTAGAGATCCTATGTGAAATCATCCCATGGAGGAAATCCTCTAATCAAATCAAGGGGATTTTCTTCCCAGAACCAAAGAATTATAGGTAATTGAAGTTCTTTGGAATTGTGATAGACTGCTGCATTCCATGGTTTTTTTCTTCCTTTATGGTCTTAGTTTTATTATTATCCGTGAGTTATGAAAAGATGTATGAATCTTCTAAGGTGTGCTGGTATCTTTTCATACTCTTATTGACATGAATAATGTGTCAAACTCACCTTGATGTTTGGAAATGTTGGTTTCAGGATAACAGCATTGTTCTTAAAAAGGGGGCATTAATGTGTGGAATAGTAACTCATTATATTTCTAACAGACTTACGGCATTTGATGATTGTCAGCAATGTATTATATATTTCTTCAGATTGACTATTTTTTGATGTATTCACATGTGCCTTAGATTCGTCAACTGGCGCAAGAGATTAAGGAGCTGACCTTATCCAGTCCTGCAACCATCTACAACAGAAATTATGCTTCTAATGGTAGGTACACCATATTTTTTCCTTAGAGCTTAAGATTCCAAGTGGTTTCCTTACTTTCTTGAAGAGATATTGATTCTTAGCAGTCCACTTTATGCCATGCCCTTCAATTTTTATATTCTCATGTTTTGAATTGAAATTTCCCCATTTCCCTGGATCTTCTATTGATACTTGTATGCAGTACACCAACCTTCCAATGGGTTAAAAGTTGATTAAAGTGCATCAAATCTGTCAAATTTTTGTCTGCTTCGAACCAATCAATGTGTTAAATATGAGGAGGGTTAACCTTTCAGGACTCTGATAAACATTACTTACTGGTTTATTTTACTGTCAGATGCAATGTATGCTTATTTGGAAGGCCATATGTGGATCAACTATATGCAAAGAAGCCAAGTGGTTTTCTAATAGGACATGTCATTCTTCCTTGATCAACCATTGCAGACTCGAACATGAATCTTAAGTTAACTGCAGTTGAGATATCAAGTATATCATGAAACTCTTTTTATTTTAAAATAAAGCCTAAACAAGGACTAGATAACTCTCTAGGTAAATATTATAGGATTTAGAACTTTCTCTAAACATGTTCTTTTCCTGAGGTCAGAAAGCATCCAGGTTCAGTTATTGTGTTAGCATTGCTCATAAGTGCATAGTTCTCTTAGATATTTTTGGCAAGTTGCAGCATTTCCATTTGTACATCTTGTAAATCCTCTTGTACACACAGGGAGTTTTTCATCTTACCTAGCTCCAGCTGCTGCCCTTGGAGCAATGGGATATTGTTACATGTGGTGGAAGGCAAGATTCTTAATAAAACTATTTCTTCTCCCAAATGCTAATGGTGTTGCACTTGTTAGCACATTGGCTTCTTGCTGATCGAAGTGTGTATCAATCATCTACTTGCTTTATGGCACAGGACTTGTCATTTTCAGATGTAATGTTTGTAACAAAGAAAAATATGGCAAATGCTGTTGCAACTGTGTCGAAACAATTGGAGAATGTATCAGAAACATTGGCTGTAAGTAGGATGGGCTATTCTTTTGAACAAGTCTTATGTCTTAGATAGCAACTCTATTTTTTTTGGATCCTTTGCAGTATTCTTATTTCTCTATTGGCTATGAACTTGTGCAGTCAACAAAAAGACATCTAACAAAAAGGCTGGAAAATTTGGATTGGAAGGTTGAGGAGCAAATAGAAACGTCTAAGCTCATTGCCAGTGATGTACTTAATATTCTCCTTTTACTATTGATAGATTTCAATTATTTCTTTTTCTCCACCTTTCTTCATTTCCTAGGGCATAAGGTGTGCTTAATTGTATACAAGCCAAGCTTAGCTAACAAACACTTAACATGTCAAGTTCAGCTTGTAGAAATATGTAGGACAGTAGGAACATGCACTTGAACTTGATTTGAGCTACCAAGGGAACCTGGTCTGTTATATGGTCATAGAACAGAAAGGCAACATGATGTAGAATAGAAAAGAGAAGGGAAAAGGCAGAATAAGAGAGGAAATAGGGTAGAAGAGGGACATTTAATTTGATTAAGAAATGAAAAATCATGGGCCTGTTAAGTTTGATAGACTCAAGTAATGAAAGGTTGGATTTGAGAATTTGGTGAAACTGAAGGTTATAGCAGCTTAATTTTTTACACGAAGTTGTGATTGAGAAAACATGTAATATATAAGCTACATTGATAGGTTTTCCCTATTTTCTTTTGGCACAATATTTTCTTTCTTTTTGTGTAGCTTAAATAGTTTACTTCAGGGACCTCACTCTATTCCTTGCCCGTAGTGACATGGATTTAAATATATACTTGGTACAGTTTGAATTAAAATTTGGGTACAGTTTGAAATGAATTCGGGATCATGGTTATTGTGATGGTAGAAGTATTGGGTGCAGAGCAACATCGCATTGAAGCGCACAACTTCATCCCAGTGACTCTTCACTTAATTACATGTTATCTGGAATATGACCACGTAACGATCTTCACAAAGGTCTGCATCCACTATGCCCAAAGGATTCTCTTTCTGATAAAATAAGAAAAATGTGGAAATTTGTGACCCTATGCATCTGATTCTGTTTCTTATGAGCTCCCATACCCACTCACAAATGAATATGCAGACAGCAGATATTTTTTAACCAGCTATGGTTCTACTTGCAATATTACTTGCATGCAGGTAGATGAGATGAAATCAAACCTCTCCCAAATTGGATATGATGTCGAAGCAATTCATCAAATGATATCCGGCCTGGTGAGTTTTGATGCTTCTTATTTCTTAAATTTAGTTCTGATTGAAGGATGCCTTTGTTGACTCCTCATATCTCAAAAATTTCAACAGGAAGGAAAGCTTGAAATTCTTGAAAGCAAACAGGTTTCATTTCATCTTCTACTCAATGTGTTCCTTCTAACAATTTTCAGTGGCTCAGAAATTTTTTAATCCATATCATGCAGGATACCACAAACTCGGGTCTATGGCACCTATGTCAATTTGCTGGAGGCTTTAAAGATGGGCCTGGTACTAAAGTTTATCAGGTCTGATAACCTTCTGCTGCAATTTCACCTCATTTCTGATTATAATAACCTTAGTTTGTGGACGTTTTGCCATTTATCCACCATCTCCCTGCCTCTACCCTCTTCTTTCTCCCAGCTTGCGTTGCCAACTTTATTGGCAACTACATGGATAATGCCATGGCTGTGACCCTTGCTCTGTGAGGTGTTGAGGGATGGGTTTCTTGGGGTGTTTCTGGTTTCACCTTGTCAATCGTTGTACTCAGTCACTGATTGCACTATTTTAACCTGGAATTTCGGTAGGATGTTGGTGCTAAGCTAGCGAACCATTCAGCAATGGTTTATGAAGAAAGGTCTCGAAAGGTGTGTCATCTCACATTTTCTTCACTTCTTCCAAACTCCATTTTCCATGACATGGTCTATCGTATTGTTTCAGGGTCTTCAATTTATTGCTGAAACTAAAGAGTCGGATATGGTTGAGAAACCAGTAGAAAATGTGAAGAAGGATCTTGATACATGCTCTGGTGAAAAAGTCAAAACTATGAAGACGAGAATACACAGGTCATATCCGGTCGGGTTTTCTTTGAGCCGAGACATTGTCGGTTCTGGCATATAGATTTTATTTATCCACTAGATGTTATTGATTTTTTACGCAGACATCCTTTCTTGTGATTCCATGATGTGCATGGTTCGTAAGATTGACTCGTTGATCCTTGCATTGAAAAATGCGGGTTAGATTTGGGTTGCTCCAGTGTATTTCTCCTTTGCTTCCAGGAGGAAAGCATGCTCTGATTTTTTTTGTAACTACGTGTCAATGCTACTTTTTGAAGTGAAGATCAAAGCATTTTGATATATATATATATATTTGCAGACGGAAGTAAAAAGGAGAGGAATTTGATGAATGAAAAAGGGTTGCAACCTAAATTCATATTTTTATTTTCTTAAATAAAGTCCATTATTTTTAAATAGGCAAGATTAATCGACCTTTGCTAGTAATCAGAATCTTAATAGAAAATATGAAATTAAATATGAAAGCTAGAAAAATCAATGAAATGGATTTAAACAATAATTGAGTGTAATTTGTGAAAATCTATGGGAGATTTTAATAAGACTGGATTTTTGAGAGTTTCCGAAAAAAAAATAAAAAATTAACGGTTTGATTAAAAGGTATAGTATTAGTTGATTTAATCAAATTCTCTTCAATCTAATTTTATTTTACCGGTACATAAAAGCATCCATTAGATTATCTATCTATTTATCTATATAGTCTAATATCTAATTATGTTGCTATGCTTGATTATAAATGTGAAATATAGCCAAGTAAAAATGATGTCTTTTATCGCCGGGATCTTGTGAAAGGATTTTCTGCTTGTATGTATAAGGTGCAAATTGAAGCAAAGAAAAAAAATATCAACTAAGAAAAAAAAGGAGTTTTAATGGACTTTCTTTAACACGTGTTATGACACTTAAATGGGCCCGGTCAACGTATTTACATTGAGCTCAGGACAGTTGAATGGGCCCGATCAACGTGGGTCGAGGTGGGCCTCCTAGCATAAGCTGCCCCCAAACGATATGGGCATATCTACACTGATTGTTTCTTCTCTCTCTCTCTCTCTCTCTCAGCTTCTTCGCTCGTCTTCACCTTGGCACCACCGCGAAGGTTACTTCTCTTCTCTTCTCTATTTTTTTTTTTTAATTTTCTGATATTATTCGACTTACACAAGAGATTCTTTCCCCCGTAATATCACGCTCTTGAATTTAGATTTTTGTTCTTGGTATTGTTTTCCTTATTTTTCCCGATCTGATTTTTGTCCTTAATTTTTTATTTTGATTTTGATGTGTTTTCTTTTCTAATTACTATGTTCCTATGTTATTTTTACTTGTCACTGTGTTCGAATTAATTTAGGAAAAAATAAAAATTGGAAATTATTAGATAACTGATTGGGTATTTGTTATTGGTGTGTGGGAAATAGAGACAGAAACCATGCCGAAGAACAAGGGGAAGGGAGGAAAGAACAGGAAGAGAGGAAAGAACGAAGCCGATGACGAGAAGCGTGAGCTTATTTTCAAGGAAGATGGGCAGGAGTATGCCCAAGTGCTTCGCATGCTCGGGAATGGTCGTTGCGAAGCCATGTGTATTGATGGGACCAAGCGTCTTTGCCATATTCGAGGAAAGATGCACAAGAAGGTCTGGATTGCTGCGGGTGATATAATTCTCGTTGGCCTCCGTGACTATCAGGATGACAAGGCTGATGTTATATTGAAGTACATGCCTGATGAAGCTAGGCTTCTGAAGGCGTACGGTGAGCTTCCTGAGAACACGCGTCTCAATGAAGGTATTGCTGGAGGTCTTGATGAGGAAGATGATGGTGCTGGTGATGATTATATTGAGTTTGAGGATGAAGATATTGACAAGATCTAGATTTTGTTTTTGGTTTCATATTTAGTGTTAAAATGAGTGATGAGTGTTGAGTGCTGATAATGAATGCTAGAACAAGGAATGTGCATTATAAACTTGAATGATGATATCCTGTTATTATTCTCATATAATTGCTGTTTCAATATCTCTCACGTGCCCTCTTGAACTGAACTGCTTTTGTTGTTGATGGCTAGTCTGGATATCCATTGCTGATTCTGTGTGTGGTCAAGGTTTCCATGGTGCTGGACACGATGTTCCTCTACAGATTAGAAATTTGTTGAAGATTACTAAAGAGCTACATTGCTTAAGAATGAACGTTTTGCTCGCTCTGTTTCGGCTAAATAATATTTTTTATATCTTAAATAATGAATAATTTTCCAGTATTAAAGTATCAATTGACAACCTTACCTGTACCCTCATTTTTTTAGAGGTGCTAGCTATCCCAATCTTCCTATACATCATATGTGGCAAGTTATACATAAATTGAGTCTAATTTCAGTGGCGGAGCTTCCAATATGACATAATTTACATGTTGGTTTTTCACTATGCAATACTTTTGATCTTTACTTGTGCTCAAACCATCGATTTTGATTTGCGATAATTAAGTGTCATGTTTCATTTCTATATTTTACTCTTTTTCCTGAAAAGGGTGAAGCAGTCTGGTGCAACTTCAACCTGAAAAAATGAGTTCTGGTGTTCTCTTTTGCATTCCATTATATGCACAGGCAATTCTTCTTCTCTAACAGAGAGAACTTCCATATTCATTTGATGTGGGTATAGCAGATAGATTGCAAACCCGCGTTTGGCTGAGCTCAAACTATACTATCGTGTATCTTGTAACATACAAAAAATGTTAGGAAAAAGATATCAAAATCAATGATTAACCCTAATGATGCTCTTGAATATCTTAAAATTTTACTCATGCACGGTCTACTTGGTAAATTCCCTACAACATTTCAGGCCAGTAATATCACAAATTATAGTACAAGCAACAGCCAGTTTTCCTTGATGATATCTGTTTATGAAAGATTGTTATTTTCATCTCTCTGCAACAATCCAGCTTATGAACGCGGACTGAATGATGATCGCTGCAACAGGGAGAAGAAAGCTTGCTTGCTATTGGGGCTATGGCTATTCCTTTCTGGTTACTGCTTCTGCCCTTCCAGCTCTTGCCCTGCTTTTTAAGATGCCGCTGTTTAATTTGTGCGGGTTAGATAATGTCAATCCATGCTCTATAAACCTAATCTTCTTCATGCGATTCCCCATTAAAGAAAGCTGGTTTAACTTCAAGTTAAAAAACCGGAAACTGTAGCTGTGCTGCTAAAGCAAGAGCAACTCTGATGGTTTTCATTCTAGCAACACGTGCGAATGTTTCCGTGGAATATACTCCAGGATTCGAGGTTTCAAATAACTCAAGTGTTGTTGGTACTAGATTGATAGTTTCTTCCCATTTCCTTGCTACTGACTCGTAAGAAATGACATCTCTAGAAAGTAATAGATGATCCTTTTAGGATTGAAGACTCAGAAATCCTTGGACTCGTCACTATATCCAATGAAGATGTGCTTCTCCCTTTTCTCATCAAACTTGTCTCTGTTTTGAGAAGGAACAAGAGCATAAGCAATGCAGCCAGATTTTTTCAAATGACTGGCATCTGGTTTGCGGTTATGCCATGATTCAAATGGAGTTTGATCTCGAACTGATTTTGTTTGTGAACGATTAAGAAAAGAAGTTGCACCAATTGATGCAGATATGGGCATGTTTATAACATTCTTCAGACACGTTTGACAAAAACTTTGCTCAATGCCCTTTTGGACCCAAAGCATGAGGCCACCATTGTTGTTCTGATGAGAACGCATACTTTTCCTCTGTTAGTTAATCTGAGTTTGTAATTCTGATTTTCTCATTACTGGGTGCCAAATTGCATTAGGAGAGAACCAGCTTCTAAGATACCGATCACCTTCACCAGTAACAGAGCATTTCATTTATTTTCTAAACCTGGAACGCATTTCGTAGAAGAAAGAATTACAAATACAATTAACCTCGGAATACATTGCGAGAAGAAAAAAAATAGCAAAGACAATTAGCGAGTCGTGTATCGGGTAATGGATGTGGAGTAATCAGGCTACCAGTTTCGCAGATTCCCACTCCGCAGCCTTCTTCAGGAAACTGTCTTCTTCCAGGACCATCTGGACAGGCAAGAAACCCATGCCATTGGCCATGGCTAGCATCATTAGCTTGGTCTCTGATTTGAACTCTTCTAAATCCACTGTCCCGTTCAGGTCGTGGTCAAACTGGACAAACAGAGAATCATAGACGCGAACTAGCTCGTCCGGGTCTGTTTCCACGTCTACTCCAAAGTGGGTTTCGAATACCCTCAAACACTGCAGCTCCTTCAACATTTCCCCATAGGAAAGCCGGCCATCATGGTCGGAGTCAAGGTGGGCGAAGCGGTCACATATTTGCAGGTTGAATGCTTCCTCGTCCTCCATGAAGTTGACAATGGTGGCGCCATCAAGGATCTCCACACTCATTTTGGGTCTCTAGGGAAGGTTGAAAACCGTAAATTAAAGGGAAGCTTTAGAGAGAACTAACTCGATATTGCAGAGTCAGAAGGTGGCTTTGTGGTCTGTAAAGTAAAGAGAAGCTTCAGAGAGAACTGCTGTGATGTTGATGAAGAAGAAGGTTGTCTTGTGCTTATTTATAGCAAGTTGAGGAGCACAATGACAGTTGATGCACAGTCAGGTTTCCATTTGGTTTTTGCTTTTCCTACATGCTTCTAATCACGCTTTTCTTCATCCATATTTGACTCTTCGCATAATCTACTGCTTCGAGGATCGGCAGCATGCAGCCACTAGAATTTTATTATTAGAAGTATCGTAAACAGGTGAGGCATCAGTCATAATCTAATGGCAACTTAGCAAGGGTCCGTTCACAATTTTGGAATGGGTGTACCATGTTCGGGCTTTCCCCCAATCAAATTCAGTGGGCTAACCGTGTTTTTAAAGTGGAAAATCAAAAGCAAGTTGACTTGCTCGAAGGTACTGCTAATTTCAAACCTATCGTCAAAAGCAGCGTAGCGGTCAATTTCCCTTCTTCTGAGTCAAACCATGCCCCAACCACGAGAGGTGTGATTTTACTTATTCTATGTGTTGTTTGTAAGATTGCTCAAAAAGACATACTATGTGCAGTCACGGAGAACGTGGGGGAGAAAGTGTCATACTATATTATAGAAAAGAGGAATAATGGTTCTCCCTTGTAAGACTCACTTATATTATTTATATTTATCTAAAATAAGTTGGAAAGCCTTGACCATGCAACATGCAATCTTTTTGTGGAGCACACAAACTTGTATATGACGTGAATCTTCTGTTTACAAGATTAATAAAGACTCGAAGTTTCCCGTATATATTATGCAATTACTTTGCATTCCAAACTATTTGTTTGTTCTACTTGCTAATAACTTGTAAGAGAGGAAAAGAACTTTGGGGTGTGGAAATGCTTGGTTGTAGACATACACGAGTGAAATGGTGAAGAAAGGATGAGTGTAGCAGGGAGTTAGGCTTTCGTATGGGGGCTGGTTTTGGGTGAAAATTTTGACCATAGTCAAGTGGTATCAGAGCGCAGTTTTATTATTGGCAGAATAATGAGACTATCAGAGCGCAATTGTATTTTGTGGGCAGGACGATAAACAATCTTACAAGCAAAGAGATCGCATCTACCAATGGATTGACAAGCTTTAAAGTAGAGGCCAGCGAAGGGATTAGAGCAATGTCTGAGTTTTAGTCAAAGCTGAAGAAGAGATATGCGAAGAAAAACTTTGGTGGGGAGAATCCAAACTTACTGCTAATGATGAAAAGGGTTAAAACCAATTGTTGGATGTTTAATTTGCAATGGAAACCACTTGTGAGGGAATGCCTGGAAAGGGGAGAGCTTAATGTTGTCACTATTGAGATGGTGTTGATGATACAACAGACACAAATCCTATGCGTGTGCTTGATGCACGAGATGAAATTCAGTCTTCGTGGGCTGGCATATCAATGAGGATTTTGACTGGCCTTGCTGCTTTATGGTGACATAATTTGGGGTTGTTATATGCACTTCGATGATGAGACAGATGAAGGTGATGGAAGGAGAACAAGTATGCTGTGCATATTGGCGAACAAATGGGCTAAGATGAAGCAAAACAATGTTTGGGAACTCTAGACATATTGACAACGGACTGGTCAAGAATTTGGCTGCTGATACGGGGGTTCAATTGTGGAGCCAAAACGTTAATGAACATGGTTTATACCTTAGGTAATGGATTATGCAATACAGGGCATGTCTTGTACCTTAGGTAATGGATTATGCAAGGTAGATGGACAAATAATGCCTTGTAGCTCACTTATATTTATCTATAAATAGATGTACTTGAAAATTACAAATAATATGCATATATGAATATAAAGAGATAATATAAATAAACTTGTGATTACAAAGAACAATAACTAATCTAGCATTTCACTCGGCTCAAAAGGTTCATTAAACTCCCCTTACAACATCCTAACCAATTGTTGAGAGAAATTCAATTCTGAAAGTCTCGGCACAATAATTATTCTGTGAAGCAATATTAATTTGATGAAGCAAAGCATGAGACCACCTTTGCTTTTCTGATGTCAGTGATGCGTCCTTTCTCTTGGAAACTTGATGAGAATGCATACTTATCCGTTGCTAGTTACTCTGAATTTCTATTTCTGATCTTCGCATTAATGAGTGCACAATTGCATTAGGACTTGGGAGAGAACCAGCTTCTAAGATTCCGAGCACCTTCACCAGTAACAGAGCATTTCATTTATTTTCTAAACCTGGAACGCATTTCGGAGAAGAAAGAATTACAAATACAATTAACCTCGGAATACATTGCGAGAAGAAAAAAATAGCAAAGACAATTAGCGAGTCGTGTATCGGGTAATGGACGTGGAGTTAATCAGGTTACCAGTTTAGAAGATTCCCACTCCGCAGCCTTCTTCAGGAAACTGTCTTCTTCCAGGACCATCTGGACAGGCAAGAAACCCATGCCATTGGCCATGGCTAGCATCATTAGCTTGGTCTCTGATTTGAACTCTTCTAAATCCACTGTCCCGTTCAGGTCGTGGTCAAATTGCACAAACAGAGAATCATAGACGCGAACAAGCTCGTCCGGGTCTGTTTCCACATCGACTCCAAAGTGGGTTTCGAATACCCTCAAACACTGCAGCTCCTTCAACATTTCCCCATAGGAAAGCCGGCCATCATGGTCCGAGTCAAGGTGGGAGAAGCGGTCACATATTTGCAGGTTGAATGCTTCCTCGTCCTCCATGAAGTTGACAATGGTGGCGCCATCAAGGATCTCCACACTCATTTTGGGTCTCTAGGGAAGGTGAAAAACCTTAAATTAAAGGGAAGCTTTAGAGAGAACTAACTCGATATTGCAGAGTCAGAAGTTGGTTTAGTGCTCTGTAAAGTAAAGAGAAGCTTCAGAGATAACTGCTTTGATGTTGATGAAGAAGAAGATTGTCTTGTGCTTATTTATAATAAGTTAAGGAGCACAAAGCCAGTTGATGCACAGTCAGAGATGTAGTTAGCGTCCACCAGGTTTCCATTTGGTTTTTGCATAATCTGCTGCTTCGAGGATCGGCAGCAGCCACTAAAATATTATCATCAGAACTGTCATCAGTCATAATCTAATGGCAATGGCAACTTGGCAAGGGTTCAACATTGTTTACAGAGTGGGTGTATGGGTTTTCCCCTAATAAAATTCAGTGGGCTAACCGTGTTTAATTAGTCGAAAGTCAAATGAAGTTGACTTGCTCGAAGGTATTGCTACTTTCAAACCTATCGTCAAAAGCAGCGCAATGGTCAATTTCCATTCTCCTTCTGACTCAAACCATGCCCCCGCCCCACACCACGATTGGTTTGATTTTACTTATTCTATGGGTTGTTTGTCAAATTACTAAAAAAGGCACATATACAAAGGTGTTATTTCATGCCACTTTGGCAAAAATATAGCAGGAGTTAGATAATTAAAAAAATGTATATTTATTATAGAATACACTAAAAAATACAAGTTTTCTACTGCAGCAGATCACTGTTCACATACTCCATAGTGAACTTACTATTTTCTAATAATTTATCTTGGCCATCAAAATCATATTTTTTGCGATTTAATCCCAATTCAAGACCAATTGCTTCTGATTTTTCAATCAAGGGGAAATTTAGAGCAGGGGAGGTTTCTAGAGATAATAAGAGGGTCTTTGTAACAATGTTGAATAAGCCATATATTTGTTGACGAGAAATATTGCATCAATGACATAATAGACGGTGACAACCCATGAGAAAGTGTCAATCCGCAACAAAATTCAATAACAAAGAAAGTATCAATTGATTTGTTAATGAAGACAGTGTGAGCTGAATTCAGTACCGAAGATAGTACTAGTAAATTCAACAACACACATTGATCCATGCAAGTCATGAGTAGTGACTTGACATTAACGTTGGGCTTGGATAATAGACTTTCCAAGATAACAACAAACACACCCAAAACTGACAGTTGGGTGCTGCAGCTAGACATAATTTCAACACATAAAACCACACATTAACCAATTGAGTATAAGTTTCAATATTCTCCTTTCTTGTACACTTTTGGTCGATACTCGGCATTGGAAAAACAAGATTTTCTTCATATGCTCAATCCATTCATTACACAAACATTCATATCTAACACAACATATACAATTATTATTTTGTAAAAACACATAATTTATCCATTCTAATTATTCCTCTTAATGACTGACCATGACCTCTTTTAGGGGACTCCTTTTTTCCTTTTCATTTATTTAGCCATTTATCTCCCATTTCATCCCATTTTATGTCACATTCATCAATTATACACAATTCCACATTTCCTTAAATTTTTTTCCAAGAACCCTAACCTAGATCTCATAAAGAAAATCATGCAAATTTAACAATAAAGTTAAGAATTTTATATGCATATAAGAAACACCATACCAAAAAAGATTCAAAATTCTAATTACTTATGAAATCACAATCTCCTCCCCTATTTCTTTTCTTGCTGCTGCCAACCCCAATCTTTGTTTTTCTCTCTCCAATTTCTTCTTCCAGCAACACTCTTGATCCTTGTGTTTTTAATGTTTGGATGTTTTGGTTGCACTTAATCTCTATTTTTATTTGAAATCTTTCTTAAATTAGGCAAGAAAACTTTCAAAAATTTCCCTACCTTTCTTTCCCTTGTTCTTTCGAACTCAAGAGAAAAGAGAGGGGTATTTATACCTCTTAATTTCTTTTATTTGCCCTTAAGTCCCCATTTCCTTTAAATATTTATAACTCTTTACCTTTATTTCAATTTCACCTCGTTAACCTATTATATATCTATTTTTATTTTTCTTTTAATTTATTTTTTAATTTAGAACTAACTCCAATTAATTATGATTTAAAAACTATGATATCTCAAATATTTTATCTGGATATTATATTAAAAAAAATTAATTCTCATTTTATTTAAATTTGTTCGTGAATTCTTTCACTTTTATTTTCTTCATTTATTTAGTTTATAATTTACACTTATATTTATTTCCAGGGATTTACATCATTCTAATCAAATCTATACTTCTTTTTCATTTTGATCCCTTTTTTTATTTTTAATCTTATCCCTAATTATTTTGGTTTGTTGAAAAATTGATGTTATTATTTTTTGGGGTTTGTATTTAATATTGTATTTGACCACGTAATTCATGTCACAAGCTTTGAATATTTGCTTTGGTAGTTTTCAGGACTTTTTTAGTTTTTTTTTAATTTCATCCATTATTATTAGGTTCATTAAAAATTGGTATTATTTACTTTTTTAACTCTCTTTTATATGGAGCTCTCTCAATATTATATCCTAGGTTATGGATTTCGCAGGTTACTTGAGTTTTTTTTTTTCTAATTTCACCGTTCAATATTAGATTTGATAATTGAGATTTTTTGTTTTATTCAATTTATTTTTAACAGGATTATCCTTGTCACACCACTAGATTATAGATTTGGTATGCTTGCTAAAACAAACTTGGGTCATATTGTTTTTTATTAAATTGATTTCTAATGCATGCGGATGGAAGGATAAGGAGAGTTTGTTTCAAATCAAAACCATCAAAGATAATAATAATAAAAAAAAAAAACTATATATATATGAGAAGACTCTCAAAGTACTCAATTTTATTCATTTATATCTTGCTCTGAAAAGAAACTATTATAACTCTCTCTATATTAAAAAAAAAACTATAAAATCCAAGTAATATTGAATATCAAAAAATAATTTAGGGAAACAAATCCCCTCAAATAGAACTTTTGCATCAATCTCTTCGAGTTGAAAGGAATCTCATCCTCGAGTTTAGTCTTCATTTCGAAACATTCCTCTATCAAGAACATTCTTTATAGGGTAATGGATGTGGAATTAATCAGGCTACCAGTTTAGAAGATTCCCACTCCGCAGCCTTCTTCAGGAAACTGTCTTCTTCCAGGACCATCTGGACAGGCAAGAAACCCATGCCATTGGCCATGGCTAGCATCATTTGCTTGGTCTCTGCTTTGAATTCTTCTAAATCCACTGTCCCGTTCAGGTCGTGGTCAAACTGGACAAACAGAGAATCATAGACGCGAACTAGCTCGTCCGGGTCTGTTTCCACGTCTACTCCAAAGTGGGTTTCGAATACCCTCAAACACTGCAGCTCCTTCAACATTTCCCCATACGAAAGCCGGCCATCATGGTCCGAGTCAAGGTGGGCGAAGCGGTCACATATTTGCAGGTCGAATGCCTCCTCGTCCTCCATGAAGTTGACAATGGTGGCGCCATCAAGGATCTCCACACTCATTTTGGGTCTCTAGGGAAGGTCGAAAACCGTAAATTAGAGGGAAGGTTTAGAGAAAACTAACTCGATATTGCAGAGTCAGAAGGTGGCTTTGTGGTCTGTAAAGTAAAGAGAAGCTTCAGAGAGAACTGATGTGATGCTGATGAAGAAGAAGGTTGTCTTGTGCTTATTTATAGTGAGTTGAGGAGCACAAAGACAGTTGATGCACAGTCAGAGATGTAGTTATCAGCCACCAGGATTCCATTTAGTTTTTGCTTTTCGGACATGCTTATTTGACTCTTCGCATAATCTGCTGCTTCGAGGATCGGCAGCATGCAGCCACTAGAATTTTATCAAAAGAAGTATCTTAAACAGGTGAGCCATCAGTCATAATCTAATTAATGGCAACTCAGCAAGGGTACTTTCACAATTTTCCCCTCATAAAATTCGGTGGGCTAGCCGTGTTTATAAAGTGGAAAATCAAATGAAAGTTGACTTTCTCGAAGGTCCAAAGATGGTGCTGGTAATTTCACACCCTCCATCAAAACCAGCGACTGCGGTCAATTTTCCGTTCTCCTTCTCAGTCAGACCATGTTTTCCCGTTTTCTAAAAAACACAGCTTATTAAGGATATTTCATTTGAATACTTGCTTTGGTAGTTTTGAGGTCTTTTTTAGTTTCTTTTTAATTTCATCTATTATTATTATTATTATTATTATTATTAGGTTTGTTATCTCAATATTATATAATAGGTTATGGATTTTGCAAGTATACTAATATTGACTTGGGTTTTTATTATTTCTTTTTCAATTTCACCCTTCAATTATTTTGATAATTGAGATTTTTAGTTTTTTTAATTTATTTTTCACGGGATTATCTTGTCTCACGACTAGATTATAGATTTGGTGTGCTTGCTAAAAAAAACTTGCGTCATTTTTTTTTTATTAAATTGATTTCTAATGCCTGCAAATGGAAGGATAACGAGCTTGTTTCAAATCAAAACCATCAAAGATAAAAAAAAAAAAAAAAAACTATATATATGAGAAGACTCTCAAAGTACTCAATTTTATTCTTTTATATCTCTCGCTGATAAAAGAAACTACTATAACTCTTTATATATTTATATATATATATATATATATATATATATATATATATATATATATATAAAAAGCTATAAAATCCTAATAATATTGACTATGAAAAAATAATTTAGGGAAACAAATCCCCTTGAAATAGGAAAATTGCTGGAAAACAAAAAATCACAATTGCATAACATCAAAATAAAATTGACTAAAGAAAATTATTAATTTTCTAAAAAACCTTTTGCGTCAATCTCTTCTATCAAGAACATTCATTACATGTGATTCATCACATCGTGAATCCCTAACTCTTTTATGTCAACTACATCATCACGGATCCCTAACATAACATAGCATGGTAGAAGGTCTTCACCAAAAATATTAATCTATCTTGAATTTTATCGGTGATAAGAGTATATAAAATCTTGATAATATATTTTATTCCAATAATCAACATTATAGTCTTCTATAATTAGAACTTTAGAGAAGAAGACATCATTACATAATTGTTTTGTATGTAATATTTAGACATTTCATCCATATCCCACTTAATTGTAGAAATTTCGTTAAAAGTGATCATATTGTAGTTAGCCATTTCTTCAAATTAAAGGTCAACAAGAGTTTTTTTTAATTAGTCTTAATTTTTTAATAAGAACATTTGCACGTGGAACAGCCACCACCAAAGAAGATAGCAACTGGTGGTCTAGTCAACGTAGTGCTAAGCAAATCATGAGTTATATTTCACCACAAATTCGCCAGTAACAGAGCATTTCATTTATGTTCTAAACCTGGAACGCATTTCGGAGAAGAAAGAAATAGCAAAGACAATCAACCTCGGAATACATTCCGAGAAAAATAAGAAGACAATTAGCGAGTCGTGTATCGGGTAATGGATGTGGAGTTAATCAGGCTACCAGTTTAGCAGATTCCCACTCCGCAGCCTTCTTCAGGAAACTGTCTTCTTCCAGGACCATCTGGACAGGCAAGAAACCCATGCCACTGGCCATGGCTAGCATCATTTGCTTGGTCTCTGCTTTGAACTCTTCTAAATCCACTGTCCCGTTCGAGTCGTGGTCAAACTGGACAAACAGAGAATCATAGACGCGACCAAGCTCGTCCGGGTCTGTTTCCACATCGACTCCAAAGTGGGTTTCGAATACCCTCAAACACTGCAGCTCCTTCAACATTTCCCCATACGAAAGCCGGCCATCATGGTCCGAGTCAAGGTGGGCGAAGCGGTCACATATTTGCAGGTTGAATGCCTCCTCGTCCTCTATGAAGTTGACAATGGTGGCGCCATCAAGGATCTCCACACTCATTTTCGGTCTCTAGGGAAGGTCGAAAACCGTAAATTAAAGGGAAGCTTTAGAGAGAACTAACTCGATATCGCAGAGTCAGAAGTTGGTTTTGTGGTCTGTAAAGTAAAGACAAGCTTCAGAGAGAACTGCTGTGATGTTGATGAAGAAGAAGGTTGTGTTGTGCTTATTTATAGTAAGTTAAGGAGCACAAAGCCAGTTGATGCACAGTCAGGGATATAGTTAGCACCAGGTTTCCATTTGGTTTTTGCTTTTCTGAGATGCTTCTACTGCATAATCTGCTGCATGCTTCGAGGATCGGCAGCAGCCACTAAAATATTATTATTAGAACTTTGCTCGGTCATAATCTAATGGCAATGGCAACTGAGCAAGCGTTCAACATTGTTTACAAAGTGGGTGTATGGGTTTTCCCCTAATCAAATTCAGTGGGCTAACCGTGTTTAAGCAGTCGAAAGTCAAAAGAAAGTTGACTCTCTCGAAGGTCAACAGATGGTGTTGGTAATTTCAAGCCTACCGTCAAAAACAGGGACAGCGGTCATCTTCCCTTTTCTTTCTCAATCAGACCAGTTCTTAGGTCACAAAATTGCAAATTACATTACTATTACAAAATATACTAAAAGTTTGCTAGATAAATCATTGTAGCAAATCCATATTACCTTATTTTTCAATTGTAGTCTTTTGTATCCAATTTCATTACCTATTTATCGAAATTGGTAAAGGAAAGATAAAAAAAAATGAAATAAAAGTCTAAAGTACAAAGCAATGATAAATATTATGCCCAATTTCAATTGGTTATAATTCATTTCTTTTTTTATTAAAGAAAATACAAAAAACAAATGTGATTGTTCATGTTAATCCCAATTCCAACCAAAAATTTCACATTAAAGTTGTCGTATAAGTGTCATCAACTGTCAATAGCAATCTAGGCAACATTTAAAAGGAGTTCTCATGTAAACCAAACAATTGTTTGATTAACTTTTGTTTAGCTTTGGAATATGAGTTATTAAACTCATATTTTCCCCTTATTTTTCCTTGAATGAACGCAACATTTGATATCTGTTTGAGAATATATTTTAAAAGTGCTTTTGAAAAAAAACATAAAAATAATTATTTTTATTTTTTATGTTAAATTATTTTTTGAAGTTTTTAATCATTTTCATACGCTAATATTAAAAATAATTTTAAAAAATATAAAATTATCATTTTGATATATTTCTAAATAAAAAAATAAATTTTCAACTAAAAAAAAGTACAATGAATAATAAACTAGATGATGGTCTAATTCCTGTAAAAAGACTACAGAACACGTCATCTAGTCCCTCCTCCTTTTACTTTTTTCCTTCTCCAAAACAGGGGATTTGACCAAATTACAATTCAATCATTTAGATTTTAATTTATTTAATTATATCTTTAATTTACTTGAATTTTTTAATTATATGCAATTTTGCCTTTGACAAATTTCAATGGTACCCTAAATTTAGATGTATTTTCCATTTTGCTCCTATGTCTTGGATTTATCCAATTTTACTCTCAATTAACCATTAAACTTTCAATTTATCTCAATTTACACTTGATTTCAAACAATCTTGGGATTTCATCGACAATGTTTAGGCACGCCGATGAAATATTTTACGTGCTTTAAACATTAAAAATATAAAAGAGAAGGGGAAACGTGCTTACATGTTTTTATCTAATGAATTAAGGATTGAATAAAAGTCCTTCCCATTATATATATATATATATTAGGGGATAAAAATTCAATCACTAGAAATTAATTAAAAAAAAGAGGGAAATATATACAAAGTAAAACTAAAAAGATGTAAAACTTTAGTTGTGGTGTTGGTTTTTAAATGTTTAGTGACGCTTTAAAAATTAATATTGGGTTTTATTTTTGACAATTTATATTTCTTTTTAAAAAAAATATACGACACTTAAAAGCCCACCCAAACTGACACAATTTTAGTCTTTAAATTAGGTTAGGAGTTTGGTCAGAGACAAAGAAAGTGGGAGAGATGTAAACGTGTTTGGGATTGCAGTTAAATTATTGAAAATTTTGAAAGGTATTTTAGTCTTAATTTTTTAAACTTTTTTTAATATTTATAATAAAAATATTTTAATTTAAATACAAACAAAAGCGCTTTAAAAACTAATTTCTACGTGACTAAGAAAATCAACATAATGTCGTTGACCGTTATTAGGGCAAGACAGAGAGAAGCACCCCAACGTGTGAAACGAAAAAGGAGCCTGGTGGTGTTAATTTATTGGTCCACCTTTAAGAACCCTTGAAAACAGCATTAACGGGAAATGCTCGTCATCTTCTTGGGAACGCCCTCTCTTCCTCTCCCTCTCCCTCCCTCCCTCTCTCCTCTCTCTCTCTCTCTCTCTCTCTCTCTCTCTATATATATATATATATATATATATGTATATATGTATGTATGTATGTACGTACATATATATGTCTCGTCAGTCCTTTTCTATGCCCTTTTATATAATACTCCACCCGTGTGTTTCAAGTTCTTGCTAGAACAGCACACTAGCTAGTCTTCCTCGCTTTCCTTGTGTAGCTAGCTGCTGCAACCCTTTCTTCATTGAACGGAGAGATAAATCAAAATGGTTCTCATGCTGATCAAGAAGGACGAGGATGAACTGTCCAGCAGGAGATCAAACGTGCACGCTACACATTCATTATTTCCAAGTTTCTTTGGTCGAAAGAAGGACCGTTTGTGAGTGGGGTTTGCTTTAAGGTGCTCTGGTTTGGATGAAGATCCATCGATCGAGAGGCAAACGTGTTAAGAATTCAGTGGCGTACATGGGAAAGCCAGGCATTTGAAATGATCCTTTTATTATTATTATCTTTGCTTATTATATGTTCGTGTTCTTGATTTTGATTTTGTTTTTCCTTGTCAAGTTATGGTTTATAAAATATGGCGAATAGGGATATATCTGCTCGCAGAATTCTGCAATGAAAGAAGTAGTAAGGTTTGGCTGGCTTCTCTTCAATTTGCAGTTTCTTTTTCTGTCATCCAGTTTAGGTTCTAAACTATCAGGACTCCTTTCAGTAAATGAATTCATCAGTTCTTGATGCCGAATGTTATCATATATATAATTAATTTTATTTTCAGAAGCTCATTTACTATTTCAGATCGGTGGCCGATAAATTGTTCATAAGGGATCTCCTGTTCTTAATTGATTTGCAGTAAGAGAATTCAGCAGGATGAATTAGGAAGTGCCTATTACCTAACCACTTAATGGAAGTCTAGAACCGTGTGAGCAAAGTCCTCGTGCTTCGCCTTTCAACTCAGCTTGGTCCTACATATACTTGGTTGGTGTGCTGTTGTATCAGTGGACGAATTTAAACATACATATTTGCTACTTGTCATCGTTTTGAGCCTTCACCCACCACAATGCTTAACTTTTAAGTATTTCATACATTCATACATATATATTTAAATGGGTTTTCGATTTAGATCGCAGGTATCTCGACTAAATTATCAAACTCTTATTTCTATATCCATAAAAATTTCCCGCACAAAAACATGATAAATAGAATTGGAACCTAAACTTTTAAATTTAAGACTTTTAGTACTAGAACATGTTTGTGAGTGTGGTTGAGGTTCTTTTAAGGTATTCTTTTTATAAAAAAATACACCAAATTGACATCCTAATATTTTTTTAAATTTTTTTAATAAATATATCAAAGTAATCTAAGAACACCAAAAAAATTAATTTAATACAAAAATATTTTTTTTAATTTTTTTTCAAAAACACTTTTAAAACACAATATCAAACAATTATTCAACTTGAAAATGATCGATAACGATCTATAGCTCTAAAAACAATGATAAACAATGATATTCAATATAAAAAATCAAGCAGTACTCTCAAAGTTAAAAGAAAACACTCTCACTCACTTTTAAATTCAAAGAACGCACCTTATTGTCAAATTGCGATGCAATGCATGTTTCAGCATGAAAACTAAGTAGCATCAAAATTCTTTTCCCTGTTGAATTTCAGTAACTGGGTTAGAATATATATATATATACACACAAATGGTCTCGCAATTCTACTTCAATTCAAATCCAAAATAAAATATTAGACATTAATGATCTAATCAATAAAAACTCCTCAAAAGACGATTGTCTAGTTAAGGTAGGGCATGAAATAGCGTATCGTCTGTCAAAATAAGGTGTAGATTAGGTAAGATAATTAGAAAAATAAATGGGGTAAGTAAGAGTATATTAGTTTTGCACGTAGTGTGTGTCGGGTGTGAGGACATTTCAAAAAATACGGCTCGCATTACGCCCGATGCTAATTGCTTGTTGACTCCAACTCTTCTTTTTATATATATTTTCGAGAAAAAAACCTCACTCTTTTTATATATTTTTTACCAGTCTGGAATAGGGGAGTAAAATAGTAAAATACTTTTGTTTAGTAATTCATCGAAGACGGGCATCTCAACTCATTTATTTTGTTTTTTTAATTAACTATTAAATAAATTTTAAAAATACTAAATCTCCAATAAAATCACCACAAGAAAAAACAAAATCTTACTGGTTCTTACATCTGCAATATATATGTCATTTTGTGAAAAAGTTATAGAATAGTTAAGAAGTTTAAGAAGAATTAAAGATAGAGATTATATCACTAATTCTGTTGGTTATTTCATTAGTAATGTTTAGATTTTATAGATGAAATGTTTAATAAAACCTTTTCCAATTAGATGTTCCCGTAAATAAATCTGCCGGGGACATAAATTGCCAGCAAAATATTCATTCGGCCTTTTCCAGTTTCCTTGGACGGACGTGGTGAGCCTTTGTTAAATGATAATGTTTCTCTGCTATATTAATATTAAATTTAAAACTCGTGTCTACGTGCGTCCCTGTTTGTTAATTTGTGATTATTTTTTTCTGTTTTAATTAATTTTCGTGGGAAATGTAACGTGGACTTTGAACGTTCAACGACAGGTGTGCCTTGTAAATTCGATCAAACATTGGATAAACAAAATTGTTATGTAAAGTTTGACATTACAGCGATGCCTCCTGGACACGTGAAAGATTTTTAAACCGATTTTTTTGAAAAAAAAAACCTATTAAAAAACCGACTATTTTTTATTCGGTTCGATTTTTATGATAAAAAATTTAGAAAAACCGGTTTTGTTTATTGGGTTTTCTAATGGATCATCCAATGAGCTTTTCTGTAGGCCATTTACTGGGCTTATAATTATTATAAAAACTGATTTATACAAATATTAAAATATTAATGTATTAAATTATTAATGTTAATATAGTTTTATTAAGTTATTTTAACTTTCTAGTTTCTAATTCTTTTGTTTTATTTACTTTAGCATGAGATAAAGTAATTAAAATTACAAAATTACACAAACAAATAAGTTAAAGTTTAATTTACAGAGGGCTTCAAAATAAACAAGCCACATTAACATAAAAAAAACTTCAAGAAATACACTAGATTTTGAACTAATTATCATATGTTACAAGATTCAGCTTTCCACCAAATTCTACAAAACAATAATAATAATAAAAATGTTAGATTGAAAATAAATTGATTAATATATCTTTCTGAAAAAAGATATATTACGATTAAAACAAGAAAAGGTGGTAAATTAAATAACACATCTTGAGAAAAAGAGTTGGTGATATGAACAACAGTAACCTTGCTCAAGACCTTAGAAAATCTCTCCGAGTCTGGTGGAAGAAGCTCCAATCTATACAAACGATAGCTCCAAATGAGATTTGTCCCAGGATCCTAAGTGTGTTTTACCCAAGACATAGTAGGAAGTTTTAATATTCGTTTCTAAGTATAATCAAGATTATTTTTTAAAATATTTTTTATTTAAAAATATATTGTTGGATTTCTTTGCCCTAACCGGACCCGTGAACACCCGTAACTTAATGGAACTAGTAATGGTTGATTATTTTTTTAATTTATATTTTTTTAAGAAAAAAACTTTGTATTTTATATTTTCATTAATACCCTTTCTCTGAATATTTTTTTTTAATTGATTTAAAACCAAAGTGATTAGGTTAACTCGAAATCATTGGTTTGACTATAAACCAAATTTAAATTTTTGGTTTAACCAAAACAAAGACAAAGTAAACACCCAAAACAGATTCAACTAAAAAACACGAAAAACATTAAATTTCTTGACAAAACTAGATTAAACACACACAAAATGAAGAATATAATAAATGCTCTTTGTAAACCTAGAAAGTGTAACTCTCATCATAGATAAAATATAACAGAATTAGAGACATAGAGAAATTATAAATCATGCAAGAATAAATAATTTAGCATATATTTAGTTGACATGGTTCACTAGTCTAACAAGTTTAACTCTCTTTTTTCTAGACTTCATCTATAAACATTGGGTTAATTGAGAATCAAATTACCTAATTGGTTTTATTTCGCTTTCTATAAGTTTATCATGGTTTTAAAAAAAATATCTTGGTTATGGGTTGATGTTTAATTTTACGATCATCTATTTTTATTATCATATAATTAAATAAAAAATTTAAAAAAACTATAATCCCGGTGAAGTTTATAACCTAGTTCACGAGTTTAATATGCTAGCTTGAGTTACCCAATTCACCGGTTGATGAGTGTGTATCTTTTTTTTTAAATCATTCAATATTAGATTAATTAGAAAATACATTGCTAGATTTTTTTTTTGTACACGATTATCAAAAATTCAAATAAATGAATAGTTATCGGGGTAAGCATCCAATGAACCACATTCATGACATGCTGAAATTATTGAAACTAATTTCAATCTATAAAGTTAATTAATCTAAATTATTCTCCACATGTTTTAATTAAAATTTTAAATTAAATAAAAAGCTGATATAACAGATTTTAATATTGACAAGATAGGATAAAATGTAAAAAATTATGTACATTGATATTCCATTGCTATCTTAAAAGATATTATATCCAAATCATGTAAAAAAAACTTATAATCGCGAAAAAAAAGAATTTTTTTGAATATAATGTAATTAAATCACAATCTATTCATTAATTATTTTTTGAAATACGTGTAATAATAAAATAACATATTGCCAAGCCAAATTAATGCTGCCAGGCCAGTCTTTTCTTATATCGCGTCTGGAGAAAAAAAAATATTATCATTTTTTAATAACGTATATTGCCAGGCTTACGATGTAAAAAGGCGATGGTCCAGTTAGATCAACCCATCAGACCATACGAGTCCAGGTGGCACCGGCCTGTTAACCTTCCACTGCCAGGAGCGGGAGGTTATCGCTGCTCTGTGAAACCAGCCTCACGCGTTGCCCCCCGCTTTAGGAGCTCAGTGACTCATGCCTTCGCACGGGTCACACGGCTCAGCTCCTGGCTTGGAACGGGCAAGCCAGAGATTAGCCACACAAGACTCGGCCATCTGGACAGGATCAATGTCCACATCACCCTGATGCCTCCACTTGGATCATAAGCCCACGCTACCGAGCTCGGCGAAACGAGCTGTTTTGCGTGTCGTTTATATGGAAAAGAGAAGGCTAAGGTTTAGTCGATGTGGGATTCTGCTCCTCCCCTAGAGTCTCCACTACGTGTCGTTTGTGTTTTTATAAATTATTTTTGATATTTTAACATCTAAATAATTTTAAAACATTTAATTTAAATTAAAAATATTACAAAAAAAACAATATTTAAAGGAGATAAAATCAAAATAAATTATAAAAGTCAATATCTAATCATTCATATATGGTGCTTAGTCATGAGACCGAAACAACCTCTTACAAAAACAACATATTTTAACGTGATTAAAATGTTAACATTAGTCACCTTGATAATGAGACTAAGATATATTCATAGAAGAAAAATCAAAATAAATTATGAAACTCAATTTTTAACCGATCTAGTTTTGAATAATAAAATTAAGATAAAATTAAAACAACAACAATTTGAGTTTACTTAGATTAACCCTCTAGGCACAATACTCGAGTCATGAGACCAGAATAACATAATAATAAATAAATAAAATAAATTATAAGGTTTAATTATCAATCAACTCAATATTAAAATATTATATTAGAAAAAATAAGTAAAAACATACTTAAATAAATCAAGTCGACTTTCTAAATTTATGATTATGATAATTTAATAAAAAAATAAATATTAAAAAGTAAAAAAAAATGATTTTTTTTAAAAAAGTATTCAAGTGTTTTGTAAAGATGGGTGTATTAAATCTACTCTCTTTTAGTTTATAATTAATAAATATTGTAAAAAAATTCAATACTCTTGACATTTCTTTCTTTTTTTATATTTTAAAAAAAATTCAAAACCGCGGTAGAGCAAAAAACATATTTAAATATGCATGTTTGGGAGTGTGACAGCGGTAGCTTTTCAAAATTCTTTTCGTGCCGAAATATATCAAGATAATATTTTTTTTATTTTTTAAAAATCATTTTTGAAATCAGCACATCAAAATGATCTAAACACACTAAATTTTTTCATTTTAAGTGTAAAAATAAAAAAATAAAATTTAACGTTTCAGCTGCTTGGCCAGGTACTTAAAAAACTCAAAACTAATGAACAGTTGCAGTTTCGTCCCTCTTCAGCTCCTCACTTTCCACTTCATAGAAAATTCCATCCCTTCTCCGACACCTCGCACCTCAGGGAGAGAGTCCACCACCTATTTTCTTTCTTATTTCTTTCCCGTTAAAGCCTTGATTACCCGGAATAATCGGGTCCTTTTTCTTCTTCTTTGTCATCCATTTCTTTCAGAAATCGTTCCCTTTTTTTGTTTTTTTCTAGAAAGACAGGAAGAAAACCCAACATCCTCTTCAATCATCATCATCCCCCTTCTTTTCTCTCTGCATATCTCGTACCAGGAAGATCTGTTTTGTGGGTTCTGTCCGAACGAAGCTTGTGCTTTTCTTTCTTGGTCCCTCTCGTGGTTTCTTTTTATTTAGTGATTGGAAAGTTTAAACCTTTCTTTGTTTTCATCATGGATTTTTTTTTTTCATTTTTTATGAATGAATGAATGACACAAAGCGGTCTTCCATTACCCTACTGCTCACCTGAAGCCTATTCAATTTAAGCTTAAAAATTGACCATTTCTTTATGTTTCCAGGCCGTTTGTGGCCTTTACACATTTGATAAAAGCAAAAGAGAAAAACAGAGCCTCCTCCTCCTACCTTTTCACCACTTCTCTGGTTATCGTCGCTTAGTTGATCTATCAAACACGCACATATATATAGAGAGAGAATGTACCATACAAATAGCAAAAGAGAATTTTCCATAAAATTCCAACCTCAAATGCAAATATTGAGGCCAAGCATCCATTCGAGAAGGGCAAATTTAATAGTCAAATTCCAAGACCTTTATGGGTTCGCTGTGGAGGGGAATGTCGATGATGTTAATATATTGAACGAGGTTAGAGAGAAAGTGAGGCAACAAGGGAGGGTTTGGTGGGCTTTGGAAGCTAGCAAAGGTGCTAATTGGTATCTGCTGCCACAGGTTTCTTCATTAGCTGAAGGAATTGCACTGAAATCTTCCCTCAAATTGTCTACCTTAGCTAATGCAATCACTTTAAAGAGGCTTATAAGGAAGGGGATACCCCCTGTGCTTAGGCCTAAGGTTTGGTTTTCGCTCTCTGGTGCTGCAAAGAAGAAGTCTACGGTGCCTGAGAGTTACTACAATGATATGACTAAGGCTGTTGAAGGGAAAGTTACGGCAGCTACAAAGCAGATTGATCATGTGAGTCTTAATTTATGTTATCTTGCAATATGCCAAAGCGGGTTTTTCTATAATTGGGATTGGTTTTCTGCGTTTATTTTGATTGAAAAATTATGGGGTTTGGTGCTTTTGCGCTCCCTTGATGATGGGCTTGGACGATTTCTGCTGTCTTTGATTGTCAAAATATGATATTAGATTTGGTGGTTACGTTGGCTTGACTATCTGGTGTGAATCCGTTGGCTTATTTTGAATTGCAATGATGGTTGTGGTCATGATGTGAATTTTGTTTGCTGTCCTGCTTAAAGCCTGATTTCTTAGATCTACTTGCTATATGACGAGCTCTGTTGAGGTGTCAAATTTGTTTTGAAAATGTAGGTGCTTGCATCTTTAAAATCATTAAATACTGAAAGTTCTTGTTTAGGTTTGTAGGATTGATTTGGATGAGTGTTGATGCATGAAATGATAAAATGTTGTTCTAAGATCATTTTTTCCGATAGAACTTGGTGATTTTTTTTTCACCGTGGAGAGTAGAGAAAAAGCAAATGCAATCGTGTTATTCAGCATTTTTTTTATAACCGATCAGAGCAGATTATTGATAACAAAACCAATCAATGGTTCATCAAATTTTGATGTTCATCCAAAATAATGCTTAATATGCAAGGTGGAACATTGCTAGTACAGGTAAACACAGGTGTGCTCCTAGAAACTTGTTTACCAACAGCATGTGCTACATGATTACAATTTCATCACACATTTTAAATAAGAGGAATTTGTATAGTTTCTCAGCTGCAAAATATCATGAACAATGGATTCAATTTCCCAGGAACAAGAACCTTGCTTATTCTCGTTTACAACCTCTGTAAAATCTGACTCCATTCCATAACAGTCCAGCCATCCTTTATCCAGATTAAAGCCACCTTCATAGCCAGAGCATCCACCACTTGGGAACTAGCAACAGAGGAACAATAGACAGCTTTAGCAACAACCAAATGACCATGAGTATCTTGAATTACAAAACCTGTACCCCCATCTTTCAATTCAGCATTATTTTCTATCGTGATTTTCAAACTCATATTGTAAGATTCTGTTGTTCCAACCAATTACTATATGATGGTTGATTTCATACTGTGTTCATCAAGCAGTGTTGGTCTATGTGCTTCTTTAAAGTCTCTTGTGCAGGACATGTTGTCTGAAGACATTGAATTGGGTTGGGTGGGTAAGAACCTTTTAGATGAACTCAAAAAAATAATAATTTTGAAGACTGTTTATTAAAGTTACCTGATTGCTGTACATCTTAGAGACAAAAAAAACCCTTGTAGAATGCTGGTTATCAAGTAGAGTAATTAATGATTGTGTAAATTTTCCATACAAGGGATCTGGTCATTGCTTCATTTTATTTGATTTTTTGTCAAGCTTAAGTTACCTGGTCTTCTCAGCAGCAAAATTATTTTATGTTTCCCAATAATATTCCTTGCAGGTTTTGTTCATATTGCTATCAGTTTTTTTTCTTCCCTTTTTTATTTTTTCCATTTCCAGGACCTGCCTCGGACCTTTCCTGGTCATCCATGGTTGGACACTCAAGAGGGCCATGCTGCACTCCGACGAGTTCTTGTTGCATATTCTTTTCGTGATTCAGATGTTGGCTATTGCCAGGTAGGTTCCTCATGGGCTAATCATGAAAGGTGCAAATATGCAATTACCGAGAATGTCAAATGAAGTAATTCAAAAACTCTTACATGTTCTTGCACACTTTGTTTGGTTGATAATAGTGCCTTTCCATTATTTTTTGTACATTTGGAACCAAAACTTCATGAGCTTAGCATGGAATTCTTCCATATGGTTTTGCAACAGAGAAAGGTGAATCCTGACATTATTATTGTACTGTTTAGCTTCAGACTTATTGTATCATAGTCATATTCTCTCTGCACCTTGCTCTAGTTTTTAGCAGTGTAACGAGCTGATAACCTCTACCTCTACCTCTTTATGATTGGTCTGTGCTCTTTTTTTCCATGCGAGTATAGCTTCTAGATCAAATCAATCCAGATAGGTACTATTTGCTTGTGGTTTTCTTGATACAATGTGCATTATTCATGACATTGTATGCTATTTTGCCCAGATATTCTTCACACCACTTTGTACAACATGAATGGTTTCCCTGTCATCTAGGAAATATCCCCATTTATATTTTCATGCTGGAAATATTGCTTCAATATGCATGGCTGGATAGTGTATATATCTTCCTGGACAGTTCATCTAAGGAAATAAAAAATGGTGCTAGTAGGTGTCTACCAGCTAGGCAGTTACTGATTTCTTTTTTAAATTGGTCATGATTTAATTTCCTAGGTTATGATTATTAAATTCTTAATTAAATAAATTGTAATATACAAATAAGAACTCTAATTATCCTTGGGACAGGGCTTAAATTATGTAGCAGCACTATTGTTGCTTGTGATGAAAACCGAGGAAGATGCTTTTTGGATGCTGGCAGTTCTTCTGGAGAATGTTTTAGCGAATGACTGCTACACAAATAATTTGTCAGGATGCCATGTTGAACAGAGAGTTTTCCAGGATTTGCTTGTTAAAAAGTGCCCAAGGTATTTTCGTTCTGATGGACTAGCTAGTTTGGTGTTTCAACTGTTCTCAATTTACTAAGAAATTGGGAACAAAAACAATGCAGAATAGCTGTTCATTTGGAAGAACTAGAGTTTGATGTCTCCCTTGTTGCCACTGAATGGTTCCTATGCCTTTTCTCTAAGAGCTTGCCTTCAGAGGTTGAATTGCCTCTCTTTCGCACTCACTTTCTCTCAGTTGCACACACTTTCCCCGGGTATTATGATCCTGATGTTTTCTCCGACTAACAAATTTTCCATTGTGCCTCTACATTCCAGACAACTCTGCGGGTGTGGGATGTCCTTTTCTATGAGGGGGCAAAGGTTCTTTTTCATGTAGCTTTGGCTATTTTCAAGGTGCGAATGCTTTCGCAATGGGCTCTTTATGCTGTTTGAATTTCTATAAACAAGCTTTGAAGTTTCGCGAACATCATTTATTAACAATAACAAGTTGAAATTTGTAATTGCAGATGAAGGAAGAGGAGTTGCTTCTAGCTCACCATGTTGGTGATGTTATTAACATATTACAGAAAACAACACATCACCTCTTTGATCCTGATGAATTATTGACGGTACGATAGTTTAACCCTCCCACCCCGTAGTTTTCATCTGATTATTTCACAGCACATGTTCGCCTCATTATTTTTCTTTGACGACGGAAAGGAGAGGAAGGAGTCCGAGTCAGAACATGTTATAGAAGTAATTTGTGGAGGGTGGTAGATTGCAAACCATAATGTTAAGTTTTAATTAATAATCAAAGAATGATGGGGCTTCTCTTAATTTTAATCCTTCTTAACTTGTCAAACAACCCAGTGAATTACTCATTAGTTTCTCAGGCTATGATCTTAATATTGTTTTCAGTATGGTGTCCATAAACCCCTTTTGCAAGGATCTATTCCCATCTTCTTGTCGCATTCTGTTCTGCTATGCCATCACCTAATTCACTCATTATAATCTAGAACTTCCAATGTAATTCCCCCTCCCCATTCATAAAAAAAATGGACATTGAAACTTTCGGTATCCAAATCTTGCAGGTGGCATTTGATAAGATAGGTTCCATGACAACCAACACTCTATCAAAGCAAAGGAAGAAGCAGGAACCAGCGGTAATGGCAGAGCTTGATCAAAGATTGAGAAGACTAAACTCAACTAAAATGGATGATCTTGACAAATAGCACTACTTTTCAACAACTTGATCTAAGTTGGTATATATAACACAATCCGAGAAGAGGTGTTTGTTTGTTTGTTTGTTGCTCCTTGGGAGAAAATATATTATGAAGTCCACCTTATCTCTGCAAGGGAAGGACAGTACAGAGTGTGCATGGATTGCAAGCAAGGACGTTGTTGTAGATGACTGAATGTAAATTTTGGGGATATCGTCGTCCTAAATAAGCAAGTTTTTTGTTTTTTTTTATGATTCTGATCTTACCCCACAAGTTAGCCAAACCTTCCCCAACGTTTATAATTTTTCTTTAATCTAGTATAATATATATATATATATAAATATATATATGAGTTTTTATAGGGTTATGTTGACCTCACCAGAGTCTTCTCACAATGGTGGGACAATGACCTAACACATGAAAATTATATTAAAAAATTAGCACACATTAATGACAATAAGAGGAAGATATTAAAAAAAGATAGAACTCACATCGTATTGTTTTTTTTTAAAGAAAATAAATATTATCACAATAAGAACATCTCCACTAATAGTATCATGGCATCATGCATGACGTCAAATAACAAGTTTTCCTTCTGGATCGAGGTAGATTTGGAGGTGTCATCAACTAATGATTTTAAAGGAGTCATTACTCAGTATCACAGTCATTAGAAAATGGAGTAATCCTAAATGTAAAAAATATTATGAGATAAGAAATAAGCATGTAATTTTATAAACTATTCTGTATATGAATAAAGTCTCCTCATCAGGAGAAATTTTTTAAAAATCTATCTTCGTTAATAGACTAAACATCGTCAGAGTTATCTTTGTATAGTCTAACACTAAAATATTCTGTAAAAACACTTAAACAAAATCTTTCAAGTCCTAGAGTTACAAGCTACAGCATAAAATGGAGCCCGACCTTCAACAATGCGCAATTCATTGTTGGTTTTGATTTGAATATTAAAAGATAAAGATAAAGAAAAATACAAAATGCATTTTCTTTGTCTCTATTATTGTGAGAAGTGACCACAGAGATGATTACGAGCCGTTAATGGAAGTGGAGACAACAATTAATTAGAAACATTGGCTGAAGAGGGAAGAAGATCTGGAGCTGTTGAAGGTCAAGAAAATTAAATAAGGCAGATGTGTGAACTGCTTGCTGGGAAATTAAAATGCTGCTGATCATTCAAGTAGCAGCCCAGTCTTTTCGAATGTCGAAGGTGTAGTTGATCTCCAGGTAGCACCTGTTATCATCGTCAAGAAACTGAGGAAGTAGAAAGAAATAAAAAAAAATGGTTAGGGCAAAGGGGAGATGTCATGCTGTAATTTGCGGCAATTCACATTACAAAGATGACTGAAATGAAAAATTGAATTATGATCTGAAGCCATAACCCAAAAAGCTAGGGTTTGAAGAGAAAAAAAAAATCCACATGAACAGTTTTTATAAAGTTCTTTTTTGTTTGTTTTTTGCTTTTTTATATTTAGCAATGTTTTGAAAATACATTAATATATTAGGATGTATTAATATAAAAAATTAAAGTATATTAATTTGATATAATAGTGCATGTAATACTTTAGTTTAGATAATATTGCTATAAAATACATTCGAATACAAAATATTATACAATAATCTTATATTTTAAATCATATAGACTTTATTATAAAATTAGGATACTGTAGAAAAGAATATGATTTTAAATATTCACCAAATACCAAAATGTTTTTGATAAAAATAAAAATACTATCATTTTAAGAAAGCTGATAACTCAAAATGTATTGAATAACAAAGCAAGAAATGACAATTGTGTTTGCTTTAAGAAAATGGCTACCTTATTGTTTGATCCATGAACTTTATTACATCATAAATTAAAGTAGTAGGGATCCCTTCTACTTAATTTTTCACAGCTTTTGCCACTTTTGTTTTTTGAACTTCAAAGTAGGGATGATGGGATTGAACTAACCTTCGACCTGGCTGAGTACGATCCTCTAGCAAAAAGGCCCGAGGGTGTGGTCTCTTCTGCGTTCATATGCGTGTAAGGCTCTGGCTGAGGACTATAGGTTCCGAGCATTTCTTTTGAGCTATCCACTGAATTAACAAAAACCATTATAAACTGGAAAGATTCAAGTGATTGAAACACAGGTTTTGGCATGAGATAGCTCACCCTTGACGCCTGTTTTCCAGACAGTGTTGGTGTATTTCAGGCCAGATACAATGTTATTGCTGACTTGAAAGGAAAATTTCAAGTTATAGGGACTGCCTTCTTTCAATGTAAACCATAAGCCGCCGGGCCTCCCACCCTCAGGAATAGAAAGTACAATGTCAGGTCTCCCGGGAGAGAGGATCGACAGGCTAAGAAATCTCACATCCGGTTCGAGTGTTTCTGCTATATATCAGCAAAAGAGACAAGATTTACTAATAGCAATTTGGGAGATGATTAGAAAACAAGTTTCTTTTTGAAATCTCGATATTAGAACTAGTTTACGTGTATCTCAATTAATTCTGTTGTGCTCTAAAATTAATGATCAGACTGAAATGAATAGGTGAATTCCGATCAAAACAGTAACTAACCTAGGATTAAAGAAGTTATATATATATATATATATATATATATATATATATATATCGCCTATGTATACGAACTCTCACCTATCCATTTTCTTTGCTACACCACCTGCTAGCAATATATATATATATATATATATCGCCTATGTATACGAACTCTCACCTATCCATTTTCTTTGCTACACCACCTGCTAGCAAAATTAGGGTGCAAGAATTTTGCATGTGCACAAGGACTGGACTTCAGAAATTCTTTGCATGAACAGATAGCATAAAATGAAAACGAACAGAAACTAAGATTTTTATTTGAGGAATTTACAAAACCCAGAATCCAGCAAAACTCACAAAATCTAGATAGGGAAAAGGAAGTATACGTGACAGCGATTACCTCCAATATTGTTCAAATCCACAGTCCCAAGAAGCTGCTCCTTCCATTTCCTCAAGCTCTCATCATCCTGAACTTCCAGAATCCACACACCAACATATGAAAAACGGATTGGCGAATACATTTCCATGATTAAAAATGCAATAACAGCAAAGGAAAAGAATAAAAACCTTGTCTTTCTCGAGTTGTTCTTTGAGGGTGTATTGTGGACCAAGCTGAATTTTGTTGCTTCCGGTCTCATCATCTTCCTCCTCGTGATCAGTTGCATACAAAGAAGTCTCAGTACTCTCACTCATCTGCCTTTCTAACCTCTCTCCTCCATCGTGATCCTCATCATTTGTTTTCACAACCCAACTGATATCTCCTCCAACCGTCTTCTTGTCGTCGTCAAACCCCGTGTTTCTCGAGCTTGATGCAGATCCAATAGCCGAAGACATCATCTTTATGATTAACCAAAAATCTAACAGTGTACTTACTACAAATGTATATAAAGATTGAACACAGAACACAAAAACGATAAGAGAAAGACACTACTTGTAAGAATTTGTTATGTCTTCGAAGAAAGAAAAAGGATTAAAGAGAATCCAGAATGAGAACGAAAGGTTTTAGATTTTTGTCGAGTTAAAAGAAAAGATGGGAGGAAAGAACTGTTATTGTCTTAAGGAGAGGAGACCCCATGTAATAAGAGAGACAAAAAAAGACCCACAATCCAGAAACAAAAGATCAGAAAAAGACAAGAGATGAAAGGAAAAAAACTGGGTTCGTCTTGTCTCCTGGCTTTTCTGTCATTTCATTTTTTTTCTTGTGAATTGTTTCGAGAGATTCTCAAAACAATTTGAGATAGAGAGAGAGAGAGAGAGATTGGGAGGCAAAAGATGGGGTAATTTGAGGAAACTAAGAAAAGGTCATGTGGTGATCCGAAAGATGAGAGAGAGAGAGAACATGAAAGTTACTTTTGTATTATGAAAATATTTTTCATTTAAAAAATATTAGAATTATATTTTTTATATTTAAAAAATAAATTTTAATATCAATAAATTCAAATAATTTAAAAATATTAAAATAAATTAATTTAAAATAAAAATAAATTTTTTATTTTTTTAAAAATACTTTTAAAATGCAGTGTCAAACATGCATTTGGTCTATGATCGAGAATGATGTTAGCTGAACTTCTTACTCTTTCTTTAAATATTTGCCTTAGAATCTAACATGAAAACAAAATATTGATAACAGTTAATGGAATGTGTGATTGATGCTGGTGATTTAAAAAATAGTAATAATACACTAAATACATCAAATTTTAAAAAATAAAATGATTAGAATAATTGAGAAAAAAAATGCTTTTTAAAATGAAGCAAATAATATATCTCACATACTTATGCCTATTAGATAAAATAAAAACAACAGGAATAATTAAAATGATATATTTTTAGGAAATGGAAGGTGATCAAATTGTTTTGCACGAAACAAAAGCTGGTTCATTGGCATTAATGTGCCTCAATTTTGGGGTGGGCAACTAAATATAACATCAGACGTGCTTCTTCTTCAGGTTTTGGACATACCCATCTTGGCTATTTATTTGTCTCCAAGCCATCACGCAACCCCATATCTTTTCTTACTCCTCTGTTGCTAAAATTTCCAAATTGTCAAAATCATGATTTGTATTTTGATGAAACCTTTCACCTTGGATGAATGGTGGTTAAAATGCTTGACTTCTTCATCTTTGTTCTTATCAACCAACTCATCTACAAGTGTGGTAGCACATCTTTCTAATTTTTTTTTTTGAATATTAAAAAAAACCACTCTACTCGAAAAATATATTTTATAGGTATAGGGAGTGAGAAAACCCCGGCTATCCTGCGACTCTTGCAGGTAGGAGTGACTCGCGATCACTAGGACGCGCCCCAACTCGAATCACCATTGCATCTTCTTTTTAATCTTCTGACATTAGAGATGACTCCTTTTGTGAACTTGTTATGGTGATCTCTTATCTTTACATTTGGTCCTACATCTCACTAAATATCACATTCATCATCTCAAATTGTTACTTCATGGCTTGTAAATTTTATTTTTTATTTTTTTGTCTTAAGTGATTCCTATTTCATTGTGAAAAATGAGAGTTTATATTCGTAATAAAAAAATATGTTCATACACTTTTTTACATGTTCACACTCAATAATAAGTCACTCCCCTTGTGTTTCACTAAAATCTTGGTTTTTCATCATCATAATCTTATATTTTGCCCTTTACCGCGCATGTTTTCCTCTTAAATTACTTGGAGAAACGAATCACAATAATTGAAAGTTTTAGTTTAGTAACTTCCAACAATTAAAATCCAAGAACAATATAGCGAGAACAACGAAAAAAATAAATGTGAATAAAAAAGGAATATGAAATAAAAAAAAAACAAAAATGGATGTAAAAACAACAGCATAACAAAATGAAAAAAATAATCAAGAATTGTAAGTTTCAATTTTACAGAAATAAAAAAAAATAATAACTTTCAATTTTTTTTAAGAAAAATAATAAATTGATAACATGCAATTTTGATAGAACACACATAATGGTTGCTATAATTCAATAATTAAAAAATCAAACAAACAAACAACGTGGAATTTAAAGATAATTGAATATATAGAACCTAATTTTAGACCTTCACTTTGATATCAAGTAATTTGAACATGAAAGGTAAAAACCTTTGTATTCACAAACAAGAAGCCTAATATTATTACCAAACAACATAATAATCTAAGGAAGCCTATATCTAAGATAATTAAAAGGCGGGGGGACGAACACGTAGAAAATGGATTGTAGCAGATGTAAAAACAGATTAGGGTTTTTTAATAGTAAGAAATAGAAGATGCAATTTATGGTTTTTAAGAGATTGTGATTTATAGGGAGTAACAAAAAAAAGAAGATTAAACAATTTATAGTTTTTAGGGTTCATATTTCTATTTAGAGATTGTAGTTTTTAGGAGAGGTATATGAATATAGTTTCATCTTTTGATCATTTTTTAAATAGTTTTTTTTATCTAGGATGTAAGTGAAATATCTCAAACTATAGAGAAAAAGTAAAAATGCGATTAAACTATAAGATGTTTTTTTATTTCTATTTTTTTATTTATTATTTTTAATGACATCAAATAACATTAGTATCATTTTATAAAATTGTGTTGTTGCCATTTTGCATATGCGTTAGTGTGTAAAAATAATATTTTTCAAACAAGAATAAAATTTATGTTAATGAGTCGTTTAATTTTATGGGCAAACGTCAATTTGTTGCCTTTTTTCCGATTCAACATTTTTCTTAGTCTTTTTCATTATTTTTTGAAATATATTTTTATTCTTGATATGTTATCCTTATAATTTAAGTAAGTCTTGTTGATTGTTTAGAAGTGTAATTAAGTCTATTTTTTAAAATATTTTTTATTCAGAAATACATTAAAATGATAATTTTTATTTTATTTTTTAAAAATTATTTTTGACAATAGCATATCAAAATAATTTAAAAATACCAAAAAGATATAATTTAAAGTAAAAATAATTTAAAATTAGAAAGTATCATAGTCAAAGTTTTCAAATAAGTCGATCTCATTTAGCAAACTAGAGATGAGAGGTTGCATTTTCGTGTGAAGAAGTATGTATTACAATAAATATTTGACATTCCTAAAAACAAAATTAAAGAATTAATTTAGATATCACAAGTGTAAGAGTATCCAAGATCTATATTGTTTGTTCTTTACGCCAAGAAATTTCATTTTATGCTCACAATGCCTTTCACTTAGTTTATTTACCTTTGTGAACTCTACAATTCTTTGTTAATTATCTTAGTAACCTATTATGTGTTTATCTTTTCTCAGCTACACTCATGATATAACTTATCTACCATTTGGCAAACCTTCTCTCTATGGTGAACCCACATGATCATGTTTTATATTGTATTTTTAAAAATAAGTAAATAAATAAATTTTATTTTATTTTAAATTATTTTTTAGATGTTTTTAGATCATTTTCATGTGTTAATATCAAAAATAAAAATAAAATATTATTTTGACGCATTACTGAACGAAAAATATTTTTAAAAACAACCTCATCCATATTTTTAAATAGGCATTAAATTAGCTAATGCATTTAACTCCAAAATGTAGATCTTTCTTCCAAAATACCTAGCTTGCAATCATCCATATCGTTGAACAGAAAGCATTTGCTTCCAAAAGACTATCACTCGATGAAGATAGGTTGCACCTCTAAAATTTTGTTTAACTCGTAGACTATTAAACATACTTTAAAGTTCAAATTTTAAAAAATCATGAACTTATCAAAGATGTAATCAATCTTGAAAAAACAAGTAATTCCAAAGCGATCAGGTGCAAATCTGTCACAACTACATAGAAATTTAGTCCGGATATATTTAGAGCTTGTTTGGGAGGACAGTTCTATCCCGTTTCCTCAAAAAAAAGTTAAATGAAGTTTTTTTGGTGTTTTTAAATCATTTTAATGTGCTGATATTAAAATTAATTTTTTAAAAAATTAAATAAAAATATTATTTTAATATATTTTTAAATAAAAAAACACTTTAAATTTAAAAGAGTCCCTTATATCACTAGCACATGCTTATGTCTAGGTCCAAAAAGAGTTATAGTTGTGTCAAACTAGAATAATGAAAAAAAAATCATAATTTTTATATTTGTTTTTGCAATTACGGTAATCTACTCTGTCAATGGTACGCTTTATACCGGGGACCCACCTGTTTTGCAATCCAATCCAGCATGACATGGACACCACAGCATCCCAGCGGCGGTGGCGTGTATTACACCTGGCATGATTTCATTGGCGAACTGTAACCCCACCCCGGCTCCACTTTTGTAGGCTAGCCCACCGCCCAAAACCTGAGCCGAGACCTAAAAGACAAGCCGTTTCCACTTTTTCACAAGAGTCTCCCAGCTCTTGTCGTTCTCCCCTACTCTATCTGGGGAAAGAGAAATGGCACGACGAACGACAATCATTCCATCCTCCAAACGCATCTCGATGCAGAAAATGGGTGCCTGCTGCCGCACGAAGTTTTCAATCAGGATTGCTGCCATGGAGATCCACAAAAACTATACAAAATTCATGCCATCATCACCTTGCGGTGGCATTGTCGAGTTTTAGAGGATTTTTTAAATGTTATAATATTTATTTTCTTAATTATGTTTCATATCACCATGTCAAAAAAAATTTAAAACACTATATTTTTTTTAAATTTTAAACAATAAAATAAATTTAAATTTTATTATTTTTATTTTTTATAAGAAGAATTCACAAGATCATAATTATCATTTTTATGTTAATGAAAAGTCAATTAGAAACAGTATGAATTTTTTAAAAATGCTTATAGATTTGTTTTCTAGGTTTGAGTGTTTATATTATAAAAATTTAGAATAATTAGAATTTTATTCATTTAATTAGACTAAAAAAATATATAAAAAATGTGGATTTATTCGAATGCAAAAAAAAAAAAAAACCACGTTAATCGCAAGCAATTCATGAAATACCTCTAGCCAGTGTTTCTTTCTTCGAGGCTTGGATCCATCTGGAAGAGTACTAAAGGGGGAAAAGAATACTGCTGACACGTAATCAACAGCTAGACATGGCCGTCCACCGATTCCAGCTCAGCTGATCTACACCTTCTTCACTAGTGGGGCCCACTGGCTTTAGAGAGGCTGGCCAGAGAGAGTGGGACCAACTTAAAGTCACACGTCAGAGTTTTATTCGTTTGTCTGAAGTAAATTATACCCGTTTGGTAAAGGGCGGTTTACTGCTGCCACCGCTTCTTTTTCTTATAATTATTTTATATTTTATTTAATATATATATATATATATATATATATATATATATATATATATATATATATAATTAAAAAAACAATTTAGAAAATAATATGGACCATATTCTCAACAATTCACAAAATACCTCTGGCCATTGTTTCCTTCTCCGAGGCTTGAATCAATCTTGATATTACTTTTCAGATAGGTTTTTTTGGTTAAAGATATATTAAGATGATGCTTTTTTATTCTTTAAATTATTTTTTATATCATTGCTTTAAAATGATTCAAAAACACCAAAACAAATTAATTTAGAATAAAAAATAAAATACTCAATTTTAAAAAAAATTATAGTGAAATTGAATGGATGGTCCAGCAATTACCCTAGGTAATTAAGCAACTAGATATGATGCAAACAAAAAAAAGAAAAAAAAAAGGAGGGGGGTGGGTTAAGGACAAATGGCAAGTTGAGAACATGAAAGGATGATACTAATGTCACCTACGTGAGCATAGAATGTTTGTGAGTGTTGTGGTGGTAGTAGTTTTTTAAAGTGTTTATCGTGCCGAAATACATCAAAATAATATTTTTTTTAAAAAAAAATTATTTTTGAAATCAGCACATCAAAATGATCTAAAACACACAAAAATATATTAATATAAAATGAAAAAAATTTAAATTTTAACCAAAAAACCAGTGAAATTTCAATGCCCAACGATAGATGGCTCATAAGAAAATGGCGTCCATTATTTTAGCCTTTTCCTGAAAAATAAAAAAGTAAAACCACCACCCCATCTATAGAATATTAATTTTTTTTCTTATCATCATTACCAAACATGCTCAATTCCCATTGAATTTAGTGAGCTGAGGTGTCAAATCCCAAGCTCCCTCGAACGGGAGCTCGCTCACTAGAGTGATGAGCTCCCACATCTCTATATAAATCCACTCTCGTTCATCACTCTGCATCAAAGCAATTTTTCTTCATCTTCTTCTGTGATAATTACTCCTACCTATTTTCTGTGCTTCATTTTTCCTTTCAATTCCAATGGCCACTGTCGAGGTAACTCATTCACAACGAATTATTTAGTTTCCCTCTCGAGAAGTTCATTTAACAGATTTCATCTATACACTTCTTCCAAATCATTTGATATATATATATATATATATTGGTTGAGGTTTTCGAAACTGTGATCAGTTTTATGTCGATGAAATGAATATGAACTTTGATTCTTGGATGTTCATATTTGAAAACTCATATATTCATCTCTCTATATATAACAAATGGGTGAAACCTCATCAGCATTTTGGTGAACATTCTTTTCTTTTAATAACTTGTCCTGCAGGTTGTGTCAGCGCAGAATGTTCTTGTAGAGGAAAAAATTGAACAGCCAATCAAGTTTGAGACCACCACAGAAGAGGCAGTCAACGCAGCACCAGAGGCAGTAACTGGGGAGCCAAAGGAAGCAGAGAAAGTTGCAGCATCTGAAGAGCCCGTGGCGCCAGAGCCTGAGGCCCCAGCTGAAGCTGAAACTGAAGAGGTGGTGGAAGAGACCAAGATCGTTACAGAAGAGGCAACAGTGCTAGAGAAAACTGAGCCGGTGGTTGAGGAGACTAAAGAGGCGCCGGAAGTACCTGCAGAGCCTGTTGCCGAGGAGGCTAAAGAGACCACGGGGCCTGGCGAGGCGCCGGAAGCAGAGCCGGAAGTACCTGTAGAGCCTGTTGTCGAGGAGGCTAAAGAGACCGCGGAGCCTGGCGAGGCACCGGCAGCAGAGCCGGAAGTACCTGCAGAGCCTGTTGTCGAGGAGGCTAAAGAGACTGCGGAGCCTGGCGAGGCACCGGCAGCAGAACCGGAAGTCGCAATCGAAGCTCCAAAGGAAGAAGAAGTGATCAAGGAAGAAGAGAAGCCTGTTGAAACAGAAACCCCAGCTGAAAAGACTGAGTGATGAGGTTATTAATTATGGGAGAATGCATGCATGGTTTCCATGGAATTCTGTCTAGCTAGCACGTACGATGAGTTGTTCTTCTAGCTAGTGGATTAATAAGGATTGATATGCTAATGGGGGGGTGTAGGTATGGAAATGTCCCACTTGGATCAAGCCAATGAGAGCTCACCACATGGATGCATTTGATCTATGATCTGGAGCAGAGATGGTTGGTGATTCATTGGGGATGTCGATCTTGTGGGATGTTCTTGCTGGTTCCGAGTACGTAGGTTGATGAATTTTAATATTAATGGTTTGGTATGCAATAAACTTATTGAGCAAATATTCTGCTTTGCCTTTACGCTTCTCCGCTCAGCGAGACCATGTTTTTTGTGGTTCATTAACCCTTTCAGGAACCTGAGAATTTCCCATAAATGAGGAGATAAAAACAATCATCGATGCCTCCGAACAAACCTGCTCAGGTTTACCATTCTTTTTAAAGCACAATAGAGATTGATATATATAGTTGAAATTAGCTCTAACGATAAGGAGGGCAAGAAACCCAGTTAGATAATGCTACAAATGCATAGAATCCTCTTCAAATTTAGACACATTAACTAAGAAACTCGATGTAATAATTCCTAAAAAAATTTATTAATATTTGATTAGTGAATTTAATATTTAATTAATGAATTTAAAGTAAAGATAAAGTTCATGGGACAAAATTGCATTGCAAATAAAATTATAGAGAATTTATAATTATGCGATTTCTATTGCATCAAAACATTGGTCCTAAATATTCTTGGTCAATATTCTATGAAGACTGAATATTAATTAGAGTTATTGAGATCGATATATATTTTGTCCAATCATTTATGAAAAGAAAGAGTTGCTTTTATAAATTAAGGTACTATTAACACTTCTAGTACGCCTAACCTGAGATAAACTGCATTTTTTTTTTCTTGGGTTTGCAGTTCTTTGACGATATTTATTGTTTTTTTTTGCCTATCATGACATGTTTAATATGATGAACAAACCCTGATTTTCTAAGTAAAAAAAATGGTCTAAAAAGGTGAAATATCCTCAATTATCGTTGAATCTTCTTTCAAGATAAAACTATAATTTTTACTATCGTATCATTCCAAATAATATTTCAGATAAAATCCCTTGCGGTTTTTATCCTTATACTAGACATGAATGAGTTGTATTATTCACAATAATATTTTGGATAGTAATCCCATATAAGTTTTTATTCTTATATTAAGGTGACTAATAAAATCTTGATTTGAAAACCAAGACGTCTAAATAAATGACAAATTCCTCATTTTATAGACTAAAATTATAAACTGCAGGTATAAGCTTAACATCATAGTCTAAACAAATTATCTTCATGAAAGTTATAGATATTTGTCTTAAATTTCAGATTAGAAAATGAATGGGTTTACTTGGGCTTCTAGAACTCTAGGTATAAGCTGAACATTGAAATCACCAAACGCAATGGTTCATAAGAAATAGCAGCCGATAAGAAATAGTTTGTGAAACGGTCCTCTAGCTTTATAACCATTCAGAAACGGTCCTTCAAGCTCCATATCTATTTAGAAACAGTCTTTCGAGTTCCACGATAATTAAGAAATGATCCATTAAGTTCCATAATCGTTGAGGAATGACTATTTGAATTCCACAATCATTGAGATAGAGCTCGTCAAGCTCCATAATCGTTGATAAACAATTTCCCTAGCATCACATTTGTTGAGTAACACTTCTTCAAAATCCACTATAATTGGTTGCGAAAAAAAAACCATGGTTGAGAAACGACTATCACTACACATTGTGTGAAATTCGAACAACCAAAACAAGTGATGTGGAACATCAAGTTAAGATAATCAACCTACGTTTTATATATATAACGTCCCTTACAATCCACAGTAATTTAAAAGAGAGTCCACAGTATTTTGCACAGTAATTTTGGCACGCCTATTATGTTTTTAATAATATATATATATATAAAATCCTTGTCGCCGGAAATTTGGATGGCAAAGTTGCTTGCTAGCTAGCAAGTTGGAGCCTTGTCTAAGTCATTGGTATAAATTGGAGCGGCAATAAAATATCAAAACAAAAGTGCTTGAAAACAAAAAAAGAGCCATGCGTATCTCCTACGATTGGCTGGTGATGTATAATCGGTGACGGTTCGACGGCTGTTGATATTGATTTTAAAATTGTTTTTCATTTAAAAATGTATATTTGTTTATGAAAATATTAAAATAAAAATTAAAAAAATATTAAAAAAATACTTTTAAAACGAAGTTACAATCACCCCTAAATTAGTCAAAGAAAAGGTGACCCACCCTTTCCAGTTTCCCTTGCTTTTGTAGCCGCATGATTATGAACTTCAGCCGATTTGAAATATTGCCCCTTATTTTATTTTTGCTTTTCAAATAGTTTTAGTTTGAAATTGTCCTAAAATATTATTTTTAATTTATTTTCGATTTAAAACATTAAAATAACATTAAAAAATCAAATAATTTTCTTTTTTCCCTCTTTCTCTCGGCTAAAGAAAATTACGCATTATAGAAAGAAAGAAAGAAAAAGTTTAGGGTTTTTTTTATAGCACTAGGATTTCCCTATTTCAACGTGTTAAAGAAGGAACTACAATTGACCAGCACCCAATTTCTCCTTTGCCCTTTTTATCTGTGTGTGTGAAATATTACGATAGTAAGTTAGGGTTTTTAAACCTAGTACAACTCCATACAAGTAGCTTGAGTTCTTGGTACAAATAAAAAAAATTCTCCTCTTTTCAATTCTTCTTATTGTCTTCACACCGACAACCATTTCATTATGTTAGTATTGCTCGAGAATATGATTGAAGTTATTTTTGAAAGTGATTTTCGTTCAGAAATGCATCAAAATGATATTTTAAAAAAAAATATTTTTGACATCAGCATATAAAAATATTCTAAAAACACAAAAAAATTTTATTTAAAGTGAAATTTAAAATTGAAAAAATTAATACTTTTCAAAAATATTTTTGAAACGCAGTATCAAACATAATCTTAAATCTTTCTATTCTCTCTATTCCCCACTTTCACATAAACTCTCATTCTCTTAATCTCTCTTTTGTTTTCACAAAAAAATCTATTTTTTTTAAGTTTGATATGATGAAGTGACAATACATTTTACAACTTTATTTCTTTTGATTTGGTAACCAAGATATCATGAGAAAACAATGAGAATTTCAAAAATCTAAATTAAAATTCAATTTTTTAATCAAATCACAAACTTAAAAGAACTTCATAGTCTTTTCTTGATAGTCTCTCTTTATATTGCACCATAATTGTTTGATAAAATGCTTAATAGTGATATATATCTTGTTTTGTTTTATATGAAAACTATAATAGTTTGTATATTGTCGCTAATATATGCATTTTAGATGCCATATATAGTTTGATTACTTGCAAACTAACTTTTTTTAGGATCATCAAAGAATAAAGAAATTAGTATATCAGGCAGTATGTATTTGCAATATCCACAAAAGATTTAGCCCAATTTGATATATCCAACCTGTTGTTGTAAAAAACATTAATGAATCAAGATTATACTTTGTAAAATATTTTAAATTAGATTGGATATAATTAGAGGTAAGAACCTAACCTATTGTATCCACAATTCCACATACACCCACCCTTAGTTTGCGAAAGGGAAAGTGAATTAACAAATGGAGGGAGGCATGCAAGCCAAGGCATGAGAAGAAAAAAAAAAAATCTTTCATGGGTCATAATTTGTCGATCGCTACTCAGAGTTTTTAATGGATTATGCCATTGAATTCAAGATGGCGAGACATTCAAAACAAGATCGCAGCCAGTTAGGGTTACTATGGAATTAAATTAAATTATTTTTAGATGATTTTTATGTATTGATATCAAAAATTATTTTAAAAAAATAAAAAATATATATTATTTTGATGACTTTCTAAAACAAAAACACACTTAAAAACTACTTTAATGTCACTCCTAAACAGTCACGTCGGCTGAACATAACTAGTTGTGTGAAGTCTTCCCTTGAGAGAGTGGACAAATTAGGTTACTGTTTAAGAGTGTCGTTGTACTATTTTTTTAAATGTTTTTCATTTAAAAAAGTATCAAAATAATATTTTTTTTATTTTTTTAATAATTATTATCTAAAAATATAAAAAAATATTAATTTAATATAAAAAAACAAAAAAATATTTTTAAAATAAAAAGTGAAACAAAAATTTATTTATAGGCGGCTGCGGGTGGCTGATGACATGTTTGGGTGTTTCAAAGCAAAGCAGTCAAACCTTCCTTCTTCCCGGTGATAATATCAGTCGGTCGAAGCTAAAAAACAGTGCTTTGACATTGGCATCCATTTCAAAATATCCCACTTCTAGAAACATCGATCATCAATTTGGTCATAACAATACTGAATCGATGATAAAATAAATTGTATGACTATAATAATAAGAAAAAAACATCATCGTGAGAGTTCACAATGAATATGCATGGAAGAATGTTTTATGAAATCAAGTGATGATCACTTACAATTGTGTTGTGAATGAAGGGCTAGATTAAAAATTCGTTGTTATATTAAAGACCAAATTCAAATTTAGATGAAAAACAATTTGGAAAAAAGTGTTTTGTCAAATATTGGGGACTTAAATGAAAACCTCATTTTCGGCAAATAATTTTTTTCGAAGGGAGCACAAGGGTACCACTACAGTATTGTGTATTGGACATTGAAGGAGCTTTTGGGTGACCAACTTTCTATATAAATCCAAAAAACGGTTGAGATTAATTTTCAATTATATTATTTTGTATTTAATTGTTATTTTGATGGTGGGTTTGGTGGATGTTGAAAAACTAGCAAGTGCTTTTCTGAATTAATTAAAAAGGACTTCATTAATATATATTCCCTGAATTAAGCCTCCCGAACATGATGGATTTAATTTTTTAATTTTTTTATTTAAAATATATCAAAATGATATTTCTTAAATTATTTTTGATATTAACATGTGAAAAAATCTAAAACACCAAAAATATTTAATTTGTAGTAAAAATTTTTCTCTTTGGAATGCCAAACATAATTTAATACCTTTGCTTTTCATGAAATAAATTTTATTTAATTATATAATTATAGAAATAAACACTATCATAAATCGGATAATTTTTTATCTTTAATAAATGATGAGTAGTAAGAAAAAAACTTGCTAATATTATAAAAACAAAACTGATATAATTTTATTTGAAAAGAAATTTGAATATAATTCATGAAATAATATCTAAATATTTAATGTATTTATAATATTTTAACTCGATTAATTTCTTTTAAAAAATAAATTTAAATAAAAAATAGGCGTGCATCCGTGGTCTCCGCTTTAAGAAGAGCATAGACGGATGGACTTGGCAGGCAAAGCTCAAGTGCTTTGCATTGGTAGAAAAGATTAGGTGTGCTTGAGCCTAGAAGCTTAGAGCATGAGCTCTCTTATTATTGTTCGCTTTTTTTTTTAGAAAAATAATTAAAATGTTGCCTTAAAATACAAAAATCACCGTAAGCATTATCACCAAAGATTTTAGACCCTAAAAACCAGATTTGTTTTTAACCTTAAAACACTATAAAAATTAAAAACCTCTGCAAACCATCTTAGATTTCTATAAAAAGCCAAGCATGCTCGGTCCTTGTCTTTCCCGTTCGCGCCTGGCTAAATTTTATTTATTTATATTTAAAATAAATATGTTTTAGTGTTTTTAGATCATTTTAATGTATTGATATCAAAAATAATTTTTAAAAAATAAAAAAAATATCATTTTGATATATTTCGATATGAAAAACACTTTCATAAACTACCACAACCGCCCTCCCAAACGAGATTAGAGATTGTTTGGCATTGCGATTGAAATTACTTATGAAAAAATTGAATTATTTTTATTTTTATTTTTATTTTTAATAAAAAATAGTATTTTTAGATCATTTTGATATGCTGATATTAAAAATAATTTTTAAAAAATAAAAAACATCATTTTGATGCATTTTAAACAATAAATACTTTTAAAAGTCACATAATCATCCTAATCAGGCTATAAGAACAACATGTTGTCCGATCTCAAAACACTTCAATTAATCAACAAGCTCAAAATCAAGCCAAATTAGGAAAAAAAAACATAAAAACAATTTAAGCCTCGACATAATTTTCTTGTGGATGGAAATGTTTTGGACATAGATAAATATTCCTGTGCTAATAAGAAAAACAAATCCCCTAAAATCTTGTTAAATTACATGCATGACTTGTTGATACATATCAAAAGTCAACTGCCAATCACTTATTGTTTGTTTGGGAGTGCAATTAATACTTTTAGAGTATTTTTAAATATAAATATATTAAAATAATTTAAAAATACAAAAATTAATTTAAAATGAAAAATAAAAATATATTTTTCAAAAATATTTTTAAAACACTGTCAGATGTATAAGATATTTGCTCCTTTTTATTAATCATATAGCAAATTAGCAATGTACCTTTCACATTCACGAGGGTTACTGATACTTGGAATTGAATAAATATTCATTTGTAAAATTAATATTTACACCAATATACTTTGATTATTGAAGTCTGTAAATGCATGTGAGGTTTGATAGTCTAATGAGAACCTAAAGATAAGAGCAAAAAATGAAACACGGAAAATAATTTATTTAATTTTTTTTTCAGTAGAAGGGGAGGGGAGATCAGCTCACGGAGGGAGAGAACCCGATCCATGGCCGCGCGACTCACTTGGCGGCGGAGTATCAATCCAGTTCAGGCTGCCCACATGAACTACTGTTTGGAACCACTTCGGCGTCCCTTGCAAGTCGATATCCTTGAATTTTCCCTTCTTTGGGTCGTAAGAAACCAGAACTCTGTTCTTGTACTCCAGCAGAATTTCACCATTTTTCAAGACGCACAGAGCTCGAACAACCCTTCTATTGGAAGCATTCTTCCAGATCTTCAGAGGCCGGTCCAGATTTTGCTTCAAACCCTTTGGCATGTACGCTCCGATTTTGTATTCCTTAACCCACGACCCCTTCTCATTGTACTCCTTCATGACCCAGATCTCCAGTCTTCTGTAATTGCAGTAAACGGCGACGGAGAGACAGCCTCTCAGAACCGCTAGATGATAGTCGCACCTGTTTAGGCCACCGCAGTCCGGTTTCGGGACTTCTCGGAATTGCTCATCGGTCAGGTCGAATGAGACCAGCCTCCGGGCAGGCTTGTTTCTACACGGCCGGCTAACCCAGTGAAGCCTTCCATTAACGAGGGTTTCCGATGCCCGGCGAACAAGCCGGTATGACACTTTGCCCAGACTTCGCCACACGGGGCAGCCTAGTGTCAAGATTTGTACTTGTGATAGTGGATAAATGACTCTACGTGACCGAGGGTAGCTGCCATGCCCATTCCGATAATACACGATCCTAATTACCTTGTATTCGTTAGTCTCGGGATTGAAACCAAACCCAAACACCACTTCTTGATCGGGATACTGCAAGGATTTCGGCAGCTCTTTGTAGCCGCCGGTGAAAGGATTATAGATATAAAGAGAATCATTGTACAGTGAGTCGGCTAGGCATAGCAAACCATTACAGGAACCTACCACCTCAAACTCCGGCATCCTAGAAGAGAAAGGTGCTTGAAGTCTTTTCACCTTGTCTTTCTCTTCGTCGTCAGCAGCGAAATCGACGAAGTAAAGATTGTTTCTGATGGGAAAGTCGCTGTGAAGGATTACGCAAGGATCTGTATCCTGAGTCGAGCAAGAGGAATATAAATTTACAACCTGAGGGTCCAGCGCCATGGCACGCCAAGCTCGGCACACACACTTGAATTTCACCAAGGAAGTGATGGGCAATCTTGAAAGTATATCTCGAGCAATCTCCCTCGGAAGAAGCTCCATTCCAGTTGTTTGTGGACCATCTTCATGCGTGGTTTTCCTTCTCTTGCTGTGTTTTTCAAAATCTAAGTCCATGATCACCATAGGCAAAAAAGGTTTACTAGATCAAAAGAAGGTTGTTTGTGGTTTGAGATAAACATGGTGGACTTTGATAAGATAAACAAATATTTAGGAACAGAGATGGAAACCACAAGGCAATAAGGAATACGGTGTCTTCTATCTGGGATCCACCATTTAATAATTCTCCGGGGGGAAAAAGGTTTGGTTTCGTCTTTCACTACAGAGAAAAAGTTTTATTGAATATTGACCCAACAATCTCTACCGTCCATTAGAAGAATACAGGGCCACGATATTTTCCAGAGAATTGCAAAACTTGTGAATCATGTTCCTCGTAGATGGATGCGTGTCCCTACTGATAGCGACCTGAAAACATCAAGTTTGAATAAGATCAGGAATTTGTCAAATTAATGCAACAATGATCACCCATAGAAGTAGACCTAAGGGTACTGGCCAGAGCCGAAAGATGTATATCTACTCGTGTCATTTAGCTGCAATAATTTCGTGTAGCATAACAAGGTCTGAAATACATTAAATTAATCAGCCGTTTGATGCCAAGGCCATGTGAGCATGTTTTAGAAGAAATTTCTACGAAGCTCGGCGAATTCAAGTGGCTAACAAGATGATCTCATCGAAGTTTTTCCAACCCACATGATGTTAAGCAGGCAATTTCAAAAAAGCATTTGTCAATCTTCTTTTAAGAAAGGAGCGGGGAGATAATTAGAGAAGTAAAAAAAAAGGTGGAGAAGCAATTGTTGAATCAAAGGATCAACTGGATTTTTCAAAACCAGTTTACATGCAACACAACAATTTTTTGAATTCACTGAACACTGGCTCGAACCGTGAGCAGCCTTCCCTGCTAGACCAAGAACCAAGTGCACTTCATTCATTTTTCGTTCACAAGTGGTTGACCATTATAAATAGATGAAAAGGTGAGTTCATTAAAGTGTGAAAAGCACAAGGTGAAGTATGGGAATGAATGTACAAGGAACTTTGAGATTGGTTTTTGTTTAAATGTGAAAGTGGGTGTACAAATTAAGAGTTTTTGGGTTCAGAGTATATATAAAAACCATAATTATAGATTTGTACTAATTTACTCTCATAGTAAAGATGAAGGATCACTCTCAGATCCATAGACTAGGCATGATTTTGTTGAACAAAATAAATATCAAAGTTCTAGTTTTGGAAGATTCAATTTCAATTGCAAACAGTTCATGTTAGCAACAAGCTTCAATTTATCATAAGATAATTTAAATTGAAAATAAAAAGCTTTATTCTGCTGCTAGAGAATGGAGGAAGGAGAGCCTCTCATGGAGCACTCGAACGTGCTCGATGGTAAATGGGGTCAACTATAAATAATTGATGTCAAGATTGAGGAAGGAGATAAGATCCTTATTAATGATAATGTGGCATTAATACTATATGGTTAGGTTACATGAATCTATATCACGTACGAGTTGCATTTTTATTTCATCAAACACAAAAGTCAAATTAATACAAGGAATATGATGTTGTACTGGTGATCGATAGAGAAAAAACAAGGTTAGTTAAGGAGGAATGTTTAGAGTGGCAAGTTTTAGCACTTATCTATAATAATTAAAAGTATGGAAACTTGATTAACTAATTAATAGTAGGGATGGACATTTTCGGTTCAGTTCGGTTTTCATTAAAAAAGTAACCAAGCCAAAAATGATAGTTTCTTTAAAAAAATAACCGAAACCGAACCGGACCTATTAAAAATCGTCTATATTCGGTTTGGTTTGGTTTTTATGACTAAAAAATTGAGAAAACCGAATTTGTTTTACTTTTAGAAGCTTTTTTCACCAACCAAACATGTCAGATATTCAATAATTTGATCACACCATCACACCAAGCAGATTAGATCCATTTAACCCCAAGGGATGAAGCACTCAGACTCCATTAATAATATTATAATACTAATATATTAAACCCTAAAAAACCCTATATTCTCCATAAACAGAAACCCACATGCAAAAATCCAAGAAACACAAATATTTATAAGTAATAGACTAATTGTTGAGGAGAGACGAGAGTGAGAGCCGAGAGCAAGTTGAGAACAAGAGAGAGAGCTGAGAGGGGGTTGCTAAGGTTTTTTTTCAAAGGAATCGTAGATGAGAGGTGAGAGTGAGGGAGGTGAGACGGTTAGAGTGGGGTTGCTAGGGTTTCCCCCCAAAGTAATCGTCGATGAGAGGCGAGAGCGAGGGAGAGGCAAGAGAGGGACAAAGTGGGGCTGCTACCTGCGGCTGCTAGGGTTTTGTTTAGAAAAAAATAGACTAATGAAATGAAAGTTTTGTATTTATATTGACTCATGGAGTGTTTTAACCGAACCGAAGTTACTTGGTTTTTGCCTTACAAAACTGATAACGAATAGAATCAGATTTTTTTTTGGAATTTTATAATCGATTTAATCGGATTTTTTTATCAGTTCGGTTTTCTCGGTTATTTTTTTCCAGTTTTCTCGATTTAATTGGTTGATCGGTTTTTTTGCTCACCCGTAATTAATAGTGATTGAAAAAAATGAATGAAAGAGGTAGATGGTCTCCCATATGAAGGAAAAAAATAATTCTCTTATTAAAATTTATCCATAAAATCCAAATTTATTGAAAAATAATTTTATCCATACTCGTCTAAATATATATAAAAAATTAATTTATTTTTAAAAATTTTATGATCAAGTAAAAGTAATAAAAAAACCGTTCAATTAAGAGTAATTGGGGATAGGCTTTGGTGAGTGGGCTGGTAGATAAGAAAAGTTTCTATATATTTAAAGTTAATCACAAGTTTGAGGCACGATGAATGTAGCTAGTCCTTGTATATATCACAAGTCTCCATCACCATTATAATTCACAAATGGGTATGGATTCTTCAATGGTATCCAAATTTGGGACCCATCACCTAGATGATGCATTCTTGGCAATTGCCAAGTCTTTTATCGTGTTTATATATCCCTATAAAACACTATTCCCTTGGTTCGTTTAGTATTGCATTTTAAATTTATTTTAAATTGAAAAAATTAATATTTTTAGATCATTTTCTGATGTTAAAAATAATATTTTAAAAATAAAAATATATTAACAATCTCAGTTATACTTTCAAATAAATACATTGCCTCACCACATGTGATGCGGGAGGATTAGTAGTAATAGACTCAAAAAAAGGACAAGAAATTAATTAATTAATATTATTATCTTATTAATCACCAGACCATAGGTTAATTTCCTTAACGATCACTTGGTCATTCACTGGTCGTCCAACTTATTTATTTGCTATATGCAAGTCAAAGGGATCCATACTCAAGCAAATATATACACCAAAATCTTAGAATCTCGATGTAATTTCCACACAATGCTTCTTGTGAACCTGCCATATCCTCTTTTCTTCGCAGCTTCGTTTTAGGGTGTCGCCACAAATTTAAGATGATAAAAATATGTAATTTCTTACTTTTTCAAAATGAATTTCATTTTAATTTTGTTGGTATTAAAATTGATTCTCAAGGTTACAACTTTTCTGATAATGGCGTTTATATATATATATATATATATATGAGATAATAAAGAATAAAAAATAATGTCTGCGTTATAATAGATCGCAAAATGTGAAGATTTATGTTGGAAATATTCTTAACTCTTTATCCTCTCAAGCTTGGAACATCCTGTAAACTCTAAGGTCACCTTTCTATATTATTGCTTTTTTTTTTGGATTTTAGAAACCCGATTACCTTTAAATATTTTTTGTATGTCCGGTTAAACGAGTAAAATTCCTTATCTGAACTCGAGAATTACAAAATAAATTTTAATTTTTTTATTACCCCCAACATACCTGCCGCCGGTAACATATTATAATTTTAGATGGAGGGGTTAGAAAGCCTATCTATACCCAATTGTGGGGTATTGGATATAAAATTATAGTATATAATATATAAATGTTTTTTTTTGTAATTAATTCGGGAAATATGTCGGCATTTTGGTATAGCTAGACCCCCAAAATAGGGGGGAAATAACACAAGTGAAAGGGCTTTAAAAAGGCACTCCCACCCTTTTGTGATAAACAATAACACCACCACCACCAAACTGCCATTATCAAAAAAAGCAATCTTAAAAGCTGGCCTTGCAATCCTTCTCTTCACAGAAATTTGCTTCTAATAAAGATCTAAACACCATATCTACAAGGATTCTTAGAATCAAACCAGAGATAATTAAGATGTGGCAAAAGCTGGCCAGATTGAGGAGGAACGTGCAAAATATTAGGAAAAGCCCACGAGTAGCCGATGAGAGCATGTTTGGAGGCATGAATGGAGCTGAGTTTCCAATCCTTGTCCCTGATCTGAACAGAGCTCGAAGGTGGAATGCTCTTTCTTCTGCTCTATTCAGAATTGTTCTTGCGCCACTTTCAATTCTTTCTTGCTCCTCGCAACCTCATCATGTCAATGGTGCTGATGGTCTCTGGGTGACGGGCCAGTTTGCTCAGCTATCAGAGATGAACCAGCTCATGGTAAATGACAGCATGCGCTATGCGATCTTGATGTAGACATGTAAGTTAACAAAACTTAATTAGTTCTGGTTCAGAGGGATTGTATATATGGAATGCAAATTTTGCCCACATGAAGTTCTTCGCTTGGATTTCTAAACAATGTCTCTTTTATAGAGAATGTGATCCTTTTTTGTCTTTTTCTTTTTTATATGATAATAATAGTTGATGCTTGTTAGAGGAGAAGTGCGTCTAGCTATGTGGGAGTATAGGTTCCGATCCATGAATAATGTTATATATGATCAGTTGGTTTTGCCTTGTCTTCCAGATCAAGTTTTGAGAAGTAACGAGAATCACAAATCCATCGATTGATTAATTTTTTCATTATATGGAGTTGTTTGTGCTTGTTTAACAGTTTGAGGTTGTTTTTCGGTCCGTGTTAAAATAATATTTTTTATTTTTTTAAAATTATTTTTTACGTGAAAATCTAAAAACATCAATTTTATTTTTTATTTAAAATTAAAAAAAATCATTTTTTTTAAAACCTTTTTGCAATGTAGTGTCAAACACCATAAAACCATTCTTTTTGCAAATAATATAACGGGCCATCATGCTTTTTAAGTACTTTAATTTGTCAACATTTTAAAGTGGATGTTCTAAGAAAAAAAATAAATGAAAAACCTTTTTGCAACTTAGTGTCAAACACCATAAAACCATTCATTTTGCAAATAATATAACGGGCCATTATGCTTTTTAAGTACTTTAATTTGTCAACATTTTAAAGTGGATGTTCCTAAGAAAAAAATAAATGAAAATAGTAGGTAGTGGAGTTTTTCTAAAACCCTTACTAACTTAACAATTCCTATAATTCCTGGTATTAAACAAAAAAACTCAGTAGTGCTCACCCTCTTCGAAAAACCCTAATTAATTCTGTGTGTGTTGCCTTAGTACGGAAGACAACTTCGAAGCCACTACTGTATCGATCCGAACCAGCTATGGTCATTACAACTTCATGGATCCGAACCAGCCATGGACTTTACAACTTCATGGATCCGAACCAGCCATGGACTTTACAACTCCATGGATTCCATGACACCAAGGTTGAGGAGTAATAAAGATGGCAGAAATTGGAGTGATTTTACGGAAGACAATATTATCGTGTTCTTCAGGAAATGAAAATGTAATGGTTATGGTGCGATCATGAGAGGAGCCTAGTGGGATAGTGGAGGACCTGGAGGCTACGACTTGGCTGGGATTGGGTCCATAATTTAGTGGGACATAAGAAGAAATTAAACAAGTCAACCTCTCCGACGTGTTGATAATGGAAGCACTGGTGGTGGAGAGAGTGGGTGCGCAGAGAAGCCACTAGCTAGCTAGAAACGACGAGTCATGGATGAAATATCTAAAACCAAATTGAAAATAGTTGTACGTGTGGAGAGTACAAATGATTGGTTCGAAGCTAGTGGCATCATCATGCGTTATCTGACCTGGTCTTTGCTTATCTAGGTGGAGAGGTGGAGAGTACAAATTGAATATATATATATATATATATATATATATATATATATATATATATATATATATATATTAAAAAAGATGTATTTCAAACTCCAAAAATAAAATTATTTAGAATTGTATAATTTAAATTTTAAATATAAATAAAAAAATGAGAGTTCAACTGATATAACTCAGTCGACTTGATGAGTTCAAAGATAACATGAAAAAGTGATAAAAATATAGTTTAACTAAAAAAAATTAAATTGACATCTTACATAAATATTGAAATAACGATATATTGAATCAACTCGGACCAACCTTTCAAATGTGTGACCTTCGTTATAACTTATAAGACCATGATAACCTTAAATAAAGCAAATTAAATCAAATTATAAAATTTAATTCGTAATGAACTCCTTGTTGAATAATGGAATTGAGAAAACAATAATCTAAAAAATACACAATAAAATTATTTTTCTGAACAAATTATGAATATGCATAATATTATGAGAATGACATCATTAATCTCGCATGGTTGTTACATTCTTTAATTGCTCTGAAATTCTAACATAATATAAATAAATATGTCAAGAGACTCCTCGTAAAATTTCATCTCAATCTAGCAGTCGGATTAAGAGATATGATTGATATTGTAAAACTATTCATTATTTTAAAAAAATATATTATTTGGCCTGAACGGAACAGACTGAACAAAACCGGAATGTTCCATCCGGAATTTGGACGGAATTTTTGGAATGAACCGAAATTTCAAACGAGGTAAAATTTGTTTCGATTTGTTTTGTTTTTTGAATTGAAATAAAAAGTACGGCCATTCCGAATGAAACGAGACGGAATTAACAATCATGATTAAATCACTACACAGATTCTATGGTTGTAGCAAAAACTAAATACCAAATTGCTGTATTTGTTCTTTCATAGCTCAGAAGATACCACGGGAACAGGGGGAAGCCATGCGAGAGAAAACAATATATATATATAGCTCAAGGGACAAGAACCTCAAAAGCTACTAGAAGTAACCAAGCAAAAGGGACTCCAGCGAACACACTGCCAAAGAACTGAGACACAAACATACTGCAAAGTTCACATCCGTCATATAAAGTCTAGCGTGGAAAATAATATTTAAAATATTAATAAATAATTCCTAATGAGGATTTTATTGTGAAAACAGAAATAGAGAGATTGTTTGACAATTTTATAAAAAGAAAGTTGGACTAAGTTGGTTCAGATAAAGGTACTAAATGTTAATGGATTTTGAGGAAAAGAAAGTGTTGAGTTTGATGATAAAAATGGATTTTGAAGGGGGGAAACCAATGCTGTTAATTTCGTTTTGTTTTGGCTGAAACGACCAAAATATTTCATACCGATTAAAAAAAACAAGATAAAATGGTGCAGTTTTTACCTCGTTTAAAATTTGGTCCATTCCGAAAATTCTACTCATATTTCAACTGGAACATTCCAGTTTTGTTCTGCCCTTTTCTTTTCGGCCAAATAGTATTTTTTAAAAAGAATAAATAGTTTTACAATATCATCTCTTAATCCAACCGTTAGATTGAGATGAAATTTAACGAGAAGTCTCTTGATATATTTATATATAGTATATTAAACGATGCACCTAATTTTGAAATATATGAATTAATTAATTGTTGAATTGATAATAAATTAAATTATTTAATTATATTTAATTGGAGTTATAATTTATACTTATATCAACATATTATGAACCTAATGGGTCACACGTATTAATAATAATTTATCATAAATTAACTTGGATAAATTTAATTAATTAGAACTTGATTAGAATATATTTTAGAAATTAAGGACTAGAATATAATTAATACAAGGATTCTATTTCTAGGTCTAGAGATATATAAAGTAAGGTGTTAAACGAGTTAATTTCTTGAATTATCCTAGATCAATATAGAAATATTATTAAAGAGAAAATTGATATTTTGTCAATTTATAGTAATTGATGTTATAGCTAGATAACTATTATGTTATAACAATATAAAAGGTATTCTTAAGGTAAGAAAATATTACAATATTACAATAATAATAATAATAATAATAAGATAAGATGGTATTTGCAACTTTATTTTCTATTTTCAACTCTTTTTCTTTGTTATTATTTTATTATTGTTTATCGTAAATTGAAAGCTACAGTGTTGCAAGGAGAGAATTGTCCTTGAGATTCTTAAAATAACAAACAACCCTTCTGTCATGCGATGCAAAAAAAGAGTTAGCAACCAAATAAAACCTACACACACGCATCTCTATCCTCATCCCAATTTCATCTCCTCTTCAAGCCATCATCATCATCATCAAATGCAGAAAATTCTATAATTCCCTGACGAAAGATCTGCAGCCATAATAATAATAAAAAACTTGATTTCTGCAATATATTGTAGCTGATCGACTGCCATGAAGGGACTTTTCAAGCCAAAGCCCCGGACGCCTGCGGAGCTTGTGCTCCAAGCACGCGACCTTCTCAGATTTCTCGATCAGAATACGGAAACTCGCGAGCGCAAACTCGAGGAAAAGGTACGCACGATTATATAAGCACAGATGTTCTCTTGACTGATATATTGCAATTATATATTTATAATGCATGGGATATTAATCGCAGATGTCTGAGCTGAGTAATGTGATTTTGGAGATAAGGATCGTTTTGTTTGGGAATGGAAAAGCAGAGCCGAGCCCTGATGCTTGTGCACATTTGGCTCAGGACTTCTTCAAGCATGACACTTTCCGCCTTCTCATTCTTTCTCTCCCAAAACTCGACTTGGGGGTAACCTGCCGACCCATCTCATCAACCAGATTTATGATTTCTTTTTTTTTTTATGATTCAATTTTGTTTTTATTTTTGGATTTTCATGACATCTTTTCCACCCTTTATTCATTTCAGGCACGTCAAAATGCTACTCATGTTATAGCGAATCTGCAGAGGCAACGAGTTTGTGGGCGCTTGATTGCTCCAGAGTATCTGGAAAATAATTTAGACCTTATCGATATTTTGCTGCCTGGGTTAGTAAATAAAAAAAGTTGCCAGGAATTCAAGCTTCACGTTTATTTTTCTTTCTAATTTCCTTGTATAATATGGTTAGTTATAAAGATGGTGAGATTGCTATAACATATGGTGCAATTTTGAGGGAGTGCATACGCCATCAGGTTGTGGCAAGGTAATTGCTAGTAAGCTTTTTATATGATCTGGGAATTGATTCTTTGACTCGGTTAAATCATATCCGCAATTGTTTATGAATGATCATTGACAGTGTTTAGTTTTTCGTTTTTATTCCGTATATAGTCAAACCAAACTAGCTTCCGAATAGTCTAATATGGCTTTCTGCATGCATTATCACAAATAATGTGATAGATCTTAATAACCTTTATTGATTTCTCAGGTATGTATTGGAAACGGAGCACCTGAAGAAATTCTTTACTTGTATACAGATTCCAAATTTTGAAATAGCATCAAATGCTCAGGCAACTTTTAAAGTTAAGTATGTTTAATATCATTTTATTACGATGTTTTTACATCTAAAATTGATGTGCATATCCTCCAGGCACACAACTCCTGCTTAAATTGTTCATAGGCGGCTTAAGAAATTACCTATTTTCTGTGACATTTGATCCAGCAATGTAAATGCTAATCCTTCTTGGAAGCCTTCGCAGCTGCTACAGATCTTACCAAAATAGTATTCACGTAGAAGATAAACTTGCAGGATTGGCAACTTCGGGATAAGTTTGTGTCATGAGCGATAGTCTGAGTAGGCAAAAAAAAAAACCTTTGATCTCCATAAAAATCAATGTTTCTTCCTTGTTTAACTGAGTAGCTGCTTTTAATTTCATGGGGTTGGGTTCATGTTTCTAGCTCAAATGTCTATCCACCATCCCATGGCCTTGTCAGGTTTAACAAGAAGAGTTTGTGTTTGGATTTGGATTTGGATTTCTAGACGTGCACAATAACTTCTTTCTCTACAATACACACTCTTATTAAGATTTAGTATGTCAGTGCTATCATTGATCGATATATTTTCCTACTGTTGTGCATGGAACTTGTACTTTTGGTACTATATATTAGGATATATATGTATTCTAAAGTTATGCTTCTTATATCCATGTCATCCTTCGCTTTATGTTTCTATGGCCCTCTGCTACATTCATACAGGAGCTCCTGACAAGGCATAAATCAACTGTTGCCGAATTTCTTTCTGTAAATTATGACTGGGTAAGTGGTGTCATCAGTATCTGCTTTCTAGTCCTGTGCTGTTTGCCTACTTCTATACATTACAGCAGCAACTCGTAATGTTTTTTTCATGAACATGAATAGTGGATGGTGCATTACAGCTGACTGTAAGCTAGGTTTTATCATTAGAATCAACAGAATTTGAGGCATTGAACTGGAGGTAGATGCCATGATCTTTTTATAAAATATTGTTCATAGGATCAGATGAACTTAATTAACAGCAGATGTGTGGTTGTAGTTTTTTTTTCTCTTGATTACAAAGCTTACCCTTCAACAATAATGGAGCCAGCTAAAATTTTAACTGATTTTAGGAGTTTTAGGATTTTCATATGAAAAGTATGGCATCGTAAAAGGGAGGCTGCTGACTGCTCAGAACAGACTATGTTTGACACCTTGGATTTGGCAGTTGCTGTAGTTCTATCATTCATCCCTATAATAAAAAACAGAGTAATGATTGGCAAAACAAATTCTTTTAACGAAAACTCCCATGAAAATAAATGATCAGAGAGTTGAGATTCAGATTATCCCAATTGCCATTGTACAAAGATTTCATTATACTGTGAACATTATCGATATACTATTGTTGCTAGGATCAATAGGATCACCATCCTACAATTACAATTTCAACTGATTGAGTTATTTAGATGAGCTTCTTAGGCTTATTCATCTGAGAAAGGATGCAATTGTGAAAAAGAAGCTGCTGCTTACTCACAAAAGCGAGCATTAACAACAATTATAGGCATTGCTCTAATTTATACTTGCAAAATACCTGTTTGAAGTGGTATCGACCAATCTGTAGCAAAATAGCATTGTTCTAATTTATACTTGCAAAATACCTGTTTGAAGTGGTATCGACCAATCTGTAGAACAAGACCAATGTTATTGGCATGGATGCCACTTGGAGGTGATACTAATTCTGTATATCTACGTGATATTGGTAAATCTTCATGTTGATGGCGTGATCAAAGATATCAACACTAAACATTAATTTATACTTGCAAAGTACCTGTTCCAGTTTTTCTTTCATTTGATACCTACTTTCTTACATTTTTCTTTCCATTTTGGAATTATTACCAATATCTAATGTCTCCCTGAAATTTCCCTCGTTCCAGTTTTTCCAAGAATACAATTCACAATTGCTAGGATCTCCCAGTTACATAACCAGACGGCATGCAGTCAAGGTAATACAAATTTCACTGGAACTATCGACACTTCGCATCCTTTATTGTATTTTTTATCTGATAAAATCATCCTTTTTTCCAAATGTATTTATATACATTTTCTGTAAAAATGTTAGAAGTGGTTAATGCCTAAATCTCACTTCTGGGAATAAATTAGTTTATTTGAAAGCAACTCCCTCATTAATTTTTCGTTTCTCTGAAAGGTTTTACTTTATTATTTTCTCTAAAGAAACCAGAGACATTTGTCAAGGAGAAATAGAATACAATATATATTCTGACAGTATATAATCTGCTTCAGCTACTAGGAGACATGCTACTTGACCGCTCAAATTCTGCTGTGATGGTTCGGTATGTGAGTTCATTGGACAACATGAGGATCTTGATGAACCTCTTCAGGGTCTCTCTCTCTCTCTGATTTACCATATTTTCTCACAAAATGATCATGTGTTCGTATAAAATTCTTTTGCACTTGTATTCCATCATAAATTTTGGTCCATCCCTTTCAGGATTCAAAGAAGACAATACAACTGGAAAGCTTTCATGTGTTCAAGGTAGGTAGTGCTGTAGTGAGAAATTTGGGTATTTTTCATCTATTATCAATCTGTCTAATTTTAATCATCTTTTTTTTTCCTTAATTGATAGTTATTTGTAGCAAATCAAAATAAACCTCCTGAGATCATCAGTGTACTGGTTAAAAATAGAAGCAAGCTTCTTGGGTTCCTAGGCGACTTCAGCATTGTTAAAGGTAAAAATGATCTAATTAGAGAGAGGAATTCTGGAGCTTTTAGTCATCGTTGCTTTAATACTAGATTGCTAATGATATTCTTCTTCATTAATTTCAGGGGATGAACAATTTGAAGCTGACAAAGCTCAAGTCATCAAAGAGATTGCCACTCTAGAAATTAACGATCGTTCATGCAAAGATGAAGATGATTGCGAGGTCATATCTTAAATTGCAACTCCCTTCGATTTACAACAGTTTCTGGGTTTGAAAACTGTTTAGAATCTAGCTTATGTTTATCTATGGTCTTTTTGTTATATCTGCTTGAATTTACAAGAGTTTTCCAATTTCATATCGATTCATGTTGGTTCTGTTTAGATAATAAAATGTCTTCCAAGTACTGTTCCTTAAGTCATGCTCCACATTTTCAGGCTCTATTTCTTTGTTTCTTCCCCTCATTAAATGCCATGAAAATAATTGTAGCGAATGTCTTGGTCTGCGTTTGGAAGCATGAATTTATGTTGAGCTTATTGGCTTCTTGCTGTTTTCTGTCATGTTCTTGCCAAACTGTTCGTGCTAGTTTACTTTCCCAAGGAACAACAATTGCCTGATCCCATGCCTTTTCTTGCAAGCAATCCCTCTGTTTCATTCTGTTTTGATATAAACAACCGAAATGTTTTGTATCATTTAAAATATTAAGATAAAACAACGTTGTTTTTATTTTGGTTTAAATTCTGGTCCATTCTGGATTTTTCAGCCAAATACCGCCGAAACATTCTGGTTTCATTCCACCCATTCCGTTTCGGCCAAATAGTATTTTTTTTAAATGATAAATAATTTTACAATATCAATCATATCTCTTAATCTGATCATTAGATTGAGATGAAAGAAATTTTATGAATCTCTTGATATATTTATAATTATATTAAAATTTCAGATCAATCAGAGAAAGAAATGACCTTGCTTTTCAATAGTTTTCTGAAATAAGTTTTCCGGCATTTTTCAAAACGGAATTTGTTTTATTTTTTACTGCTTCCGAGCTTGTGCTTCAAATTTTGTTTCAATCGATCATAGCCAGATTTTTAGGGCACTCTAACAGAAGATCCTATTGCTCTTACAGCTCAATCCATTACTATTCGGCCATGGTAGACTTCATTTTTAGGGCTCAAGACTAGGCCTACTAACTGGACATTCCCTGTTCAGATTTTACATCCCATTTCCCAGTAGCATTCTCGACCTAACCCCGCACAAAAGATCAGTTGGGTGTGTGTTTTCGGAACAATGATAAGCTTTAGAAAGAGTTGAGACCAAGGATTTCAATTCTGGTTTGCTTGGTGCTCCGTTTCATGGTTGTGCTGCTTGTGTATGTGTGTATTAATTCAAAAATAAAATTATTTAGAATTGTCCAAATTAATCTAAAAAAAAAACTCAATAAAATGATATTTCTGAACAAATTATAACATGCATAATACTACGAGAATGTCATCATTAATCTCGCAAGGTCATAACGTTCTTTGATCGCTCTGGAATTTTAACATAACATATATAAATATATCAAGAGATTACTCGTACAATTTCATCTCAATCGATCAGATTAAGAGATATGATTTATATTGTAAAATTATTCATTATTTAAAAAAACCACTATTTAACCGAACAAAACGGACGGAACCAAACTTGAACATTCCAGCCGAAATTTAAGCGAAACTTCCGGAACTGACTGAAATTGTAAGCGAAGTAAAAATTGCTTTGTTTTATCTCGTTTTCTTAACTGGTATGAAGTATTTCGACCATTTAAACCAAAACGAGATGACGAGACAACCTAGGTGCACAAATAATACAGTAACCAAGTATTTCTCGAAAAAAAGATATATATCAGTAATCCACGACCAACTAAGAGAAGTACAAGCTCTACTGTGATCCAAAACGACTAGCATCAATATCATCGTATAACAAAATGCCAAAAGAATGAAAATAAGAAGCTGAACTCACTAAGGAACATCTAGTTATAAACATACAACACCAATATAGTCAATGCTAAAATCACCAGTTACGCAGTCTGCTGTACCCTGGATCCATATCCATTAACTCCATTAGCGTGCTTATCAGAACTTGCTGTTTTCTTTCTCTTGATGACTATCATCCATGTCACTGCTTCCAATACAACAGCAACAGATCCGAGAAATATGAGAACACCAATATAGGCCTTTTTCCAGTTCTTCTCGCGATCCAGAGCGTCAAATCCCTCGAAGATGTTGAAAATGCTCAAAATCACGGTAGTGTATCCTATGGTGTGGTGGTAAATGTTCCAATACAGTCTGTATTTGTGGTCTGGCTTGGGCCTCAAGAGCAAGGCAAGGACCTGCAAACAGGGCAGTGCATATTATATGTTAGAAGACTTAAAGTATAGGGTAACTTCTGCATTAATTGTAAGGGGTGTATCAATTTTCTTGGTGGAGGATGGAGCTAGAAAAAAATAAGTCCATTTTCTCCATCTTTGTCCTTTTCGACTCTGTTTTTTGGCCTTTTGAAAAGACTGCTAGGCTGGCCGGTTCGAGTGACGTTGAAGGGAAGAAAGATCTCGCAAACAGGTTCCCTTCTAGATGGCTTGGAAAGATCCCACATTAAAAACATTGCGTGTGATTGAGAACCAAAATCAGTAGTCAACAGGACACAAATGCTGACTTTTTAGGCGTCTAGAGAAAGGCAGATTACGTTTTGCAGGCATCTTTTGATGGGGAAAGATATCTAAGAATCCCTTTCCAGCAAAACAAGCAAGGGATTCATTTTAGATGTTGTTTCTAAGAGTATTTTCTTCTTATTTAGTTGGGATTTCAAAATATATTACAGGGTAATTTAATTTTTTTTTTAAATGAACTCTTTCTTCAACAACAAATATGCTGCAATTAGCTGCTGTTAAGTAAATAGCAAGTGCAAATACCTGAAGGGTTCCAAGCGCAAAGATGGTTATGCCGAGATTTCTATGGGTCTTGTAGGTGATTCCAGGACTATCGCTACCCAGTTTCATACCAGTTGCCCATCCAGCAACCCCAACTGCGTACCCAGAAGTTTGGCAGATAGCATGCAGGTAAAACCATGCCGGGCCTACTGACTTGAACACCTTAAGGTACCTTGCTATAATGATTCCCAAGGGCATCAGAATTCCCCAACTCACCGCATTTAACACTCCATGAACCTGAAAAAAATGAAATAAATCAGCTTTAGAATTACAAGTTAGAAAAAAAGAATCCATATCTAGCAAGCATCCTAATCAATCGACCATCCACTTACGTTTCTCTTACGGTTTTTTGGGTTAGAAACTCCATTTGAAGTTACTGATCCAGTAGCAAAATTCAGAGTACCCACTGATTGCCCGTTTTCTCCGGTGAGAGGATGTTGACTAGGACTATCTCCATTCAAAGGACCTTCTTGCCAAACTTGGGAGGTTGACACCAAGCTAGAAGTAAGCTTTAGTGTTGCGAAAATTGTCATGTCCCCTGCCGAGGAGTAGTCTAACGTAAGATTGGAAACCTCAAAACTCAAGTCACCAGGTACTATAGATCCGCCTTGACCTACTTGGGTAGTGTAAGCATATAGGGAGCCATTGGTGCGTCGGTAAGCTACAAGAGCCTGTGAACCAGCCATCCGTGCCCCAGAAGGATTTAGAGCCCATGCGATCCAATTAGATGTCGATGCTCCAGTTTTGCGAAAAGCAATATCAGCTGTCATGTTTGATGGGTAGTAATTCCAGTGCAGAGAACAGCTCAATTGAGCAAGGTCAGTACAGGTGCTGTATGTTTGGCTGTTGGAGAAAGTGTATGTCCCGCAAGTTTGGGCTGAAGATGACACAAATAAGGAGATCAAAAGAGTGCAAGAAAACAACACAGTTGCTGTTAAGGATTTCTCCATGGTTCCTTGATCGGTGCTTGTGTAAGCAGAGATGATATGTGACTACAGAGAAATTCTGAGCCCTTTCTTTTGTTTTTCTTTCAAGGAAAAGCAGGTTTTCAGTATTTGGCTATGGCACCAAGGTAGCTCAAAAGCACTGAAACTGTTTCCTGACGAGGTTCTGGTCTCTCTGAAAGGGTTGGAGAGATGTGGATCCAGAAACTCGAGATTTATAGGATTCTTCTTGTAAGAAGACAGAGTTTTCTTCAGGGATTATCGACAGGGTAAGTGGGGCCTCACGCGCTATTACATTTTGGAAGGGTTGGGGTTTGTTGACTAATTCTTCTAGTTTTGTATATTGTTTATATGTTTCATTTAACCATATATAAAAGAAAATCTCGTGAAAATAATATAAGAAAAGAGTAGAGAAAGTTTTGGAAAAAACTCAATTTAATCCCTAATGTATTGTTTATTATCAAGATTAGTCTCACAACTCTTGATTTCATCAATTTTAAGTAGTAGCTCATTAGCCCGCACCACACAACGAGCCGTTGTAAGAAAAATGTTTGGTCATTGATAACATGTTTTCTAAGAAAAAAACATAGATTTTAATCGTTAATTGAATTATAAATCAATCTACTGCTAGGTTGAATAATATTAGATCTGGGTGGGTTAACTCGAACTAGCATGTCAAACTTGGTAGTATAATCTTGAAAAAATCAAATTGAAAAGTTGAATCTCTAATTAATTTAATATCAAAAAATTAAATAAAATCTTCTTACAAACTTGACTATTTTAATATACAGTAATTAATCTAATTTGTGAGATGATTAACAGAACAAATGCTAAAACACTTCAATTTATATGTGCCGGTTAACTATGATCAACGAGGATGGAATAAGGGGTGATAATATCTTTTACCATTCATTGGACGGCTACAAAAATAATAAAATCAAAAGAATTGGGACTTAATTGTTAATATATATATATATATAAGGGGCAAGACTGGGATTCCCCCAAAAGGTTCTCCTTCCTACTCTTGTAAGAACTTGTCTTGGCCACGTGTGTTTTTTTAGTCAAACTTTGGAAGTTTCGCCCAACCACTCTGTCCATGCTCGCACGTGATTTTCTGGACCCATGAGGTGTGTGAAAGAAACAAAATGGTCCTCAATAATCGAACAACAACAACAACAAGTCCTCGAACGTCCGTAATTATTTGCAAAGTCAACCCCAAAATTTCCACATTTCACCAACCCCTTCCATAGAAAAACCTGTGGAAAACGACCCCCCAAACACATCAAAACGCTACACTCAAGATCATTGACCACGCCAGTTTTTGGTTTTCACATTAGATATTTCCTTTTTATTATTTATTAAAAAAAATCCCCCACATCATCGATGACAAAATAAAGAGTTTCACGCCCCTCAAAATGGACCGCTACTTTATAATATAATAAACATTGTAATAAAAGGTTTAGGCCCTGTTTGGTTAAGCGGCGGAAACCTCATTTAGCCAAAATTCAAATATTTTTTTTATACTTAAAATAAAAATTTTTTAGTTTATTTATATCATTTTGATGTGCTGATTTCAAAAATGATTTTTAAAAAATAAAAAAAATATTATCTTGATATATTTCGGTACAAAAAAAACTTTAAAAGCTACCACTGCCACACTCCCAAACAAGCGCTTAATATTCGATCTTGTGATATCGATTTTGATGTGGTTTTAATTCTGATGGTCGAGTCATTATGACATCGTCTGTAAGGAAGGGAATGTCAAACTGATTTGTCATTGATTTTGTTTTTTCTCTGAAGAGACACGTGTCAGATTTATATTTATTTAGTTTCTGATGATGTGAAAAATTATGAAAAGTATTTTCCAATTTTATTTATTTATTTATTTACCGCTAGGATTTATTTATTAAAATCAATAAATGTTCTAATAATGTTCAATGAAGGATAAAATTGTAGATTTATTAATGAAGCATACTTGTATCTTTTATCCAAAGCAAGATTTTTCAAAATTATATTCTCCTGAAATATTTTATTTTATGTTGTTAACAAATTCTTTTTTACTTTTATGTGAAATTTATTTCCTTCCTAGATATTTCTTTTCTTTGTCTTTTGAAAATAAAATAAAGATTCGGTTAAAACAAATATGAAAACATTAAAAACAAATCTAGCATGAATGAATAAAAAGTTAGCTAGAAAAAATAAAAAACCGTTAAAAATAAATAAGGATAAATAAATTAAATATCAACCAAAAGATTATTTTATTATTTATTAAAAATAATAAAGAAAAGAATTATATATGTAAATAAAAATTAAAAGAAACCTCACACTTTTTCCAAAACTCACTCTCACTTTAGTGAATTATGTATAATTAAACAAATAAAAACTTTAGTGAATTATTTCTTTAGCTTATTTTTGCAAAAAAAAAAATATATCTTAATTGGTTTATATTTTTCCAACAACTCATACCATAAAAATGTGATTGTTCCAACTAAAATCATTAAGGTGTTTTTATTATATAAAAAAAAGATAGTCCCTATCACAAGAGTTTCTAATATCATTGAACCTTTAATAAAAAAAAATCTTAAAAAAACAAGGAGAAGATGGAAGAGATATGTATGGTACAGAAGATCTTATTCTCATTGCAAAAGAAGTTTTATTATGTGACAGTCACAATAGAGGAGTCACAAACATAGAATTTCTTTTAATAAAAGGTCTCGTAGGAAAATTACAAGTTCATCAAACAAAATCAATTGTATTCGAGAAGATATAGGTGTACATATATATTATTCAAAGAAAGATATTTATGGATACATATTAAAAATTAAATGCTATAATTATCAAAAGACAGGTTATTATATTAGAGATTGCTGGAGTCCAATCAAGAAAGCTGAGGAAAATGTAAATCTTATGATAGAAAAAGAAAAGAAGCCACCATATCATATTAGTATTGCATAATAAGAGAATGCAAGACAGAGAACATGTTGTATGTAGACAATAGAGCCAACACCATATAAGTGAAAACAAAGACAAGTTCATGTAGCTTGATGAATCAATAATATTTTAGTAACATCGTTGATTTTTTAGTTTGATTGGAGTCTACTCCTGTTTAATATTGTGCATGGGGTCGTCGTGTTCGTAAACATTATTTTATTTATGTTGAATTGAAATAGAAAAAAATCTTTGATTTGTTAGTTTGATTGGAGTCTGCTACTATTTAATCTGTTTTTGTAGCAATTGTTAATTTTATTTTATATATATATTTGTTTTTTTTTTGTAGAAATTCAATCAACATGAAATAAAACCGAATTATATTTTATTAATGCGTTCAAGAAGAAAGTAAAAGTAGTAGAAATATATGGAAAATGGAAATGGGAGGATTTGTTCTTAAAACAGTTTCAAACGATTGAATACATCAAATATTAATGAAGATTTTTGTTTTTGAGGAAGAAAACCAAACATGGCATGCGTTCCGATTAATGACGGTTTGGGAGTTTAATACCTATTGTTTTTTTAATTATTTTTTTATTTAAAAATATATCAAAATAATATTATTTTATTCTTTAAAAATTATTTTTTATATTAGCGCGTAAAAATCATATCAAAATATCAAAAAATTATAATTTAAAATAAAATAAAAATATTTAAAAAAAAACATTTTTAAAATATAGTATCAGATGAATCACGTTTTGATCATGATAGTAAAATATCTAATGATATTTTCATAAGCATATATATCTTCGTAAAAATAATAAGTTATATATAAAAAATAGCTAATGATTAGGGATTTCGTTGAGTGTTTGTTTTATAATGGTTTTAATAATATAAAGAAGTTAAGGGTGAAAGAACAATCAGTAATTTTAAAAATTAACCTCAACCCTACTTTATTATTTAAATATAAAATAAAGAATAGCTATACTTGCTTCGAACTTTCCCATCATGACTTTTGAATAAAGAAAAAAAAAACATGATGGAAAACGGGACGGTTCGTGAACATTCGTTTGCCCCACCGAACCTTGAGTTTCCTTTGACCGTTGCAGGGGATTGGTGGGCTGACTATGAAGGTGTCACACCTGCCGTGTCGGTCCAGCTTTCCCGAGGAAAGGATGGCTCAGACATTACGGCCTCGTCCACGCGCGGCCGTACAAGGCAACCACCTCCGACATTCTAGGATTTACACACCATCACCCCCCCCTCCGGATATGCAGTTTTTTTTTAATCTATTTTGTAAGGAAAATATAAAACGATCCGAAATCGAGCAGATGAAATCTTTTGGAAGATTGCAGAAACAAGGGGTAATATAAACACCAAGCTTTAGAAAATCTTACATTTTAGTCCTATAATTTTGAAATCTTTTAGTTTCACCCTTCAACTTTTCATGGCCCATTTCGACCCCATCTTCCAACATATTTTCAAAAAAAAAAAAAAATCCAAAACATTTCTTTTACCTGCAATCTAGTCAATTTATGATATTTTTACCGCTTTCACTTATTTTGACACCGTGTTTAAAAAATATTTTTGAAAAAATTAATTTTTTTATTTTTAGATCATTTTGATGTGCTTATATTAAAAATAATTTATTATAAAACAAGCATCATTATATTATTTTTCTGAATAAAAAACACTTTGAAATACAACTTCAACTATATTTTCAAAGAAGTATTCTATTGTGTGGCAATCTTTTTATAAAATAAAATAAAATAAAAAATGAGATATTCTTACAAAAATACTAAGTCAACTAAGGACCTCATCAATAAGAAATAAAAAGGATGAAAAGAGAAAATTTAAGAAGAAAAACTTTACCAACCTCCACCGTAGCAACTACTAAAAAATCATTTTGAAGTGCCCCCTCCCAAGTCCCAACCAGTAGCTCCGAGAAGTTGTTTGATCTAGAAAACACAATATTAGACTTAGTTTTCTCATCAATATTAAACTCTTATATTTATATATTTTTTATTAGTTATTATTAGTTAAATAAAAACCTTAACATGTTTGATTTTAATTATTCGTGTATAATTATAAAATAGATTTAAATAAGTAAATGCTATCAAAATCTTTTTAAGAGGTCATATTGATAATGAACATTTATTTAAGTGACTATTTGAGAGTATAGTTGAGGTTGTTTTTAAAAGTATTTTTTGTTAAAAAAAATATATCAAAATAATCTTTTTTTATATTTTAAATTTATTTATGACATTTCATGATATAAAAATACCAAAAAATTATTTTAAAATAAAAAAATTTCATTTTTTTTTTCAAAAATATTTTTAAAACAAAATGTTAAACACTCTCTAAATTTGATTTACATTATATGCCATAAAAATAGTTAAAGGCTAAGCTTGAATGATTTCTTAGTTGATTACGTATGCATCATTATCAATCTTAAATTGAAATAGGATATCAACATTATCATAGCAGAACATGTTTCATGACAATTATGGTTTTATGCATCCAATAAATAAATAAATAACAAATTTAATATATCGATTGTCATAATGTCAATGTCTCTTATAAATCATAAGATGATTGTATCCTTTTAGCTTGATTTTTCTTGCATGAACATACGAGTTAAATATAAGATCTTAGAGAATAATTAATAAAAATGACTAGGGATTCTTACTTGTTGTAAACCAATTATTTAAAGATCATAAGTGTGAACAATCCAACCCTTACTTCATCTAGCACAAAGCTTGAGATATGAAATGGACATAAGTATCATGACATGAAGAATGTCCATGTTTTATCTTGGAGATATATTAGGGAAATTGTCTTGGTGGGTTATGCTAGAGAAAGATATTAAAAAACCATTTCATCTAAAAATTCAAACTGTTAGGTGAAACCCCAAAATATGATTTATATTATTCTTCAACACACCATCTCAAGTGAAAGCTTTTTGGATCTGAAATTTTAACAGACTCACACCTCCTTGTGTTTGTTTTTTATCAAATAAAATGAGAGTGATGAGATTCAAACTCATGATCGCTAGGTCAACAAGGTTCTAATACCATGTTAAGGAACCAACTTTTAGGTGAGACCCTAAAATATAATTTATATTATTGTCTAACAAAGGCGCAATTGTTATCTTCTTTAATTTGTTTTTCTTGTAAGTTGAAGTAGTTTAACTCATTAAGACTTTTTTTTCTTTTATCTTTGACACTTTTGAACTCTTTGATCTCTTGCTATTCAAAACTCTTCTACTCTCACACCATGGAATTTTCAAAGCTTCTTTGGATAGATTTTGATTCCTTGTCGAGCATCCCACTGATCACTTGTTATTGCTAGTATTACTAGTTCTTTCTCTAGCGTATCTTTTTATATCTTTTTTTTATTATTAATATGGGTATTGGGGTCAGCTTGCGATCACCTTATCTAATTTTACGGGTATTAAACTTAACGATCATGTAAATCTTCAATTATTATCATATTAACAAGTGAAGCAAACCCTTTATATCTATCTTTCTTGATTGATAGAGTGTTGCTTCTACAAATCACAACTTTAATTCTCAATATCTATATCTTGTGTTTTTTTCAATTTCTCTTCTATGTAAAATAAGATGAAAAACATGCAAAATTTTAGGAAGCCAATGGCTTTTTCAGTCCACCCTTGAGGATTTGAGGACCACTTGTGCAATAGAAATCTCCTAGACCACCTCATTTTTAGCTAACCCACTACCTTAAGCTAGCTAAGCTTGGGTGATGGGTGCCATTAAACAAAGCAAAAACCTCCACAAGTGGTAGCTCACCAACCTCTACTTTTCAACCACCCCGTCATCATCCAAGAGGCCGAAAGTATGTGAGAAATTTTTTAATCATTCTTAGAACAATTCCAACGTCCAATTATCTTTTATTTTCCTCGGAAACAATTTATTTTCCACAATTATTCCCTCCTATTCGACATTAAACAGGTTAAACCAGTTATTTTTCTCGTGTTCAGACCACTATTTTGCATTCCATAATCTCAAATTAAAGGAACATGACCATACTGGCAGTCTTTCTAAACTCTAAGTTAACATTGACACGCATTAATCTTGTGCAGTGTGCTTGGTCGATTTTGTCCAACTTGTTGAGAGTATGGTTGAGGTTGTGTTTTAAAGTGTTTTTTATTCCGAAATATATTATAAAATATTTTTTATTTATTTTTAAAAATTATTTTTAATATCAGTATATGTAAATAATTTAAAAATACCCAAATATATAAATCTAAAATAAAATGACGCAAGACTCAGCCGAGAATTATGAAATTATGTTACTGGATCTGAATAAATAAAAAATCAAACATACCCACCTACCTTTTTTGCAGACCTAACCTTTCCAGCCATTCTATTTTCTTGACAGAAAATAACATCCGTTGACTTCCTCCTCATATGCAGGTATTAATCAAAACACCAACTCTGAATTTGCTCTCTTTTAATTTCTTCCTGTCTTCTAGCTCACCTCTTGATGCTAATTTTAAATCACTGAAGCCCCGCAAACTTCTAACTTTCTTGGCGAAGCTAAGAACATGTCAACTATGGTTGATGGTGGAAAGGAAAATCTTTTTTTTTTCCAGTGATGGCCGATCCATTCAGGATACTCTCTAGCCGTTAATCAGATTGGAAATTAAAATGTAACAAAACAAAAGCAAGGAAATACTATCATGCAAGAAGAAATAAAACTTGCATGGCTCTAACCCTTGTTTCTTTAGTCTTCTTAATATTATTTTTTTTGGATCCAAGTAACCCAATCTCCGGAAACATATTTTGTGGTCTAGATGAGCGAGTAAAATCTCAGTTGTTCCAGACTTTTATAAGAGGTGCACATTCTAACTCGAACTCGAGACTTGCTATGCAGATCTTAAGTTTTTTGTTATCACGTCACGCATCTTGTGAACTTTTTTAAAATTTGTTTGTTGCTAAAAATTAAATGAAGGAAAAGACAGAATTTAATAATTCATGATGGTGAACTCAATCTATATTAGTATTAATTATATTAATAAATAAGGAAAAATGATAAGAGTTCAAAAGGATTTTCAGATACGTATTGAGTTATTAATTTCAAATACATCAATAATATCTCTTCAGATCTCGACTTTTTAGTTACAAAAAGTTTTATAACTCTTCACTCTTTTATATATATATATATATATATATATATATATATATATATAGTTTATCAATTTCCAGAAAAGAAGTTGTCACACTGAAAGCAAATGTTCTTTGCTGCTAGGAAACTGCACATATTGGCGTGTGTGTATGTAGTAGGCATCAATTGAATGTGAACATGTTACAAATAAAATAATTTCCCATGTGAAAACAAGAAATGTCAACTACTACAAAGAATATTACGGTCGAGCTCAATAGGGGCGACAAATTGAATGACAACAATTATAAAATTTAGAGTATGAAAATTTGGTGTGTGCATAGAAGCAAGAGGCTTCAGAAACACTAAAAAAATTGATATGGCCCAACGTAAAAGGGATCACGGAAAAAAGAAAAAAAATTATCGTTCACATTACATTGATGAGCTATATGGGTGATGATGATATCATACGTATGGCAATGATAAGGACTTGTGGTCAATATTAAAAGAAAAGTTTGGAGGTACATCCTCGACCAAACTTAGGTTCCTTGACACTTACAAGAATCTCCTAAAACATATAATGAAAAAACATTTTTAAGGCAAATATTAACATGATTATTGAAATAAGAAATGTTGGACATACCTTAATGGATGGTAAACAAGTCCAAGTTGTAATATACTATTTATCTTATAACTAGGAGCATATGAAGATGTATTTTACCCATAATGAAAATATCAAAATGATGGAAGATGAAATTCGCCACTTGAAGTTGGAAGAGGATCGTCTCGAAGCCAATAAACCTAAAACTAATATATAATTGGTTAGCTTAACTTGGCCCGGCCCACAAAAATATCTAAAGAGGGTGTGGTGTACTCAAATTAAAAAAAATAATAATGTTAATTGTGAAGAAAGATGGATTGCCGAGGAAGTGAAAATAGGCATAGACACACGGGTGAGTGTGCGCCTCATGCTTAGCAGTCGGGTGCTCCAAATTGTGTAGCCAAGAAAGGGATTGCTGAACCAAGATTTTCACGTACAATGGCTTAGCTTCAAAGGCAAGCACCACAATATGTCAATTTATCCAGCAGGCCTCGAAAATTAATCAAGAAAATGATAAAAGCTCGTAATATATTATCCAATATGGCAATGTGCCAGAGTCGCAATCATGCATGTATCCACTAGCAACTCGTAATCAAACAAATGGTTGTCGTTCTTTTCTTATCCACCGAATGAACACTTGAAATTGCCTTTCCTTCAAAGCTAAGCTCCACACAAAGATATGATCATAGTGTGTTTACTAATCATGATAGCCTCTTCCCCCAAAATAGATGTTAACAAAAGCATGCTAGCTGCCTCGTCCAAGCCTGTGCCATCCTTGATCAGTCGAGTTAACTCGTCATCTTTTCACTGAAATGTCTCTCCTGCTAGTCCTGATCTTCCTCTCCTCTTCTGCTCGGACAGCACTTTCTGCCCGCTGCAGCACCGCCGCACCCGCTAGAACTTTTGAGAAATGCATTACACTCCCTACTCAACAAGCCTCGATGGCTTGGACATTTCATGCCCACAATGCCACCCTAGATCTTGTGTTTTTCGGCACCTTCATTTCGCCTTCCGGTTGGGTAGGGTGGGGAATCAATCCTTCCTCTGCCGAAATGACAGGCACTCGTGCTCTGATTGCCTTTCCAGACCCCAATTCAGGCCTGTTAGTCATATTACCTTTTATTTTAGACCCAACAGTAAAGCTCCAAAAATCGCCACCCCTCTCTCGCCCTCTAGATATCCACCTTCTATCCTCCTCTGCCACCCTCTACGGTGGGAAAATGGCCACTCTACACAATGGCGCGGCTGTCCAAATTTATGCCACTTTGAAACTTGAAAGGAATAAGACCAAGATTCACCTGGTGTGGAACCGTGGCCTATACGTTCAAGGTTACTCCCCAACTATCCATCCCACAACCTCCACTGACTTATCTTCGATTGCCACCATCGATGTCTTGTCTGGTTTCAGTGCTGCCCATAAAGATGATGCCAGAACATTAAAGATAGCACATGGAATCTTAAATGCTGTCTCATGGGGAGTTTTACTCCCGATTGGAGCTGTCACTGCAAGATATTTGAGGCACGTACAAGCACTAGGGCCAGCATGGTTTTATGCTCATGCAGGGATACAACTTTCTGCTCTTCTCATAGGAGCGGTAGGATTTTCCATTGGAATCAGACTTGGGGAATTATCACCAGGAGTGGTTTATGGCCTACATAGGAAGCTTGGTTTCGCAGCATTTTCCTTTGGAGCTCTGCAAACACTAGCACTGTTGTTTAGGCCTAAGACCACTAACAAGTTCAGAAAGTACTGGAAATCTTATCACCATTTTGTAGGTTATGCTTGTGTGGTGCTAGGAGTTGTAAATGTTTTTCAAGGATTTGAAGTAATGGGAGAGAGCAGGTCGTATGCTAAGTTAGGATATTGTCTGTGCCTCTCTACATTGATAGGAGTTTGTATAGCTTTGGAAGTGAATTCTTGGGTGGTTTTCTGCAGAAAATCGAAAGAAGAAAAGCTGAGAAGAGAAAGATTGATTGGAGGGTCTGACAAAGAAAGTGGGATCCATGGTTAAGAAGTTAACCTGTGATCAGAGCTCCATAGAAGAAGGAGAAGAAAAATATAAAACTGGAATTTTGCATGGTGCTTTTTGCAGACCAAAAAATTTGTTCGATTTTCTTTTTTGCATCATCTAGCTGTTAATTAATTATTTTCAAGCCTGCAAGGATGATCTTGTGTTTTATATTTCAAATTGGTGGACAATTGTGGTAAAGCTTAGCCTGTTCGACACGCTCGCACTCACACTCAAATAGAAACTATAATTCTAAAATATGATTTATATTATTCTCTAATATATTTTTTAAGTGAAAGTTTTTTGAGCTTAAAACTTACCTATACTCTTGTGCTTGATTTTTTTCGAATAGAATATGAGTGATAAGATTCGAACTCATGACTATTGCGTTAACAAAATTCTAATATCATGTTTAAAAACTATCTCAATTAAAAAAATTTAACTATTAAATAAAACGATAGAATATAATTTATATTATTATTTGATATTATTTAGACTTCAGCCACCTACGAAAAAGAAGGAAAAGACACTTCCCGAGTCTCCTGACTTGTGGGTACACCATTCAATAGAAAGCTCGCGCTAGTTATGAGCTTGCATGCGTAGGGTTGGAATGTTGGATGTTTTACAGCCTGTTAAAGTTACCAAAATCAATTGATTGCTTGCTGGCTTGCAAGTAACACTAGCATCTCCAATCCCTCTTTTCGACTTTGGGCCATTAGAAATGCCCATCTCTTCTCTCTTTCATCAGTTTGGTCAGATCAAGCGCCCCAGAATTGAGTGTGTAATCGAGTGTTGAAGGCAACGTGGTCTCGGCTGGCTCAGGGTGATGTTATCATGCGGTCAACTAGGCAAGCAAGGCAACCTCCTTGCATCACGCCACTTGAATAAATCACATGCTTCACTAGAGCGTCAATGGCATGGAGAAGGATTCACCAAAGACACAGAAAACATTCAGGCTAACATAAAGACTGCCGATTGCATGAAAGCATCGACCAGAAGAATCTGGTGAATCAGATCAAAACATCAGCACAGGTGAATAGGATTGGATTGTGCGCCTGCAAAACTGATGATGGCTCGATACCCGCATTGTCCTGGTCAGGAATAATTCGATCTTAGTTTTCAGAAATGACAAAAGACCACGAGCATGAAGGCCATTAGACAGCATTAGAGGAATAAACCATTGTTCATTTACAGAGAACTGAGAGGGACGGTCAGACTTGAAGTGATGGGGGATGAGCAAAGAGTAGTAATTTGAGTCTCGTGATCACGCAACCCACAACCAAGAATGAGATAAGATCCCAGAAAGCCAAAAGAAGGTTTGATAGTAGTGTGATATAATGGAAACCTACCCCAATGCACCAGCATTATTGGAATGAATAGAATGACGTCGCAAAGCCAGTTAATCTTCGATAAGTCAGATTCGGTTCATTCAAGAACTGAAGAATGCAAGAATCTCTCTTGCACAAAAACTGAAGAGTTCAGAATGAAGTTTCATCAATAATGGCTGCTGAAGTAAGGGTTACATGAGTTTATATGGTCCTTAAAAGCAACCCTAATGGACCTTTTATGTGGACTTAAATGAGATCCATTGAAAACAGACCCAAAATGCTAAATTAAAGAGCCCATTACTTAATCCAAGCAAGTCCTAGATCCTATCTGAAAACAAAGTCTTAATTAAGTCCAAACAAGTCTTGGGTTGTAGCTAACTAACTTAAATAGAGCCTATAAGGTTTATTTATTCTCTTCCATCCAGCCCATCAATCCCATGTTTCCATGTTGTAGTAGGACTCTTTTGGATCCTTTTGTTGTCCTTATTTCATGACCCAAATAAGATTGTATTGGACCCCTCCTGCACATGGATAAGATGTATTAAGGTCTTCTCTTGATACTCCAACGGTCCTTGCAATTCTGCACGGGTTGAAACCTTCAAGACCAATGCATTCATTGCCTCTTTCAATGCCTTTGTCCTCGACCGCATGATTGGACCATTTGGAACCTGTAATGGGTTGATGTTGGTGTTTTTGGACTGGTTCTCATCAAGTAGTAATAGTCTAAACAGAAAGCCAGAACAAAAAAGAGATTATCCCAGATGAAAACTAATGGGATATATCATATGATGCATGCAAGTCCATAAGCCAGGATTGGAGGCAAGGCATGAATGGAAACTCGGAAACAATGGGAAGCAAACGAAACAAATCATTCCCTCTAAACCAAAATTGTTAATATCATTTCGGTTAATATTTCATTTTTTCAAATTTGATGAAATGTTTCGGTTTCAGAGCGTTGTATTGTTTTTTTATATATATATTAGTTAAAAAAAATAGTTTAAATCCAAATATAAAATTATTTAGGATTTTACAATTTAATCTAAAAAGTGCACAATAAAATGATTTTTCTGAATAAAATTATGAACATGTATAATATTACAAGAATATCATCATCAATCTCGCAAGGTCATGACATTCTCTGATTGCTCTAAAATTTTAACATAATATAGATAAATGTCAAAAAAATCCTCGTAAAATTTTATCTTAATCTAACAGTCAAATTAAGATATATGATTTATATTGGAAAATCATTTATTATTTAAAAAAACACTATTTGGCAACCGATACGTTTCAGCCGGTATTTGGCTGAAAAATCCGGGACAGACTGGAATTTAAACCGAGATAAAAATGACGTCGTCTTGTCTCGTTTTTTAGCTAGAACAAGATGTTTCGGTCATTTCGGCTGTAAGGAACAAAATTAACAACTATGCTTAAGACTGACTCGAGAATCGGAAAACACTACCATGTTAGCAAGAAATAATATGCAATGTGGTGTTGAGAAACTAGGAGGATCGTAATACTAGATAGGTTTCCAGTAATTGGAACCTCATCAAAACAATTGCATGAACACTAGAAAGATATCCAGTCATCAATATAACTTGGGTAAAATGTGGCGTTCAAATCAAATGCCAAGTTTTTCAACTCTTAGCCTGCAAAATATAGACATGAAAAAAGAAAAATGAAATGTGGGCAACTTATTCATGGGGACCCTAGATGGGTATCCCTTAAAGGTATCACACTAGTAAATAAACGAGAATCAAAGTGGGTACAATCTGCTGAAAAATCCACAACTTCGCCAGAAATTACAGGGCATAAAAAGCTAGGGGGTCAAAAAAAAAGTCTAAATCTTTTTGTATCGTTGGCCTCACCATAGATGCATGATACAGTTCGACTATATCCCGCAAGCTGATTTTACAACTCAATCAAAGAACAGAAACAAAAAAACCTAAGTTGTAACTCAAAACTCAACCTTAAACACAAAATCCCTTGTAACTTCTATCTCTAAATTTAACTCTTCAAAACGGGCACTCCAGTTAGCTCTAGATAACCATTTGTTTTAACTGAAATATACTGATGAGAGGATGTGCGAAATTCACAATTCACCTGGGTCACTGGAATATCTCCACCTCATACATCATGATAACAGCAATGATCCAGCTAGGCAGGAATTCCTGAAAAGAAATAGAAGAAAATCCCTCAAAATCTATAAAGGTTGAGGCACAATTAAATCAATTCATCAAAACATACCATGTAAATTTCCCTGGAATTAATTGACAACGATTAAAATGGCTATGCTTTGTGCAAAAAAAGCTCAGTTCAAAACTTGCAGGGGCAAAAATTAAATTGCACAGAGAAAACCATTGACATTCACCAGTGAAGCAAATCAAAGAATTTTGCATTGTACATAATAATCATACAGATACTTGGAATGAACTCATTTCTTAGCTAAAATGGATGGTACAGTACAACTTAAGCAGTTCAGCAACAAACAAGATGTAGAACCACATATTTAATAGATATTTGTAACACAGTGATAAAGAAAGATGCTCCAACATAATGAATAAATGCAAAATTGTATTTCTGTGAGTGGATTGTGTTACCTTTGCAGCTGATCCCTCACAAATTGGTGAGCTTATAATGCAGGAATTAAACTTCAAAATTGGTGAGCTTATATAGTCCAGTTAAACTTCAAAATTGGGGAGCTTATAATCCGGGAATTATTATTTAGAAAAGAAACCTCCTTACTTCACTGAACAATTTATTCATTGAAACATCACTGATTTCCGTCTGTCTTTGTTATTCAATCTTCTTATAGGTCCCTAATCACAGGAATTCCCAGGCCCACCATTCCCAATTTCATAATCTTCCTTGTCCTTTTTACATCTTATCAATTAGCATAAAAACTACAATCAATCAAAAATTGCCACATGCTCAAAACTAAAGAGTGTTTTTATTTACACAATTTGATCCCTTACAACTATTTTTTTTATTCACCGAAGTTTAATATGAAATACTATCACAGGAAGCCACCAGGAAATAGTTGAGCTTCTAATTCAATCTGAATCTTTATTTGCGAGGCATATGGTTGAACTACTAATTCAAAATCCTCAAAATGTGGACTGGATCAGAGTCGCAGGTGAAAACACCTTTGTTCATGAAACAATTAGGTCAAAAGGGGAATCATTTGACATAAAAGTCCAAGTAGACAGAAGATCTCAACATGGTATTTTTCAAGCCAACAAAGCATACAAGAAGATTAATGCCACAATACAAGTTTTTATTTAGAGGCAAGGACAACATGGTAGGAAAGCACACGAGGAATCGAGCGAGTTCTCCCTTCATTGCAGTCATAGTGGAAATGTGAATTAACATCCAATCTTGATAAGCCTAAGCTAGAGGCCAGCACTGGGATCTGCCTTTTATTTTCGATATTGGCTAAGAACTAGCTTCTGATGTATAATCCCACTGTTTAGATGATAATACTAGGATCACTGAAAAATCCCAACTGAAACAGATCACTGCATAAGTTAAAGGTCTAAAATGCTAGGAACTACAAGGAAAACTGTGGAGGCTACGGAAGCAAAATAAAAACACTCGGAGACAGAAAAATATTGTCTAATAGAACATAAAACATATGCACATTTGAAACCAATTTCCTATCCAACATGAAACTATTGTTGTGAAAGAGTATATCATGGGAGGAGAATAATTACACCATTTGAATTCTTTTTACGGACAAAAATAAACAGGCACTTCAAAACGGAATGGTAAACACAATGGAATGGAGGGTGATGTTATGCACCACGTGGATAATGAGTCAGGCAAAGTGAATGGCATCAAGGTGTATCAAAGGCGTGGACGAAATGGCAATGCAAAGATAGCAGACGTGGATGATGCAATTGGAAGTTAAAGGTTGCAGTTATGGCAGTATGCTCCAAATGGCAGATTAAGTGGGAAGATTCACGCACGTTTTAATTATTCATTGTATTTCCAATTGTTCATTTATTTCATTGTTATTTCTATTATGTCAGTATTTCAATTACCTGTATTTCCATTATGCAAGATCGTGCATTAGTGAAGCCAACTTTGAAGGAGTTGGTTATCAAACAATTTGTATAAATTGTATGCAAGATCTTTACAGTAAGGGAGAAGAATTTTATGTTTTATTTACTTTGAGATCGCTGGGTTCTCTCCAATCATGAGCCCTTTACATATTCCATCAAAATCCACAATAGGTCACAAGGGGAGAAAATCTGGGAAACACCATTCCTTACAAGTAGATTTTACAGTGAATCGCCCTGTAACTAGATCACAAACCTGGGACCATAACAGTACAGTATATGTAATAATGCATAAATAATAGTGGAAAAAAGCAATGGTTTTACACCATTTTAAAATCAACCACAAAGACAAAAGACTTGAAGAGGCAGGAAAAAGTTTTGTGCTCATCACTGGTGCTTTATTAATCAAGAAAAACATCTCACGACATAGGGATATAAATCATATCAATATCAACAAAGATACTATAGAATAGAACTAAACCTTGCTAGGTAAACATCAACTGTCTACATCTCAACAACGGGAATGAGGCAAACTTGCAATAAGTGCACCATAAAGAATGAGCAATTTAACGGCAATTCACAAAGTCACAAACACATGACAAATGAAGGGAGAGCATGCAACAGAAACAATAACATTTGATGTACATATGGCATACACGATCATGTTCCTCATAGAACAATGAATTATTAATTACTCAGTCAACTATTGCACCAACCATGAGGTCACGTGAATTTCTGCTAATCAATTGTTGGCTACATTTCATGGACTGCAGAATTAAGTTCAGGCATTTGAAACTAGAGAATTGAACATTATTCCTCTTTCACACTGTAATAATGAACAAATAATGTTGCAGTTCGATGATTTGGGTTAGAGCAACACTTTCAGTGATAGAAATGCTATAATAGCGTTCCTGTTTCAACTTTTGTGCAAACCATTTGTAACTTTTTCACATCTGTACATAGGCACATGAATATACAGATAATGAAAAAAAAAGTGAAAAGAAAATGTAGACTGATCACTTATGCTACTGCTGATTATGAAGCATACTTGTCTCTCAGAACATTAGGAGCAACTTTAATGATTCAGCATGGATTTATTTGGTAATATTGAGAAAGAACTTTCAAAGAACCAGAGCAAGCAGTTGAATGGATGTACTAGACTAGGAGCTCTTACCTCTATTTGACTGTCTCTTATTAACACTATAACCATCAACATAACCAGGAGAATTTTTTACTGAAACATCAGACGTGGCATTGCCAAGGCCATAACCAAAAGAACCAGATCCATCTCGCTCAGAATTTGACAACTGCCAAGTGGGGTGCCTGTAATCTGAACTACCACCATAAAGGTCAGCAAATGCTCCATCAAAGCTACCATTTGATGCAGCATATGATGATGTTGGCCCCCCATTGTTCCCAATATTTCTTGCATAACTACCCATGCCCAAACCAGAACTATTTTCACCACTTGCATACGCAAAATTCAGACCACTATTAGAAACATTATTTCCTCCACCTTGAGCTGAAAGAGATGAAGTACCCCAATTAGCTCCACTGTTGCCAAAGTTGCTTCCTCCAAGGCTTCCAGATCCAGATCCTATGTATGTATTTGAACTTGTAGAGTTGGTGTTGTAATTGAGCCCCCCATTTCCCCACAGATTTCGCGTTGCCGAGCTGAAAAATGAAGTACTTCCTCCATTACTTCCATCGTGTCCTACAGGTCTAGCAAGGCTATTGGCATTACCAATATAGTAAGGACTCATTCCTCGACCATAGCTGAGATTGCTATTAAAATTTGCATCCCCCACATAACTAGGGCTCAATGCTGGCTCAAAATCCAAACCCATTCCATAACCAGAACCAAACGGAGGGAAAACACTTCGACCGCCAGGAACCGGACTGAACCTTTCATCCATCCTTAGTCCATAACCTCCAACTGCACCCTGAGTATATCCCTGGGCGTAGCCATTAAGGAGGCTATTAACCCTATTTAGGCCATAATTATATCCACCAAGTGGACTGCGACTGGGACCAGGTGATAACTCTTTAGGAACAGCTCGCTTAACCTCAACCATTTTGCCATTCAGTTCATGAAAAGTCTTCATCAAAACTTTGTCCACTGCCTCCTCAGAATCAAAAGTTATGAACCCAAATCCCCTTGGCCTCTGTGTGTTATGATCATACATCACCACAACATCTATGATGATCCCAAACTGGTCAAAATATTGCTTGAAGTCACTTTCTGTAACAGTGGATGCTAAACCTCCTACAAAGATCTTTTTTGTACGCCCTGGACCAGGAGAACCATGGATGCTACCACCACTGTTTCTACTTAGAATGTTCTGATCATCCCTAGGAACAGCCTTTTTTGCTTCAACCTGAGGATAAACGCATCAATTAGAAAACCAAGCTTAGACAGTGGGAATCTGTCAACGCTTTGCATGGTGCAGTGTGTAGTAAACTTTCTGGACAGCATTGGTACATCACAGACAAACTTAAAGGGTCGCTTTAAGGTTAATATAGTTTACCATTCTGCCATCAATGCTGTGTTTTTCTTTAATGACTCTCTCTGCATTAGCTGGGTCAGAGAAAACAACAAAACCAAATCCACGGGCACGCCCTGTGGTGCGATCCTTCATTATCACAGCCTCTACTACCTCCCCAAAAGATTGAAAATAGTCCTTGAGCCTTTCTTCATTGGTGTCCCATGAAATTCCACCGATGAATAGTTTGCCACTGTCAGATTGCATTCTTTTATTTTTCTCTTTAATCTCTACAATGCAAAATATTTTTCTTAGTGAACACGAAGCCCAGAACTTCACAAATGCAAATCACACTACTAATCAAATCAATAAAAAAAAAGGCAAACCTTTTTGCACAATCGAAAGCCCGCTTCAACTCAGTAAACGTGTTATACACTGGATCCAATCAATATCAACACAGTTAACATACAAGTCAATAGCAAACCAAAGCCAACAAAGACCATTAAAGCTAAACAGAAAATAAATCAAAGTTATCACTTGATTGAATAAGAATGCAATTCAGATTTTGGCAATACCTTTATTTAGACAATTAAGAGATAACACACGAAAGAACTCCTGTGTTTTTGTTTTATTCAAAAACCAAAAACTTAACAGATCCTTGAACGATCAATCAGCCAACCAACAATCTAGAATCAATCAAACCTGGAACAAGAAACAAAAAACAGAAGAGCCCAGAAACACCCTGGAATTCAATAAAGGTCCAAGAAAGATCCGAATCCAAAAAACAAATAAAAAAAATATATAGCCCACCGATTCAAGAAAAACCCAGATGGTAAATCTCATCAAAATTGATAATTTAAGATCTGAGAGGAGGCACAATGAGAATACAAATAGAGGGCATGCTCAACCTCCTCTACAATATGCCCTCCTCTTCTTCTTTTGCTTCGTCTTCTAGTACTTGTTTTAATTTGTGTTTAAGATTTTTTGTTAGCTAATGCAAATTCAGTTATCATACAAGATTGCAAATTTATTCATACACGCATAAATTCTAGTGAGAGAAAAGGGTAGTTTTTGTTCTAGTGGGGGGGAGGGCGAGAGAGAAGGTTTTGGGAAGTCCGGTGTGAGGGATATATATAGGGTGAGGCTCAAAATGGAAGGGAGCTGATTTTCTTTTCTGTTTTTATATTTTTTTATATAAAAATATTTTGAATTTTTCTGGGTTTTGTTTTTTTATTTACTTACCACTAGACCTTTAAGCCCCCCCAGTCTAAAAGAAAAGATTTTTGCTTTTGCTTCTAATTCTACACGCATGCATGCATCGGATTTCATCTCTACTATTTTTGTACCATCAGCCGTTTATTCTTCTGACTTTTCCAAATGTCAGAGACAGGAAATTTTTCAACGGTTGTGATCTGCTGATGCGATGACGGTTGATTTTACAGGGCTAGACTTATGTGAATATTTTTTACCTAATCCAAGGTCAAAAGAAAAATAAAGGTGCGAACTTAATTGTTTATTAGGTACCTAGTTTTTCTTTTTAGTTTTTTTGTTATTTCGTTTAGGCAGTATTTTTTGTTAAATTATATTTTTTATTTTAAATTACTTTTTTATATTTTTGTATCATAAGTTAATATATATATATATATATATATATATATATATATATATTATTTAAAACATTTCCAAATAAAAACAATTTTAAAAAGCAACCATTATCTCCATAAAAAAAACTATTTTGTAAGTGATTAATCAACACAGTTACCAGCCAATAACTTTTCTTTCAATTGGTATCTAATTTAGAGAATGTTTAGTATTGCGTTTATTTTTAAAATACTTTTCATGTAAAAATATATTAAAATAATTTATATTGTTATTTTTTTAAAATTATTTTTGATATAAACACATCAAAATGATCTAAAAATATTTAAAACAAAAAATATGTATAAAAAAAACATTTTTCTAATGCTTCCCAAACATGTAATTAATTGTTGAACTTATTAGATAAGTCCTCTGCATATCAAGAATCCTTGTTTTGATCCCTCCATCAACAAATATGGCTAACATCATCATCTGTATATTGTGGAACCAATTGAGAAAGGGCTCTGGCACATTCATTGATGAAGGGATCCTACCAACGATTCCTGAACACTACAAAGAGTCGATTGGTTAGAAACATAGATTGAGGGTCCAATTAAATTACGAGGTTACTTTTTTTTTTCAATGGCAACACACAATAGTATTTTTTTTATGTCTATTTGAGAGCATGGTTGATATTATTTTTTTAAATGTTTTTTGATAAAAAAAATACATTAAAATAATATTGTTTTAATTTTTGAAAATTATTTTTTACATTAAAAAGATGCTTAATTTAAAAACATTAAAAACATTATATTTTAAAATGTACTTTTGAAACACAATGTGTAAAACATACACATAATTTCCACTTTAAATATAAATTAAAATTTTGGAACAATTAAAATTACATGCCCCACCAATAATTGTTCATCATTTTTGCGATTCCACGCAATAGGAAGAGCTTCGATAACAAATGTAATCATCATTGTTTTTTTTCTGTTTTTGATAGCATGTGATTTCTCTAACCATGGATCCTCTTCCATATTCTCTCTCAAATGAAAGCAAAAAATTGTCTTTTTTATTAATATGAGTGTCTGAGTCAACCCGTGTGCCAATCGACTAATCTTATGAGCCTCAAAGTTAATAACCATGTAAGCTTTCAGTGATCATCATATTAATAGTCATATGGATCGAACCTAAGATCACAAGGGAGCAAACCCCTTAGTTCTAAGCTCTCGCCATTATATCATCTACTATATGGTTAACAATGTCCTTTTATTCTTTCCAAAAAGTGATGATAAGCCTAAATATATTCCATGATGCAACGGGGAGTGGAGTTACAGTATATCTGAAATACATTCAGGCTTTACACTATTGCTAAAGAAGATGCTTGATTTATAAAAGTTAATGGCCTAACCAGTAGAAGGCATATATTGATGAAGCATATGTTTGGCTACAATACTCTTTTGAGCATTCTCTCTAAATAAAAAAAAAAATCATCAGCAAGAAACAAATGAGAAACTGAAGAATTTGTACTGCTAAACCTGAACCCATGCAAATCCTCTACTTCTCTAAATAAAGCAGGCATCCCCTCGCACGCACAGATACGGGGATAAGGGGTTCCCATGTTGTAGGCCTCTAAAAGGACGAGCTGACCCTATTTCAGTTCCATTAAAACATTCTGAATATGAAAATTTTATCATGCAAAGCATAATCATCTCTACCCATTCATCATCGAACCTCATTTTTTACATGGTTGCCTTCAAATAGTCTCATCTAATTCGATCATATGCCTTGTTAATATCACTTTTCAAAGCTACTTAGCATTTATGTCCTCCTATACACCTTTTTAATATAATGAATATATTCAAAAGCTATCACAAATTATCAGTTATGGCTTTTCCAGGAATAAAGATTGCATGAGTTGGAGAAATAATATCATAGAAATACTCTTCATCTGATTAGTTAACACTTTTGCAATTATTTTATACAACACATTGCAAAATGTGATTGGCACGAGTTCTTTCATGGATTAGGGATTAGGACTATCAATGTATCCGCAAGGAATGTTGGGAATTTCTTCTTGTCCAACCTGTTAGAAAATAATATAAATCATATTCTGAAGCACTACCTAATAGCTTAAGCTTTTAGGTAATTCCTTCAATGTTTCAGCAATGGATGCTGGGAATTACTTCCAGTCTAACCTGTTAGAAAATAATATAAATCATATTTCGAGTCTTACCTAACAACTTAAGCTTTTAGATGAGATGATTCCTTGACATGGTATTATAGCCTTGTTGACCTAGCGGTCACGAGTTCAAATCTCACCACCCTCATTTTATTTGATAAAAAAATAAGCACAATGTAGTGTGGACTTGTGCAAGTTTTAAGCCCAAAGAGCTTTCATTTTAAAAGGTGTACTAGAAAATAATATAAATCATATTCTGGAGTCTTATCTAACAGCTTAAACTTTTAGGTGAGATGGTTTCTTGACACAACCAACTCGACAAACATTGTAAATATCTGGACCTATTAGTGTCCAAAACTGTTGATAAAGTTTTAGGTTAAACCCGTCTGGCCCATGATCACCTTGATCTTGTCTAATGCTATTTCAAAGACTTTTTTCTTAGACTTTTCAACCAAAATGGAGCTAGGAGGTTCTCATTGGTGGCTACGAACACACACGGTGCAACACAATCTATGGATGCACTCTCTAAGTCAGGATTTTTAGCAAACAATTAAGTGAAGTACTCAAACACCACCTGGTTCATCCCTTTTGCATCATCAAAAGCATTACCCATCTCATCCACCATCAATCGATCAATCCTATTTCTTTTTTCTTGTATTTGTTGCAGCTGCATGGAAATATCAAGTGTTAAAATCCCCTTCTTAAAGTTAGAATTTTTTTCTATAACCTCCAATAGTTTGTCCTCCTCTTGTGCAAGTAGATGGGGCGAGCCTTTCTCTGCATCTTGAATATTCATATACCTCAGGGGCGTAAGAGACTACGAATTTCATGGCAATCTGTTGTATCTTGTTTAAATTTTCTAGTCAAATCCTTAACCCAATGAGAAAGCCAATTTGTGCATATCTAAAATTATTGACAAGTCAACTGTCAGATATTCATTTCCTATATTTAGCATCTTTGGTTTAATGATGGATGAGTATTGATTTATAACGGATGTGGATGTGTATTGATTTGTAACGAATGTGGATTGATTTGTAACCTATTATAGCTTATTTGATAAAAGAGCTAATTGATGTTTTTTTTTCTTGTATATAAGGATATACCATTCATTGGTAATAAAATATAAGAGTAGAAAAACTCTCATTTTATATTTCTTAGGGTATCAAAGCGGTTAGAATCCTAAACTTTTCTATGGCTAAAGAAAATTTTTTGAGTATTAGTAATACTCAACGAAATACCACTCAAATTAAACCTAATGCCTTATCACAATACATTCTTCATGCTTCCGATAACCCAGGGACAACATTAGTAACTTGTATCCTAAAGGAAGAAAATTATCCTATATGGCATCGTGTTATGACAAATGCATTACAAGCCAAAACCAATATGGCTTTATACATGGATCTATTACTTGTCCATCATCTGGTTCAAAAAAAGAATTTGCATGGATTAAATGCAATTCAATGGTCCTTCTATGATAGTGTGACATTTTTTATGACGACACCATAATTATAGAAAGATTTAGAATAACATTTTTCATAAGGTAATGCTTCTCGAATTCATCAATTCAAAATTAAGATGATGAATATCTTGCAATGAGGAATGATTGTCATAACATATTACACCAAACTAAAGGGAATTTAGGATGAACTCAATACTTATTCACAAATCCCGTCACATGCATGCAGTTTAGCAAAGGTGTTTGTTGCAGAATGAGAAAAAAAAGTGCACTATTTTCTAATAAACAAATACAAAATTGCTCGTTCTCAAATCTTGAATACAAAACCCTTGCCTTCTTTATCTCGTGTTTATGCTCAGGTAGCCCAAGATGAATGACAATAGTTAATAGTAGAGTCATGATTGCATTCTATTGATACACCAACATTTTTGACAAATAGTTTTAGCAAATTCAATAACAATCGCAAATCCACTAGTAACCATAACCTCTCCAAACTATTTTTGTGACCATTGCAAAAAGATAAAGCACACCAAAGAAACTTGTTTTGAACTACACGGTTATCCAGAATGGTGGGATAAAGGAAAGAAATCATTCAAGCCAAAGATAACCAACAATACATAATGCATGGAGAAAAATGAGAGCAACAATATTGTTTCAATTACTGGTTTGATGAATGAGCAGTATGCCCAACTCATATCTATGCTCAACCTTGACAATAGTCATGCCTCTACAGCTAACTTTTATGGGTACAACCAACTTTGTGGGTAATGAAATTTTTCTACTCAACAATGACAATGAATGGGTATTAGATTCAGGAGCTTCTGATCATATGACATTCCACGAAAAATTCATCTCTTTGCACACATATATTCCTCATTTCATGCCAATTAAAATTCTAGATGGATCCTTTGTAGCAACAAAATCAACTGGAGATGTTTCTCTTACCTCTCTCATTACTTTGAAAAATGTCCTTCACACACCATCTTTTTCTTGTAATCTTATTTCTGTCAACAAATTAACTAAAATGTTAAATTGTGTTGCTCATTTTTTCTTTCTTTCTGTGTTTTACAAGACCTATCCACGAGGAAGTTGATTGGAATGGGTGAATTGCGTACAAGAAAAAAACATTTCCTTCCTTTTGTGTTATAACTTTTAAAATCAAGATTTGAAATATTTTATTTATTTATTTTACAAACAAGAAATTTAATATATTTTAAAAAAACATAATTAAAACTGTGAGAATACTAAACACTACTAAATAATAAATGGTACGTTTTGGTTCTACATAGTTCTATAATAATAAAGTGCTGGAGTCTAGTCCATTTTTTCATGAATTTTGACTTTTAAATGAATAGGAGGAGTATATATATGTTTAATTTTTTTGATTTAATTTTATAGAAATTATTAAAATTTGAGGAATTGAATTGAAATCAATTTTATAAAAATATATTTTTTCTAGTTATTTATTTATTTACAATGACGATTTCTTTTTCTATTTTTTTTATTTGCACTACCATACAACATGAGACACTATAAACCTTAGTTCAGAGAAGTGCTCGGCTGATTATAGTAATCGATCATGGATCGGTATCAAAGGACTACACCTAACCATTTTAGATTTAGATTTAGGTTTGGTATTTGCGGTCTATTTACTCTTTATATTTTTTTTATTCGAGAACATTTCAACATTAAATTAAATATCAATATTAAGAAATAGAATTTAGGTTATAGTTTAAAAAAAATTAAAAAGAGATCAAAATCAACATAAAATATAGTTTTTTTCTTTTTAGTTTCATTGTTCAAATGGCACAAAACATTTCTTGGTCTCTGAGGTTTTAATTATGCATATTTGATCCATGTTGTGTCTTAGATCCAAAACTTTGTTTTTTTTTAAGTTCCTTAATGTTGAGGAATGAGATATAAATTCATCAAAAAAGGAGAAAGGGATCAAATATTCGGTGGACCACACAAAAATCTTAGTATTAATAAACTCGTTTTAGAGATGAAAGTTCACAAACGTCGTATTTTCCTTTAACCTAGTTATAAAAAAGTAGATTGACACTTGTGGTTTTGTTTTAATGTATTTATTTTGAAATTAATTAAAGGGTGTTTAGAGTTAAATATATTTGAACTAAGGTTTCTATGGTATTTTGTGAGGTTTTATTAGATAAAAACAAGTTAAGATGAAAAATAAACTAATGGATAATACATTGTCTATTTTTTTTTATTAAAAATATAAAAAAGAATAATAAAAATATGTGGGCTTGACGTGCCAAACCTAGTCACGATTGACTATTGACCCCTCTCACTCTAATTTTCATTAATTTATAGCGTGTATATACATATTGATCATAATTAACTTTAAAAACAAATAAAATAAAAAGAATGGTTAAGGTAAAATATGTATAAAAATATCAAAATTATCTTTAAACATAAAAGTAAAATTATAAAATAAGAAGAAAATTTGAGGTAAAATATTGCATGTACATCTATCTTTCACTTCATAAAAAGATAATAAACTTACTGTTTTAGTTTTTAATTAATACCAATAAAGTTATTTATATATATTTTACAATTTATCTTATTAAATACAAACATCATATTTCTCTTATCAGTAAAATAAACTTTATAATACTGGAAAAAACAAACATAACTCCAACATTTTTTTTCTTTTTCTTTGAAAATTAATTTAAAATTCTATTTAAATAAGCTAGTTAATTCTAAGTGAGTGTTTAACATTGTGTTTTAAAAATATTTTTGAAAAAATTAAATTTATTTATTTTTATTTTATTTTAAGTTATTTTTTAATTTTTTTATATTATTTTAATATACTAATATCAAATTTAATTTTTTAAAAATATAAAAATATTATTTTAATATATTTTTAAATAAAAAATAATCTCATCTACTACCTGCATGGCCTAATGCATTCTGGAAAAAAAAGAAAAAGAAAAATAAATATCGGGTAATCTTCTTAACTACTACACGTGTAATGCAAGAGATACATACAGCTCAGCCAGCACCAGCCAGGCCGGCCATGAGAGAGTCAGGATCGCAGGAGTCCTGAATTAAGAAAAAAGAAAATCATATTTCAACTTCCCTCCAATTCTTTTCCCTCTAAAACCATTCAAAATCAAAGCCAGCCGCCTATTTTTTAATTTCTTAACAGAACATCAATCTCTACCCTTTTCCCATCTCCCAGTTCCCAAATTCTCCCCCCACTTCCAGCTTATTGCTCACCCATGGCTGCTTTGACTTCGATTAACGGTGGCCGCTGCGAGGCCGGTGATGTACATGTCATCATTGGCCCCATGTTTGCTGGCAAAACCACTGACTTACTCCGTCGTATCAAATCTGAGAGAAGCAGTGGCAGGTTTTTCTTCTTCTTCTGGTGGAGAGTTATAGTTTGGTGTAAGATATGCGAAAGGAAAGTTCTAATTTTGATTTTTTAAATTAATAATCTTGAATGTTATTTTTGATTTAGAAATGTGGCAATGATAAAATCAAGCAAGGATACAAGATATGCAAACGATTCGGTGGTCACACATGATGGCTTGAAATTTCCGTGCTGGTCTATGCCAGATCTCACCTCTTTCCGTCAAAAGCTTGGAGATGATGAATATCACAAGGTTTCCTTTTTAGCGTTTTGATTCGTTTATTTCACAATCAGATCTAAACAGGGTCTGTTCTTCTTGCTGCTGCTAATCAATGGGTTTTGGAGAAAATAAGATTGTATTGTATTCCCTTTTCTTTTTATGAGTTTGAAGAAGGCTTGCTAAAAAAATGTTGTAACTGGTTTGATGATTTTACCGCAATTCATATTTTTTTTCTCCTCCGGTTCTCATGATCTATGTTTCTTGTCAGCTTGACGTGATAGGCATTGACGAGGCTCAATTTTTTGAAGACCTTTATGAATTCTGTTGCAAGGCTGCTGATCACGATGGGAAAACTATAATTGTAGCCGGCCTTGATGGGGATTATTTGAGGTGTTGCTCAATATCTTTCCTAGCAATTTAACATGTTTTTGACAAAAGTTGTTGTTCGTCTTTAGGAGCTCCATCATTGTAAATTGGCATCTGATTTAAATTACCTTTGTTTGGTAGGAGGAGCTTCGGATATGTGCTTGATGTGATACCTCTTGCTGAAACTGTAACAAAGCTGAGTGCAAGATGTGAACTTTGTGGCAAGCGAGCCTTCTTCACCTTGAGGAAGACAGAAGAGACCCAGACAGAATTAATTGGTGGATCTGATCTCTACATGCCTGTTTGCCGCCAACATTATGTCAGTGGGCAAGCAGTCATAGAATCAACAAGGAAGAAAGCCAATGAATCCTTCAGGGTTCCCACTGACTCCCATACTGAGGCAGCTCCAGTCATGTAATATTGGAGATGAATTGGAGTTATCTAATTTATCTGCAGATTGCAGTTTATATATAGAATGCTGAAATGGAGGTTTTCATGGTTCCAGACCAGTTGAAAACATCAATGTGCTGGTCATAGTATATTGTATGGAATGAAATTTCTTACATCAAATCTTTGTTCATTTACTGGATAATTCTTACATTTTTCACTGGAAAAGTATAGGATTGGCACGCATGATATAGAATAAGGTAGCTCAATCCCCATCAATTAATGATATCCCTGACAAATTATAGAACGAATGAAGTTTTCGATTCATAGATAATATGAATTCTTGATGTTGCTTGTCATTTTCAGTTTTCTTCATCATTCAGGCCACATGTAACCATCCCCCTCTGCATTCCTCGTATGTGTTATAGCTTACGACCTCGTATGTGTTATGCTTAGCATTTCTTCTTCTTCTTCTTTTTGGTATGAATTGGGGCTTAACGCTCTATAAAATTAAATTGAACATGGCATAACAGTTCCAATCAAGTCGTGATGTAAAATAGTCATGAATAATTCAATCATGTTTATTTGCATTTTCAACTAATTGTCCGTAGTTTGTTTATTGGAAATTAGTATTCTTGGAAAGTGAATTATTGGAAAGTGAATTCCGATATTTTGCAGTGTAATGAAAAATGAACTGGAAAATACTTTTCAGTGTTTGTTTGTGTTATGGAAAATGAACCGGAAAATAATTTATTAATAAATTAATTTTTTTTTCAAGTTTATTAAAATAATGAGGAACAAATCTTACAATTTAAAAAGTTCAATGATAATGAAATTGAAAAAAAAATATAATTTCATAAATTATCTCAAATAAAATAAATAATAATCAAAATAATAGAGATCAAATTTAAAAATTTTAAAAAATGAAAAGTGAATAAATTAAAATAATAATAATTAACATTTCATAAATTATTTCAAATAAAATAAGTAAAAATAAAAAAAATGAGGACCAAATTTGATAGATAAAAAATTTCAATAAAAAAAATGATATGAAAAAAGCAAATATCAATTATAAAAATAAAGACCAAAATTAATATAAAAATTAAATTTTAAGAGATGGAATTCAAAAATAAATATTCAAAATAAATTATATATAGCAATCAAAAATTTGAGGATCAAATTTGATATAATCAGTAAATAATGACATTTCTAAATTTTTCACAACTTTCGGAAAGTATTTTCCGCCCAAATTTTCTGGAAAACACTTTCCTGAAAACTAAGATAAATTTTTCTTTGACTGAAAATATTTTTCGTTAATCAATTTTTCTAATGGCAAAAAATACAAAAAAGTTTGGAATTGAGAAATCACTTTCTAAAAAATCACTTTACTAAAAAATCATTTTCCAGAAAACAAACAAAACAAACCATGGATGATGATGATAGTTCTATCATCACTTTGAGAGCCAGTCTTCATTTGCATGTGTTTTTGTTTAAACTTTTTTTTGTGCAATGATTCACAATCATGCTGTTTACATTTTTTTCCCTTTCTAATCGCCGACAACATGCCCTAACGATCTTCTATGCCTTGCAATTTCAACCTCCAATTCTACCGTTGCTTTACACCTTTCCTTTGAAAACTGCCCTCGAGGTAGCTCCGGCAACCCACCGGGAAATTGCTACAGGGAAGACACCTGGCGTTTCAGTATTTGCATAATAAAACGTTTCGTATGCCAGCCATTGCCCAGAAACTCTTAAGAGGGGGTCGTTAAGTTGGGCCGTTCAAGAAACAACAGATAGCCCAAACAAACCACTCAACAGTCGGGCTACGCCCATAGACTGAAAACTGACACGTGTATAACGCTACGCGTTTAACCCAAAACGAGAAGGAAAAGAGAGATTGGTTTAGCTGGGGGTTCTGATATCGCGTCGCTTCGATGCTTAACCCGTCGTTTTGTTTTTGAAGCAGTTCTTTCCTGGTCGTAGCGGGAGATAAATCAGAACTCTTTCTCCGTCGTCGTTTTGCTAAAAATTATCAGTCTCCTTTTTCAGGTTCGTAACTCCTTCATTCCCCCCTCCTCCTTGTTTTTTGCTTTTTCCCGGAAGCCGCAGCTAGAGTTAGTTAACAAAACAACGGCGCCGGGTTTTATTTTAGTTTTAATTTCTGTAAATTATTCATTAATCAGTAAGAACAATAATCTAGGTTTAAAATAAATTAGAAATTGGATATCCATGGAAGATTTTGATTTAAGTCTAATTCATAATAATAATAATGAGAAGAAGAACTGCAACCTAGTTGTTGAACGAGGATTTTGGATGGCTAAAATGGAGTTGTTGCGGTTACTTACGTTGTTGTTGTTGGTGGTGGTGGGAAACAGTGAATGGATACGAATCCCGGACCCATTGATGGTAGTATACTGTATGATCAAGACAAGCATGTCTCCTCTGCAGTTTGGGATGGCCAGGTTGGTGTTTGTGTGGAAACGTAGTGTCTTATTATTCTTGATCATTACATTAAAGCGCATGCATTGTTTGTGCTCTGCTAAGACTTGGTTTATGGGGTGGTGTTCAGGAGCGTGGTGCGCTAAGATGCCATGAACACACGTCGAAGTTGGGTGAATGGAAGCTAACTCCTAAACAAATTGAGTTGGTGGAGAGAGCTGGATTTGGTTACCTGAGAAAGATTCCGGCTATTAGTCTTGACAATCCTCTAATCTCAGCTCTTGTTGAGAGGTGGAGGAGGGAGACCAATACGTTTCACTTCACTGTTGGTGAAATGACTGTTACTCTTCAAGATGTTGCGCTGTTGCTCGGACTTGCGATCAATGGGAAGCCTGTTATTGGAATAACACACACCACTTGCTCCTTGGTTTGTGAAAGGCTTCTAGGGAAAGCACCAGACTCTAACTACGCAAGTGGCGGGATGGTGAAGTTAAGTTGGTTGAAGGAGTTCTTTTCTCATTGTTCTGAAGATGCACCCATTGAAGAGGTTGAGCATTGCACTCGTGCTTATCTTCTGTACCTTGTGGGCAGTACAATATTTTCCACTACCACTGGGAATAAGGTTCCAGTAATGTACCTTCCTTTGTTTGCATATTTTGAAGAAGCTGGGGAGTATGCCTGGGGAGCAGCAGCATTAGCTTTCTTGTATAGAGCACTCGGCAATGCATGTGTTAAATCTCAAAGTACCATTTGTGGTTGCTTGACACTACTGCAGGTTATTTGTGTTTAAACTATAGCTATCCATTGATCATCTTGGAGATTGGCCTGTCTTTTATTTATTTATTTTTCTTTGTCAGGATGTGTGCTGCAAGGATTTCTTTTAGCAACTAATTCCATCCTAGGATAACAGTCATCAAATAGAATAATATTGGTATTGACTGGTTCTTGCTTTCTGTAGTGTTGGAGCTACTTTCACCTGAATGTGGGCCGACCAAAGCTTAATCGGGACCCCATCCATGATCATTTTCCATTTGTACTTAGATGGAAGGGAAAACAAAGTGGGCCAACAACAAACCGTGATGTTGTTTTCTACCGCAAGGCACTGGACTCATTGAAAACAACTGATGTAGGTTTTCACTGCTTTCAGTTCAGTTCTTATTCCACTTACTGAATAAAAAATTCTAATGCAACTGGCGTGGTGTTGACACAGGTGGAGTGGCTTCCATACAAAATTATGGATAGTACTGTAATACCAAAAGATATAAAAAGTACTTTGATTTTAGGGAGATCAAAGACAATGCTCATATGCTTTGACAAGGCAGAAAGACACCTTCCTGATCGTTGCCTAAGGCAATATGGCATGCTTCAACCAATCCCTGAAGATGTGGAGCGGTGGCTGAGAAAGAGTCGAGGAGTTGATGGCGGGGTCGACTTGTCTGGGAAAATGGAGTCTGAGCTTAATGAATGGATGGATCGTCAACTCCATATTGTGGACGGGGATGATGGTGTAGATGAAAGTGACTACATGCAATGGTACTGGAAAATTACTCGTAAAGTTGTTGGAAGGCCAATCTCTCTCTCATCGGAGTTCCAAAGGACGGTAGGTCTATGCTCAAACTTCAATTTTACTATTACATTTATTTGTGGAATAATCTTTAATGGTCTATTCTTTAACTGTCACAGATCTCTGGTCTTAGAGAAATTGCCTATTTAGCAGATTCATTCTCAACAAAAGGGTTGGATGGACAGCAATTTGAGTCAATTTCAAGGATCAGGTTTATTGCGCAGGACTGTTTGAGGGACCAGATTGAATGTCCAGCCACACCTTCTGCCCCCCCACAAATTGAACTGGGAAAAAGATCAAGGGGGAAGGAGAGGATAAGAAGGAAAGGTATTGGGAAACGCAGGAGAAAGGGTGATCAAATGGAATATCAGGAAGCAAGTGAGGATGACCAACCTCAGTTTTATGGTGCAGTTATTGAGGCTGATCAGTTACACTTGCATCAGGAAGATGGTGAGGTTGGTCAGTTACTGATATGCCAGGCAGCTGATAACTTTGATCCTCAACAGCTGTGTCATGGAGCTGGTGAGGGTGACAGTGAAGAGCTGCTAAATGTGGTCAATAAGGAAGATGGTGCAAAGCTTAGCAATGCTACAAAGGACATCATTGACTCTCAATCTTGTAAAGACTCTGACCATGTGAATGACTCTCAGCCTTGCCATGCAACTGTCGAGGTCAACGACAGAAAAATATACGGTGAGGCAAGTAAAATGGTTGATGATTCCCAGTCCTGTGAGCCAATTAATAAGATGAACGACTCACAAACTTGTCAGGCAACAAGAAGTGATCATGATTCTCAGCTTCATGATGCATCAGAGAAGGTCAATGACTCGGGACTCTTTGATGCAACAATTAACGAGGTTCAGCCTGATGGTGCTATTGATGAGATCAATGAGCTGCGGATTTCTGACACAACAATAGTGGTCAATGATTCACAGCTTCCTGACACAAATGAAAGGCTTAAAGACTTTCTGCTTCCTTACACAATCCAAGAGAAAAATGATTCACATCCCCCAGATGCAATTGAAGAGATCATTGACCTGCACCTTCCAGATGCAACTAAAGAAGCCAATGACTTGCAGATCCCTGATACAATAGAAGAGGCAAACGACTTTCAGCTTCCCGATACAAAAGATGAGGTCAGTGATTCAGCTCTCTTGGATGCTGCTGACAAGATTGATCAACCAAAAGCCAAAGCTGCAATAGAGGATGTTCCAGCATCTCTTGATACTGTTGAGGATGTTGCAAAGCAGGGTGATACAAGTGTTGGGGCATGAAAAGAAAGCCTTGTCATGTTAATTCTTCTGTAGGTACTTTTAATATGCTTGCTGTTTGCTACCTCGTGTTCATTAATCTTTAAGCAAAACATTTTGATGTTTGCCTTGCATTTATTTGCAGATTAATAAGCAGTAAAATGTTCATTTTATTCTGGCAGCAGCTCAAGAGTAACACCATAAATGTCTGAAAATGGGGGACAACCAGTAGTTGAAGAATACTCGTGCCATTTTTGTTTGAAGATTCTAATATTCATGATACCATGTAGCTTATAGAATTAGGTCATTAATATAGGGATGTTGAAAGTTATTTTCCGATCGAGAAATTCACATTATATTTTGATGATGCTCATCTAATATCTAATACTTCACTAAATTAGATTCATGCTTATGGTTGGGCGTGATTTGGCTTTTATATGCATGGTGATGTGCTGTTGATAAAATTTAGGGTTGCCCTCATTGCAGGTTCTATATGTCTACTTCTCTTGATTAGATTGCACTCTCATTCTCATGATTTAAGTTAGAGAAGCATCTGATAAAACTATTTTCTTTCATGTTTGGGATTATATAAATCAAACTCACCATGTATGTGAGTTGTAATTGCTTGTTTGGATTTTGTGTTTAGGCTTATATCAGAGAACATGGTGGTATTGTTTCTCATTTCAACTCCTGTAATATGTGCTGTACCTTTATTTTTAACAGTTCCTTTCTTCTGGTCGGGAAAGTTCATGGAAGCATCCAGAACAATGATTTCGAGTTGTTTTTCAGGCCAGGATTCGGGTTGGGTTAAACTGATATCTCTATCCAACATATAACTTGATTTTTCACCTTCAGGTTCTGCCCGAACTCAGTCTGTTCTAAAACCTTTCTACTAGTATTCATCGAGTCAAATAGCCATCCCTAATCAGATTCTGTTATATAGGCCATTCTGAAGATCAGTCTTCACCATTCAAATTTGTTGGATAATAAAAACAGCAAGTGCACTGGTACACATACAGAAGTTTTCAGTAATGTGTAAATTTTTTAAATTTTTTAAAAAAATTACCCTTTTTATTAATAAAAAAAGAGAGATCGACAGGAGATTTTTGAGACGGGCCTGACCTGCTGCTGTAAAACAAACTGATTAAAAACATGAAAAGCTATCCGATCGCCAGAGCAATGGATCTGATGGCACATAGGAGGATACCCGTGTTGTAATTTAATTTGTATTCCTTTTTTCCCCGATGAAAAGAAAAAAGCAATGGAGTTTGCGCAAGCTCAGTCCTCTTTCATGGGTTACCCGTGCTTGCCTCCACCACTGCCCTATAACTGAAACGTTGAGCCTCGGCACCATTTTCTAAAGCCATCCTGCTACATGTTGCTTGTCCAACTGAAGGACTACATCATGGAGTGCCGTTGGTAGTCAAGAAATAAAAATTGTGATGCTAAACAAGTAAGATGATAACATTTGGCCCAGAAGATGATAAACAAGTCGCTTTCCATGGTGACATTATTATTATTATCTAATATACTAAAAGAGGTAAGTTTAGTTACTGTATAGTGTGAGATAAATCATTTTGGATTACAATAGTGTTACCTAGTTTTCAGTTCAGGTCGGTTTGTTCGGTTGCTGGTTTACTAACTTTTATATTTTTACACGGTAAAATAACCAGTTTGTCCCTCGAAAAAGACAAAAAACAGGTCCGCAGGGAGGGCTTCCACGATAATTGCATATTTTCGGTCTAGTTCGGTTCAGTTGGGGTAGCCGGTTTATTGATTTTTTTAATATTTTTTTTCCATAGTAAAATAATCATTTTATCCCTCGAAATAAGACAAAAATCAGAGGTTGCCAGGAGAGGTGCCACGGTAATTGATTTTTTTTTTTAAAATTGATGTGTTTCTTTATATCAAACCTTGCATGTATAAATGTTATATTTTATGTGATTTTTTCAATTGTCCTTTGATTGAAATTGATAATATATTTGGTTTTCGTTCAACTCTTATACTTTTAATTTTTTTTATTTTAATTCCTTGAATTTTTTATATTTTTTAAATAGTGCATATTTTTGTCCATGTTTATATATATGTGCTCTTAGTTTTGGATTTTAATTTTTATTATTTTCTCTTTTGTTGAGATAACATTTTTTTCCAGAAATTTTATTCTTAAATTTTAGTTTGTGTTGATGATTATTTGAAAGTTCATATTTTTATTTTTATTTTCCTTTGTTCTTTCTTTTGGTTTTTTTTATTAGTTTTTTTTTATTTTCACGTCAAATGATTTTTTTAGCTAATAATTTTTATTTTTTTTAAATTTTTTATTTTCTCTTTTGTTAAAGTTAATGGACTTTGTTTTATTCTGTTATTGAATTTATTTTCCCATTATTCACACAATAATAACAAAAATAGTTTTTTTTTCTTGTTTCCTCTTTTATTAATATTTTCGAGTTTTTTCTCATCGGAATAATTTAATAATTTTTATTGTTTTAGCAATAATAATAATGATATTTTTAGATGTTAAGTTTTCATTATTGTTGTTGTTGTTGTTGTTATAATGGGGTGTGTTGATGTGTTTCATTGTATCAAACCTTGCATGTATAGATGTTATATTTTATTTTTAAACTAGCAAAATTTATTAACTATTTCAATCCCAATAATTATAAAAATTATTTACTTATCCCCCAATAATTATAAAAATTAACCAGTCCCGGAATTATAAGGAAAGGATTGCCCATTTCAACGATGGCGCACAAAGGGTCTAAGTAAGAAGTAATTTCATAATAATATCTGCTTAACCTATAAACTTCTATAATAATCTCTTCTAAAGCACTGCAGTACATTAACAATGAAATCATTTTCTATATTTATTATCATCTGCAGAACCCTGTTTGCTAACCCTGAAATTTAAAATGAACATCAAATAATTCAATGTTTTCTGCCATCCTCGCACTTATTCAGCATAACCAAAACTGAGAATTGACAATGTCTGACCGGCTTACCAAAACTGTAGACTTGAATCCTAGACATTTCCTTGAAACAACACACAAAAGAATAATAAAAAAAAACGGAACCCTTAAATTGCAAGAGCAGTTATTGAATACTAATTTCCCGCATGAGCCATCCTGCACAATCTCTTCTTTTCATTAAACCCACAACTTACATAGAAACCGAGGAAAAAAGAAAACAAAGGCGATGGTGCATGGTTCCTTAAAAACAAAAGCCATCATTTATAGCTTAATAAATGGTGCCATTAAACAAATGCTTGGCAGAATATAACACTATTGAAAAGATTACAGTTTACCAAGGCGGATTAGAATTATCCCTTACAGAAGGTGACCTGGAATTCGTGCTCCCATCTCTTCCAAATCTCGAGATACTCCTTCCACTCTTAGGAGTACCAACTCCTGGACTTGCCCCTCTATAACTGGCACGAAGGGTTTCATCTACAGAGGATGAAGACCTGGAAATTGCATTCCTCACAAACTTCTGTGCAGCAGGTGAGAGCGTTCGCACACTCGGACTAGCACTCCCCCCTCTACTTGGAGAGGGCAACGGTGGCTTTTGAAACATCTTTGACTTCTGCCTCAACCTCCGTGAAGCCTCCCTTGACAATGAATGGGCTTTCACATCCCGAACAGGTGGATTAGGGATTTTAAAATGCGGCCCATCACCACTACCACCAATATCAATCGGGGTGTCCTCAGGTTCCAACCTCATTGGCGTCCCTTCAATCTCACCCCAAGTAATAAATGGTGACTCATCAGCTCCAGGAGCTGGTGAAGGTGTCCTAACAAAACTATACCCATTATCTGCCTTCTTTCCTTCTGCATAAAACCTATCTGGTGTCCTCCTCAAATCCTCCAAATCATACTTCTTTGCCTTATCCCCGTCCCTATCATACATAGGAAGTGGAGTAGCCCCAACTACTGGAGTATAAAGAACCTCAACAACACCATCATCTCTTGGCCTAGTATCCAACATTTTACCATGAAAACGTGTGTTGGGCCTGTTGATTTCTTTAGTCAAACCTTTCAATCTAAGAGCCTGCTCCTCTTCAGTCAATGGAGCCTCACCCCTATCAGCCGGATGGTACATCAGCAAATTCTTCGCTGTGTAATTCCATCCTTCCAATGTGCTCGGTGGCTGATCAGAAGTTCCATAACCATCTGTAATCCTATCCCTCTTCGCATCCCCAATCAATTTAACATCCTCCTTCTCACCTTCTAACAAATGCCCATATCTCTCCTTCCTTTTCCTATTCACTTTCTCTAGTATCTTTGAAAAGCTATCGTTATCCTCACTCGTGTATCTCCTAAAAAAATCGTCTAAACTCAAGTTCTTATCAACAGCAACTTCATTCTCACTAGACTCGGCATTACTAGATAACCCCCTATCCATAACAACGCTAGGTATTTGCGATATGCTATCAAATTCATCAAATGGGGTAAGATTACGCATAAAGGTAGAACCTGGGGTTTGGGTTCGATTTCTACTCCGAATGCTGCCGTCGGAGTTGGGATTGTTTACCTTTTTGCCACGGCGCTCCATAATCTTCAGCTGGGCATCTCGGATTTGAACCGGATCGCCCGACTTCATAGCTTCAAGCCATTCAAGACGGTCACGTAACTTCGAGATATCAGGGAAGAAGTCGCGCTCGATGATTTTCTCGATGGTGGCCACATAGGTGTCCTCGTCAAGAACTGTGGGGCGTTTTCTAGGGTTTACCGGGGTGTTGTTGATTGAGGAGGAATTGCTGGAGATCTGGAGGGTACTTTCGGAATTTGAAGATGGTGACGGAGATGAAAGGTGGCGCGGTGAGTGTCCTGGAGAGAGTAGCATGATGGTTTAGGATGAATTAGGGTTAGTCTTTTCACGATAATTGATTTGAGTGGTGTAAATTGGGAAATTTTGAAGGTTAGGGTTAGAATTCTTTCAGCTTTTGAAGAACGGAGACGGAGAATGGGTGCGCGTGAGGTGATTAGGATTTGTGTTCCTTTTTTTGTTTATTTTTATTATTAATAATAATGGTGCTGAAGAGAGTTGGAACCGACGGCGATCAACGGTCACGATGAAGTCCTTACTGAATAGCCGACATTGTCCACTTGTCGTCTCCTCCAATCTTTAAATTTAAGACAAAATAAATTATGCCATTTTCGTGAATAAATCTCAAGATCAGAAAAAACTACCGGGATAATTAAAAATAAAATAAAAACGCTCCAACAATTAATATCCAAGTTTTATAGCCGTTTGGCATTGCGGTCCACCAATTTTTATCGAAATTTAATTTTTTTTTCATTTTAAATAAATATATTTTTATGTGTTTTAGATTATTTTGATATGTTGATTTCAAAAATGATTTAAAAAAAACAAAAAAAAAACATCATTTTGATGTATTTCGGCACGATAAGCACTTTGAAAAGCTACCGCAACCACATCCCCAAACAGGCCCTTAAGGAATCATTTTTTCCATGCTTTGACTCTTATAATTGAAAAGTTTTCAATTTTACCCTTATTATTGAAAAAGTTTAATGTTATCTCTAAGGGCCATGCATTATTTTCATGTTAATAAACTAAATTATTTTGCAATACATAACTTTTTATAATATTTATGTTTTTTTACACGAGAAAACTCCATCTCTCAAAAAATATATTTTGTGGGTTCAAGTGAGCGAGTAAAATATTAGTGTTTCAAACTATTACAAGAATTGTATATCCTAACTCGAACTCGAGACTTGCTTTGGAGATCTCAAGTTCTCTTTCATCATGATATGCTTATGCTTCTTGGGGACTATATTATTTATGTTGATAAAGGATAAAAAATAAAATAAAATTGGTAGCTCAAAATCTACAACACCAAGCTCATTACTAATATACACTAAAACTTATGGCTATTATCAGGTATTTTCCATTGATGGAAAAAAGGATAAAGTAAATATAAGTTTAAAATACGAGGAAAGGAAGGAGGAGGAGGAGAAAGCTTCTATCATAATTGATAGCTGTTTGGTCGTTAAGGATGAACCTCTTGAAGACTACAGAGAATTAAAATGCAAAGGTAGAAATGTAAATGCAATGAATCTATAAGGGTACAAATGTAGTTTACCACACAGAAAAGAAAGATGGATTTTTATATATAAAGTCAAATAATTGGCAGCAGAAAGAGCTCAGATTCTCTTTTCTGTGCAGCAACACACGGAATCATTTTCTCTCTGTTTTCTACTCAATACTAATGATGCCTGTAATTTGTCCTCTCTCTGTCACCCCTCCCTTACTCAGCTTGTCTATCTGATTGTTCATGGTCTTGCTTTTATAACCTTAAACTCTCCGAAACCGTTTCTTTCGGTCTCACCGGCACCAGCTAATCACACCTAAAAAAGAAGGAGAAGAACAAAGTAAAACCTTCATCGGAACTTCAGTAGTCGCCGGTTGGTTCCGATGTGATCTACTGCCCGGATTGAGTCGATAGTCAGAATTCGAGGGTTTCGCGTTGGTGCGGGACCACCTGATCATCATCATCATAAAAATAAAATGAAGACTCGGTTACTATTTTAGGTAATTTATATGACGAGAGTAGTAGTATTTATGACTAATTGTTTTAAGAACTCAATTTGAAGTGTTTGTTAAAATTATAGCAATTTACTGTTGACTGTAGCAATTTGATTTTCGTTTGATTATCAGAATTGAATTAGTTAAACCGCAAAGGTATAGGTTAAGGAGGTTTATTTCTAACGTTGGGGTTAGCTTTGAAGGAATTTATTATTTTTTTGTGAATGTATCAAATCGATGTGGAGGGAGAGTATATGGCCTTGAGATTATTTAGGGAGAGAACTTGATCTCGGTTGGTAGGCAAGTTGGTGCGTCAATTAATTTATTTTGATAATTATCGGTGAAAAAGAAACTATTTCTTTCACTTATTTCTTACTTCAATTTTCTTAGCAAACGAACAAAGAATATATAAATTTTTGCCTTGATCTTCTTATTTAATCGTGGATGGAATTTATTTACTGATATGGGTTGCTCTTAACTTTGTTTAAGAAGGGGGTGGGGGAATTATTCAACTTTGCTGCTCATGGATTATTCATTTACCTTGGAAAAGAGTAGAAGAAGCATTACAGATTAATTTTAAAATGCTGTGAGAGTATCCGGAAATAAATGATTTCTGAATTGTGTGAAGCAGGCGCAACTTTGAAACATTGTGATCCGTTATGTTATATGTGAAAGGAATTATCTTGCATGTTGGTTGATTGAATATGTGCATCATTTAGCTTGTTTGCTGTTGAGGGAGTTGGCGTCTCTCTGCTAAAGATCATTGATAGTGTCTTCATCATGCCTCAATTCAAAATCAGGTTTACATGATAGTGATTACGAACCTTATATATATATATATATATTCACAAGTTCTCCATATGACTGAAGAAGTTTTAAATTTTTTGTTTGAAACTTGAATTAGTTGGTCTAGATTGTCAATTTGCAAATTCTCACTGCTATTAATTTTACTTTGATGCTTCCTCAGGTATGAACAGCCACCACCATGTGTCGTCTGCTGTCAATTGTTTTAACAGCACCTTGAATTTATCTCTTCGGTTTCTTCTATAACTTCCCCAATTAACATGGTTTTGTCAAAGGAAGTTTCTCCCAAGGAATTGCAGAAAAGACAGAGCCCAGATGGTGGGACAGGCACAACACAACAGACCTGCGGTAGTGGAGGTGATGCTTCACAACAAAAAGGAATTCCTCCTTCAAATACCCCTGGGAAACCTTTGGAGAATACTGGGGGGCGTATTTTGCAGTTAGACAAAGAAGGAAGTGTTTCTTCTTTAGCATCACGAAAGTCGTCACATGCCCCTGGCAGTGATCTCCATTCATTGCAATCCAGTCAGGAAGGATGGAGTCCTTCTATCACGCGGGAAAAAGTGTCAGAGGATGGATATCGCTGGCGAAAATATGGGCAGAAACTTGTTAAAGGAAATGAATTTATACGGAGCTATTACAAATGTACTCATCCAAGTTGTCAAGTGAAAAAGCAATTGGAATGCTCACATGATGGGAAGCTTGTTGATATCGTATACATTGGTGAGCATGAGCATCCCAAACCTCAACTTAACCTCCCACAAGCAGTTGGTTGTGTCCTGTCCCTTGCTGAAGAAAAACCTGATAATCTTTTACTGACTGGCATTGAAGGTAACAGGGAAAAATCACCATATTGTTCCTTTTTTGCTCTTAACTATCAGGTAATCATTATTGTGTTGTCTTATGTTTTCACTAATTAAATGCAGAAAGTCAGGCACCAAATCCGATTGAATTAACAACTACCTCTCAGATTTCTACTGTTACATCCAGTGAGGATGTGAAGGGTGTGCTATCAGAACCAAATAGGATAAGGGATGAGGTTGATGATTATCAACGCTCAAAACAACGGTAAGTTAATCAAATGTCTGTAAATTGACATTATTCTATTGTTTCATGCACAGAAAATTAATAAAATGATTGTAAATTTATTGCACTCTATTGTTTCATGTGCGAGCTATCTCTTTTGTTTCAAATGAACACAACAGGAAGAAAGGTAGCTGTAATGACAATTCTACTCCTGTAGATAAGCCAACTAGTGAGCCACGTCTTGTCATTAAAAAAAATTACGAGGTTGACACTGTTAATGATGGGTATCGTTGGCGTAAATATGGGCAGAAATTGGTTAAAGGCAGTCCAAATCCCAGGTAACTTCCAAATTTAATAAACTCAACAAGGTTAGACCTCGGATTATAAATGTTTAGTTTACATCTCTTCCCTCTGGTTATGAATCTATGTCAGGAGATGCCTGCTTATATTGGTAGCATAATGACGAGATTGTGATGTCTTTATGTAGAGACCAAAGTATTGTGATTACATGCTAACTTTGATCTACCCTCCATTATGTAGGAGCTACTACCGGTGTTCTAGTCCCAGATGTCCAGTTAAGAAACATGTAGAGAGGGCATATAATGACCCAAAATCTGTTATAACCAGCTATGTGGGGCAGCATGATCACGATATGCCTCCTTCGAGGACTGTTACTCACAACACATCTGGTTTCAACACTACAACTACCATCCAGGATGGCGAGTCAGGTGCGAAATCAGGAGAAAGTGATGCCATTTCCCTTGACATGGTTGCTTATAATAGTTCAGATTCCAACATCAAATCGGAGGAGAAAATGAATTCTGAGTTGAGAAATAAATGGAAAGAAAGCATTTCAGGCCATGAAAGTGAAACGAGGGAGCAGCAAAATGGCAAGTCAAGTGCCACGAAAGCAAATGATACGTTGTCAATGCCAATCCTGTGTCAGACGGCAGATTAACAGAGCAACATGATGGCGAGTCAAGAATTGAATCAAAAGAGAAAAGTGCTGTTCGTGCCATTACTCAAGGTCCAAAGAGTAATCCAAATGAACAGCACGTGCTAAATTCAGAGCCTGTCCAAAGCTAATTGAAACAGATTGATTTCCAGCTGCATAAGTTAGTCCATATAGGTCGATTTATCATTAAATATAACAGCAAGTTTCTAATATGTGCCAGCTTTTTTGTTAACAACATCTTTCATCGTTTCTTAGCTGATTTGATGTAAAAACATTTGCAGAGAAAGCTCTCGAGTGGACTTGTATGGTGGACCACCGCATATTGTACATTGTAGTTCAGCCACGCACTACTGTCCTTACCACCTTGCAATAAGCGCTTATCTTCGAACTGTCAAATTATTATCTTCGTTTCTTTGTTTGTTTTTTTTTCTCTCAACGTTATTAGCGTTTCATACCTCAGATATTTCGGTGCAAGCAAATTGGTGCTTATGAACCCAATCTGGACAATTTCAGGGAAGGGGCTGATTCTGACAGTCCAATCTGCAGCATATCAAAGCCATTCCATTTATAAAAAGGGGATTCCATTTATAAAAAGGGGACAAAACGGCGTCGTTTTTATCTCGGTTTTAATTCCGATCCGTTTCGGAAATTCCGTCCGGAACGTCTCGGTTCTATTCCGGGTTTAAAATCTATTTTTTTTTATTTTTAAAAATTATTTTTGACATCTATACATCAAAATAATTTAACAACACTAAAATATTTTAAATAAAAAAAATTCAAATTTTAATTATACGTGTTAAAGTAATATTTTATTTTTATATATATATATATATATATATATATGATAGCATTGAACGCTCAAACGAACGTTCACTCCAATCAAAACAGAACTCCGTAACTATAACATTAGGCATGCTATTAAGCTGGTGCTTTATATCCCTCGACGATAGGACAAATCACAATTCAGTCTCTGTTAGGGTTCTGCAGTTCTTGTTTTTCATGTGCTCAATCATTCTTCTACTGCTTCATGTAGAAAAAATTCCAGCATTTCATTAGGAAAATGGTGTGGCTATTGAATGCCAAAAGCTCCAAACCAGACTTGGTTTTCCGTGTTAGTTTAATGTAATCTATAGTCAATATGTTATTTACATGTAGCATTAACATGCTCCTGTAAATATATATTTATTATTAATAATACCTTAATTTATCTTGTAATTATATAATATTAGAGTAATGAATCTAATATTTGATTTATAAATCTAGAACAAAGATAAAGTTCACAAGACAAAAATATTTTGCAAGGAAAATTATAAAGTTGTTATAGTTATGGGATTTCTATTGCATTAAAACATTGTTTCTGAAACTACAGCATTCAAATGAATCCAAACAGCATTTTAGTTCACACTCATGAGTGGCATTTCTAAACAGCATAGTCAAACTTTACAACTTGGCAGAAGGTGGGTTTCGATATAGAAGAAAGAGGAGTAGTAGATCTGCCTTTTCGTTTCCGAGTTAAGGACATGAAAGTCAGGGTACAAGTATGATGAGGAGAAGAGCTTGCTGAATTATGAGCAAAAGCGGCGGGGAGCAAACCTGCTTGTTCAGGGATTTGTCCTGAAATGGTGGCGATTGTTCGGCTGTGCTTCTGTCTTTGGGGGGACATTGTAACCATGAAGAATTTCATGGATTTTGGAATATGCAAACGCCTGTGAAGGGTCAGCCCCACCACTGCTTTGTGATGCACGTGAGCTCTCCTGCAGCTTGATCTTCTCAAATAGATATTGCTTCTCTGCCTCAGCTTCACTTAAACGTAGCTTGAGGTAACTGCTAGCATATTCTTCCTCTGTTTTTTCTGTCTTAGCAAGTGCAATTCTCTGCAGCCTCTCGGCCTCTCGCTTTGCCTCATTGGCTTTGAGCTGGAACATGTCAGCCTCTGCCTGCTTAAGCCTCACAATTTTCTCTAGCTCTTCTATCTGTAGCTTCTTTTTATGTCTGTCTAGCTTTAGTTCTGCCACTTCCTTGGCCTTTTCCCCCAGCTCACGGTCGCATGCCTCAAGAGCCATGCGTGCTTTCTTAAACATTCTCATCTTCTCATCAGCCACCATCTCCATCTTCCTTATGGCCTCTTTCACCACTTCAGCAATTCGGTTGCATGCCTCCTGTGGGGCTATTAGCCTCCCACCATCCCCATTTTCCAGGCTCTTTGGAGAGTCCGCCTCAAGCTCTTCAAAACCAGTACAGAAAAATTGAGTTTTAAGTTCATGTAGTTGATTTCTACTGAATTTCAAATACTATAGAATAATTCAGATAAGAAGCAATCAGTTGAGGTTCCATCAAAACAAATTACATACACATGAAACCCAAATGTGGACTCCCCACAGGACCATAACAAAATGGAGGCTATGTTTATAAAAAAGAAACTTTTGGTGATTTATTATTTTCAAGCATGCAATATTATAGTCCTGTGATTATTACAAGTTCTATTATCTATGCGTATGAAGCACACTAAGAGCAATGCTGACACAAAAAAAAATCTAAGAAGACCAAAACTTTTGGTGATTTATTATTTTTCAAACTAAATTTTGGTCGTTTATTAACTAGTGAATTTTTTTATATCACCATCTCTTTTTGTTATAAACTGATTTATTATTTGACTTGAATGTTATCCTTAATGAGAGTGCGAGGCATATTCCATGGGACCATGTCTTTTTATGTTAATTATAGATTATAAAGAAAATAGCATAAAATATATTTGACTCTAGTTTTATTCAGCTGCAATATTAGAAGCTCCAAAGGCTCAAGGAATCTATGAGAAAAATTTAATACTTTTTAAGGACAATATTTTTATTACAGAAATAAATACAGGAAAAAAAAGACAAATTAAGTAGACAAGGATTAATTCATTTTGAAGAACATTTTCTCTATCACGTGAAAGGATAAAAGGAAGAAAAAAAACATTTTTTTGGCATAATTCACAACATTGGCTGGATTAAACTTCATTTATTGTAAATTAAATAGCATGCACCAAAAGGTAAAAAACAATTAGAAAAAAAAAACTGTAATATTTTTATATTTAAATAGTGTGTTGTTTTTAATACATAACTTAAATGATATAATGTGCTCCATACTATGAAAACTGGTATATATAAATATCAGAATAACTTTGGAGTGTTAAAACTTTTATCGAAACAAAAAAGGCTTCAATTCAGTTCATTGGTCCACATGAAAAAGGAAATAATTACTTTTCTAATTCTTCTTTAGATTGGTCCACGTATGAAATTAAATTCTAGTGTTTGGTCTACATCTAAACTAACCAACATTAGAAGGAAAGGGGTAATTTTTTACACTACCTCACCTTTTTTATCTTTTAATAGAATACACTACCTCCCTCACCTTTCAAAATTGTCATTCAAAAAAAAAAAACTGTCAATATATCTTTCCCAAAAAAAGAAATCTCATTAACCTTCAAATGTATAAATACAAATCATGTTTTACTATTTATTTTTGACAACAATGTTTTACTATCCTTAAGAACTAAGGATCTTCATTCACTAAGTTATACCTTTACCAAACCTTTTTTTAATCTTGATTTGCCTAACATAATTTTTTTCTTATCTCACATCTCTATTCACTATGCACTACACTTACACCTTATAAGGATTTCAATTCATCAAATGTAAGCACAAGAAGTTACAAGCACACACGCATATAATATCTGTAAGAAGAAATAGTCACACACACATAATATCTGTAAAAGGATAGTGTTAGGCGCACACATATAAACTGGTATTGGAGCAGCTTAGGCACTGCATCAAGCAGCCTGTAGTGGCAAAGTGCGCTAATGCTTGAATATTCTTCCAATACAGAAGGAGAGAGGGCTATTTATATAATGCTTAGTTTAATACATACCTTGGAAGAACATCAATATCACTCTGCAAGCTGTTGACTCTTCAAGTCCACCCTTCATTTTCTCAATAAGCTCCTCGCACTTCCAAAAGAGTTTCCTCCCTCTAGGGTCTTCACTTCCTCGGAAGATTCTACTAACAAAATCAAGTTCCCTCATTAAAGCCTCTCGTTCCCATGCTGGTGCACAGTGTTGGAAAACATCTTTAACCCATCCCAAGAGCTCAGATGTTCGATTGCAGGCTCGGCAACGAAAAAGCATTTCAGTTGGGCCAGCTCCACTCTTAGCAGATGGGCCCATACAAATTTGTCCATCACGAATAGCACAATCTGTGTGAGTCCAATGAGAACACAAATCACAACCAACCCAGCGGCATGTATTCACCTCAAAATCAAACTTGTTACAGATCACGCACATGCAGAGATTGCAGAAACCGCTTTTGCTGGCACATATTTCACAGGTACAGTCATCAGCTGGAAGCTGGTTTTGGCAAGCTATATTTCGGCATCTCTTAAACACGAAGACCTCAATCAGGGAAGTTTGGGAGAGACTAATACTTGGATGCAAAAATGCCTGAATTCCAGTGTTTATTGCAACAAGTATTTCTAGCTGTACTCGGTGTGCTCTAATCAAAGTCTTTTCTGTCAAATCAGGCCTAGTATTAACAAGCTTCTGCAAAATCAAAAATTCCTCTCTGTGCTGTGAACCGCCACTTCCTTCAAGCATAACCCGGAGACCATTCTTTAGCTCATCAAGAAAGTCATCAGGTAGACAAACCATCTTTTCAGAGATTATGTCAACTTGTTCCCCGGCTATGTCACGAAGAGATATCTTATCTACACCTGAGACGCGACAAATGATGAACTGTTCAGGGCAATCATTATCCGCCTTGTCATTCTCCATCTTCTTTGCCATCATGGCAGCAGCAGTAGGCCACGTTTCTTGTGAACTAGCACTTTCTGTAGGAGATTCGCGAATATTATCAGAATTTGATCTTGGTTCCTGTGTATCAGGGGACAGGCGAAGATCTGAAGACACCAAGGACAGTGATGTTTGTAGTCCAGCTGCACTTGGTTGCTGTCGTGGAGGAAGCATTTTTTATGAAGGGTGAGGAATGTTAGAGCCAGATAATGTGCCCATCAATTAGTCGTTTCTGCCTGTCATTGTCATAAGGAACTGTAACACATCATCCATCCATCACCACCTCCTTTTATTATCACTATCATTAAAATTCAAGCTATGGAAATGTAAAAGGAAGTAATAATAATCATTAAGACGAAGAAAAAAACATCGCCCAAGTATGAAAATGAGTTCTGTCTAGTAAAGTTCTGATCAAAATAATATGCATCGATCCCTTTTTTTTTTACAGCTCTGTTTTGCTTATAAAATAGGGTTGACTATGATTTTCAGAGGGTATTCATATGATATACACATATATATAGCATGATTAATGAATATTGAACAAAATCACATAAATAGACCAGATCAGTTACTACTCAGCTATAACAGAATAAAGCCACACACACACCATTTTTTTAAAACAAAAAATCAACATCATTAACCAATCAGAGTAATTTTAAAAAATAAATAAAAGGAACCAAAGTTAGCAAGCAAAATGTTGATCAGAGCAAAGGAGATACTGCGAAGAGTTGATCTGTTTGGTTACTAAGAAAGTTACAGAAGTCAAACCAAATTTTCTAAGAAAGTTACCACATCTCACCTCTCGAAGGCATTTTCTAAGATAAAAATTGACGGTCATACAGAAAACATAACCTAGATTTTAATTAACCGCAACAACAAAAAAAATATTATTCATCACTTAAACCAAAAACAATAAGAAATAGCCAAACGTTTCCTCTATCTGTTTTCTCGGCAACCAAACAGAAACTAATGATAAAGGGAGAGCGAGAGAGAGAGAGAACTGACCTGAAGAAAAGATGGCAAACGGATCGATAATGGAAGAGAAAACGCGACCGACATTAATGAATTAAGAATTATAAAAAAAAGAGCTGAGAGATAATTGAATTGATTCTTTTTACCATTTTGTCCTCCAGTGCTGAGGCTGCTTGAGCTTGACAGCTGAGAGGCGCTAATCCCCCGGCTTTCTACATTCGGGAAAGAAAGTAAACGGCTAGCTGTGGATGGCTTGCTGGCTTCTTTTAAAAAAAGAAAAGAAAGAAAGAAATGACTGGCTTAAGCCGGTCTTTTAATTTGTGACCTTTGAATATTGTCACTGTTTGTGCCCTCGTGGAGACATTGACTTGCATTATACACGAATTTATACCCCCTACACTTAGCACTTGATGTATTAGCTTTTCACTGAAATTTGAAATAAAAATTTATTATTATATTTTAAGTAAATATATTTTTATGTGTTTTAGATTATTTTGATGTACTGATTTTAAAAATATTTTTTTAAAAATAAAAAAAATATTATTTTGATATATTTCGTAAGCACGATAAGATACTTTGAAAATCTCACTGCAACCAACTCCATGAACAGGACACTCTTGGTTGGTTTCTATGGTGAGTGTATATTTTTTAAAAAAAGTTTGATTATCCCAAAAAATATGTGCATCTTACTCCAGTTTTTTAGAGTTTTTTGCATAATGATGTTGTTTTTAATATAAAATATATACATAAATATATTATTCATTCAACTATTTAGTAGATGGCTCAGTGGTAAAAGCATATTCGAGCCTTGTAGCTGCTTATATGATGGTTACTAAAAGCTAACATCACTGTTAGTTTTAGAGCTCGTATAATTAATCGAGATATGCACAAATTAATCCAGACACTCATATTAATAAGAGGTTTCTAGCTCAACAAAGTCACATAAATGGATTTTAATTAAAAAAAAACAAAGATTTAACTTAAGAAAGGCTAGAGAGAGACATTATTTCGGGAGAGAGAAGACAATGATGTGCAAAATAGATATATTATATATCATGGGAAGTTTATTTCTTTTTATCTAATTTAAAATTTCTCATTGACCATAGATGAAAAATGCAATTTTTCAAACTAGGAGAGAAGTTGAAAGTTGACCGAACTAGAGGACAAATGATGTAATTATCCCAAAAACAATTAAATTAAAGGGTTACCTTGAAAATTTGAAGAGTCAATCATTGAAATAGAGGAGGGGGGAAAAAGATTGTTGACACTAAATTAAAAGTTTGTTGACCACACATGACATCTAGAGATCACTATTGTTTGACCATCAGATCACTCAAAGGCCAAAACACGCCGCCTGAATAAGTACTAGCAATTGGCTATTTTTTAAATAATATTTATATTTATTCAATTACTAAAGTATCCCTCAATCAAACTGATTATTACTAAAAGCCTCTAGATGCTTGATCTAAGAAGATCAAGGTGCTGGTGGATAAATATAGTACCGTTGCTTGCATAGGCAAGACTTCTTCCCCTCTGATTGGGCAGTGATGGAAGTGTTACTTGTTTTTGTTTTTATCTAAAACAATGATCTAGCTATTCTGTAGAACAACTTATCGACGGCACAAATCCAACTAATTAAGAAGGTAGATGCAAGCAGAAAAGAGTCTCATGTTCATGGTGAATGCAGGATACAGTACTTTTCCGGTACATCCACTGATGAAAACACAAGCACCGGTGGAGTCCATAACAAGAAGCTTTCAACTGAAGAACAAGAACGAGGACTAACTAGAAATGTCACAAACAACCTGCAAGGCAACCATCTGAGTTTCTTCATTTTCCAGGAACGAAGTTAGTGGCAAAAGCCCAAGCATTGTTGGCCACTGGATCGGCAACGTGATCCACAAGGTTCTCGACGGGACCCTTTCCGGTGACAATGGCCTGGACGAAGAATCCAAACATGGAGAACATTGCGAGGCGGCCGTTCTTGAGTTCCTTCACCTTCAGCTCTGCAAATGCCTCGGGATCATCAGCGAGGCCAAGTGGGTCAAAGGCACCTCCAGGATAAATGGGGTCAAGTCCTTCGCCGAGTGGCCCTCCACCCACTCTGTACCCTTCAACGAATCCCATAAGAACAACCTGGGTAGCCCAGATTGCGAGGATGCTCTGAGCATGAATGAGGTTGGGGTTGCCGAGGTAATCAAGGCCGCCCTCTGAGAAGATTTGAGCTCCAGCCTTGAACCAAACTGCCTCGCCGAACTTGACACCATTCTTTGCAAGAATTTCAGGAAAGACACATCCAAGTGCACCAAGCATGGCCCATCTGCTGTGGATCACCTCAAGCTCACGGTTCTTGGCAAATGTCTCAGGATCTGCAGACAAACCAGCAGTGTCCCATCCATAATCACCAGGGAATTCACCGGTCAGGTATGATGGGGTTTGCTCAGAGAATGGACCCAAGAACTTTGGGCGGTCTGGGCCGTACCTGTTTTATAATCACAGTCAAGTTCTCAGCTTTTCATTGCAATTACTTGTTTTGAAATGAACCATTGCTCTAAATCTAATGACAACATATGTCTACAAGTCAGAGCAGTTCAAATCAGAGTCGGTTCACATAAAAGATTGCTCATTATGTCTCTTCCGAAGCCATTAATTTCTTACATCATCCACTATTCAAATTAACCTGTCTTGATGAACAATATGCTGATAGTAGAAGCTAGCATGCTAGAGAATGTGCAGCTACAATGCTCGATGCTGCTAGTGACAGGGATGAGAAATCTTTTTTTGTGAATTTAGAAGATGGGAAATCAGAAAACAAAGACAACTTGGTATTAGTGATTTTCTTCCTCTCTTTCAAAGTTCAAATATATTTACAGACCAAAATTGAAGGAAGTAATCAAGAAAGCATCAGTGCATTCAAAGAGATGCTTTTATTGATTACTAAAAACAAGTAACAGTACTGATATCAGTTACTAGCCGGAGACCAGAAACATTACCAGATGCTCTGGGGAACACTTTTCACAGTCCGGCGCATGGTAATACGACCACCGCCAAAGGAACCAAACTTGCGGACAAGATCATTTGATTGCTTCAAAGTGGTCTGGCCAGCAAATGCAGATTGTTGGATTGCAGAGGTTGCCATGGCCCTTCTCTGTTAATGCTAGCTCGAAGTTGTGTGTTCTGCTTTTCTTTTACTCTACCAAGCCTGCCTGCCTGGGTGTATATGCTGATCAACGCGAGAAATGACAAGATGTTGTGGATTAGGAAATCTACACGGCAGTGGTATCCTATTGGCTACTGGATTAGATTTGGATTTCCATGTTGATTTTTTTGAAGAAAATAGAGGCTACTCTTATCCCAAGTGGAATTGAAAGATATTGGTGGTGGGGTGCTTCTCAGAGTCCACATATATATGGAGATTAAATTTAAAACAAAATAAAAATTATTTGGGCGGTTAATGTCCACATATATAGCCTCGATTGATGAAAAACAAAAAGACAAACTAACCGCTTTAACCAAGACAGAGAAAAGAAATGTACATGGACATGGATAATACAGATGTCAAAGCACTTCCTGTTTTTCTCGAAAACATTTTTCAACTATGAAACTAGTTTATTTTGGGTTGATGTTTCGTTTTTTTATTGGAATATAATATTTTGGTTTTAAAGTATTTTGAAATTCTGTTTCGGAGTTTTATTTGTTTATATATATATAATTAAAAATATTAATTAAACAAATAAAATTTTAGTTCAAATTTAAAAATGAAATTATTTGAAATTATGCAATTTAAATTTCAAATATAATAAAAACAATTAGAGTTGAATCTATATAACTCGATCGAATTGATGAGTCCAAAGATAACATGAAAAATTGATAAAAATATAGTTTATCTAAAAAAAAGTTGTTATCTTAAAAAAATATTGAAACAACAATATATTGGATCAACTCGTGTCAACCTAGATTAACCTTTTAAATATGTGATCTGGGCTATAAATCCATGATAACATTAAATAAAGCAAATTATAAAATTCAATTCCTATTAAACTCGTTCATGAAATTGAAAAAAAATTATTATAAAAAAATATAATAAAATGATTTTTTTGAACAAAATTATGAGCATAGATAATATTACGAGAATATCATCATCAATCTCGCAGTGTCATTATATTCTCTGATTGTTTTGAATATATTTCAATATATCAAGAAACTTCTAGTAAAATTCCATCTCAATCTAATAGTCAGATTAAGAGATATGATTAATATTATAAAACTATATATTATTTAAAAATATATTTTTAATGGAATGAAACAGAGCAAAAACAAAACCGAAACATTCTAAAAATAGATATACCGGTCATTCCCTTGCTATGAAGGCATCAACAAGCTGACAGTTCTCGAATGCTTATAAGAGAGGATTCGATGTTTTACTAACAAAAAAAATACTTGTAATAAGTCAAGGATCCCAAAGCAGACCAGAAGTAGGGGTAAGCGAGAGAGAGTCCCCAATTTCCCACTTCAGGATAACTTTCAACTCCGCAACGGTTTTCAGGAGGCTTGTCAGGCCAGCGGAAACGTGCAGCTGAATTGGATTGAACAAAGCATCGCACGACTTCGGACTGGAATATTAACAATGTTTTACAGATTCTATCACTCACTCTACAAAAATCGATCGGAAAGAACTGCAATAATGGCAGTTACTCCATTGAAGAAGGATTCTCTTCTACTCTTGAACTGTCATGGACGCTTCCGAACATGATTGCTGTCAGCATTAGCTTTCCTGCGTCAGGGTAATCCTTATGCTGCATCAATATAGCTTCTACAGAGAAATCCAAATCTTCCAATCCTGTAACTTCAGAGTTTTCTTTTCTCAATGGCAACACGGCATCGAAACCCTCTTCAATAGTTTCTGCGTTGGGTCCATAACAGCTGCTTGATGCCTGGAAGAGCACTGTATCTCTCAGTTGCTGCAGGGTTTCCTCATCACTCCACCCTTCATCTTTAGATGCTTGAAGGAGTTGGCCCCAGTCATCCTGATCAGCAGCATTCTTCCAGCACTCCCCCAGAAGGTTTCTGTGACTTCTACGAAAAGAGGAGCTAGTCCACGCAAACACATCAAAGCCCCGCAATGCAAGCTCTGGGTTTTGAGCTCTAAAGCACAGCTCTATGAGTTCTTCGGGGTGTAAGAGCCTCTGTTCATCGTATTGATTTGCTTCATTGGCAGGAAGTAATTTCATAATTTCTTCCTGCATGTAATGAAAGGTCAGGTCTGCTGGATCTCATACAAATATCAAATAAATAAAAAACACATGCAAGTTCATCATAGTGTAGTTTGGGCAGCCCAGGAGTTGTAATAATAATCATCTAGTTTTCTTTATGATATAACAAAAATCAAAAGTTGGTGATGACAGTGGAAAATATAATGGCTTCTATCTTCCCAAGCTGCACCTTCAGGCAAAGATTCTTTCAGAATACAAGCATCCCTTGTATTTTCTATAAAATGCATGATACAAATCAAGTTAGATGTCATTCAAAGACCAGCACTCTACAAAAGAAATTGGAAAAAAAAAAAGGCTCAAAATTCGATAGGCTATTTTGGTTCTGGCCAGATTCACCCATTTCAGTAAACAAGGGGTTGTGGTTTTTGCTATGAAATCAAGGGATTAGTATAGGGATACCAGTACACCCTCCTTGAATCAGAATCTCTGAGCATAGAATTAGCAATGAACCCCGTGATACAGTTTAGTATAAGCTAATAGCAGCACCTCAACAAGTACAGGATACAAAATTAGTGAATATGATTTCTTCTCTGCTAAAGAACAAGTCACAAGGGAGACCCTTTAACAAGAGCAAAAACATGGCAACTGGCAACAAATATTATTCATAAAACAAAGCACACCTGCAATTTCAAAATCTTCAAATCTGCTTCAATTCGCTTCATCTCTGAGTCAGTAGTCTTACCTGCTGATGTTTAAAAAAAATTACAGACATTTTGTTATAACTTGACATGCTAAATGAAAAGAACAAAAGAATTGTACGTTTTGTTTTCAATGAGGCATCTTCCACAACCAGGCTTGATATTCCTTATTTTTCTGGTATGGTACAAGGCTTGACCAGTAAAAATCCATGTCTTTAATGTCATCAATGTCCAGCTAGTGTTCTCAAAGGCAAAAGGCGCTAAAAGACGTCAAGCATGTAAAATGCCCAAGGCACTAGGTGCTCACCCGAATGAACCTGGGCGACATGCTATAAATTAAAAAAAATATATATTATATTATATTCATCTAAATTATATATCTTCCAAATTAAGATTAGATGCTTAGAAAATCATTAGAAAACATAAAATACCATAACATAGTCATATAAAGTTATATTTTTCACCCTTAAAACAAAATAGGATAATTTAAAGTAGTGAGTAGCCAAATAGAGTAAAAAGCAAGATTAAATATCATCATCATTATTCATTAATTTTCAAAAACATCTTCATCCATGCTTTCCTCTCCTTCACTTGAATCCTCCATATCCTCCATTTCATGATTATAACTGGAATCCTCATCTCTCAAACTATATTGCACTTGTTTAGAAGAAGAAAAAAAAACGTATTAACTGTAAAGACGTGTTCAGCTCCCACTATTGAAAAAGAAAATGTGGCTGGTGTTTCTCTTCTAAGTGTCTCTCATTGTCTTGTTTGTCTCCCAATTTAAGGATTTTTTTTACCCTAATCTTTGTTTTTTACAAAAATACCCCCCAGTTGTTTCTGGTAGTAAATTAAAAAAAAATATATAGACAAATAGGTCAAAACATAAATCATCTAAAAAAATCCAACATACAAGTAAGAACTTCGATCAGGCGCTAGCTTTAATGCCTTGCACCGACTCACAAGGCACTCAACTAGGTGGCACCTCATTGAAATCCAATGCTTGAGGCTAATAAAGGCGCTGGGGCCTTGCCTCGCCTAGCCGGTAGCACCTAGGCAAGCACCTCTGCACCTATTGACAACACTGTATCCAGCATCAGTCATCAATGCCCAGCATCAGCGTGGTAAGAATTAGCAAGAAAGTACTCACAAAGTCCTTACAAATGTCACTTGAAAACTTGCCCGAATTAGCTTAGCAAGAGATTCAAGAGGGAACAGATATATAAAACAGATTGGGAAATCAAAGACTGAAACCCCTCAAAAAAAATATGACTACACTATTGCATAAAAAGTACCATTATTTTTGCTATTACAGAAGAATCCTCTAAAATCTACAGATATGGATCGCCTCATTAAAGGGAAATCAATTAAAGTGCACCTTGATTAAAGAGGTGATCAGTGTTTGCTAATATTTTTTATTACCGGACATAATGACACTGATTGTATAGAAGAGTCTAAAATCCCCAAGTTGGCTAAACTTGGCAGGTTTTCATGAAAGAAACCAGCTTCAAGGTTTGCATGATTTCCAAAATTATCCCATTTACTGAAACTTGAAAAAATCGAGTGATTCATTCCGGGGGGGAAATCAAGAGACAACAATGAACTAAACAAGTAGGTCATACCTGCCATGATAGCGATCTTTGAGAGGTTCAAAAAACGCTTTCTATCTGCCAGTGTGGTTATAAATCTGTTTTGCACATGGTCTGTGGTCTCTTCAGCTTCTGAAATTACTGTCTCATCTTGAGAAAGGGCCAATACATGAAGAGTTTCAGAAGCTGAGGAAAAATGATGCAGAAACAATTCATGAAGCCACAGCAGTTTTCGGTGATGCTTCAGAAAAATAGATAGCTCTTCCTGGAACTCTTCTCCAAGTCTTAGAAGCTTTGAGAATTGCCTCTTTTCGTACAGTTGCTTAAACACGAAGTTACTGAAACCTCCCTTCGGTCCCATGCTCTCATGCTGAGCAAAACAAAGGAAGTAAAAGATCTATCTCCTCAAAGAAACAAGCTAATGTAATATTCATAAAACTTAGAGGGAAGTTAGAAGAAATGAATCAGCAACCCATACAATGTAGTATCTTATCTATCTCTAGCCATGAGAACAGACATGAGAACATATAGAAAGGCAAAGACAAGCAAAATTCCAATCATACTCATTGCCTTTATAAACTTATAGCACACTTCTCAGGTTTAAAAACTTTTATTCACTCCAAGAAAGATAGCATGTCATGCCATTCAGATAAATAAATAAATAAAAAGAAAAAAAAAGAGTTGAAAAAGAAAAGAAACAAAAATATTAATAACAAGGAAATGGAAAAGTGGAGTCTTGGAGCATTTAGTTACCATTTTTGTTAATCTTTCACCTAACACTTCTGAAATTTCTTAATCAACAACATACAGGTAAATATAATTGCGGCACAGCACATAAACATGCATCATGCTTGTGCATGTGTGTGTGCTTGCCTGTGACATCTGTCTATTCAAACTGCATGACCAAATTGGATTGATGATGAATCTCTTAAGAGAGAGAGATCTCAATCCTTACTAAATGTGTACAACGTTGAAGTATTATCTGATATAATCAATAAATACTTTGGAAAAAAATATTTTGTCACTAAAGCTTTTGACACACTATAATTACAGAGTGTTGCTTAGGTTTGACATTCTCAACTTTGACACATTAATCAGAAAGACTTTTTCATGCATGTGCTTCTATCAAGTTCTGGCAAGATAGAATTAAAAATTTGATCTGTCAAAATTGTTCAGGCCTCTTTCAAAATTAAAACATCAATGCTATGACAGTGGCACCTAATATTTAGCAGTTACCACACTTGGAGCAAGACAGAGAGCATTTAAATATAAATAATCTCTGTACCATAAGATTTCTGAGCAGCGCTGAATCATTGATGTCACAACATATACTCCACATAGTATTGTACCCTTCATGTCTTTTTGATATGGACAACAAATTTGAAGTAAGCTTTCTAGGGATTTCTTCATCTGGCTCATCAGTTCTTACATTTAAAACCTACAAAGGAGACAGTTAAAAGATCCATAAATGTTCAACTTCATGATCATAAGTTACAGAAAGTAAAGAGATTAACCTGGTGCCCGCCTTCAGCAAAATATTTCACTTGTTTGTAGAGGGAGTCAAGAAGGGAATCCCGTCTATTCCAGTACTCATCTAGCAGCCCCTTGTGTTCTCCTCCTCGCTCAACATTAGCTGTGATAGCACCAGAATATGCCTCAAGTACAACTTCAGCCAGTACTTCTAGATGAGCATATAAATCTAGTTTTGCAGAAAGTTCAAGTTCAGAGGTTCCATGTAACAGCTGAAGCATGAAAGAAGCAACACTCCACAGCCCATTCCGCACAACAGGTTGACAGCACCAAGATGTTAAGCCCTGGGATAGTGGATACCACATATGGTGCTCATTTCTATAGAGCATAGCAGAACGAACTATAGACACAATTGCATTTGAAAGTTCACAAGCCCTCTGGATCTGAGCCTCACGAGGCTGTTCTTCGTTTATTATGTATGCTAAGTAGCTGTATAAGCAATAAAATACTTCTTCAAGATCAGAAACCTTACTGTAAAACACTTCAGCATTATCTCTGTCCATGAGAAGAACTGTATTACAGCGGGCTCTTTCACCAACTAATTGAATTAGATCCCATAGAGCACCTGAAAGTTGAGCTTCTGAACTGGAATGTGGGGAGCCACTCATATTTGACCTGTTCTGGCTAATTGCGTTTTGCAGTTCTCTCAGTTGAATCATTCCAGCAAGCTTTTCTCCATGTTCCATGATTGTTAGCATAGAATGTCCTGCAAAGAAAAAGTTGTGGTTAGGTTTGACATGTGCCACTTATGTATAATTCATTTACTTTAACAGAACTGGTTGAATAGACATAGCCCACAGAAATTTCACCATAAATATGCATGGAACCCCATGTTGAGACAGCTTTGCAAGCAAGAGCAAATGACAAAAAATGAGCTCTCCGAGTCTCAACATTCCATGCACACAATAATCAAAAATAAAATACAAGTGTGCATGTATGTGTGAGTTTGTATGCAGAAGTAATTGAAATAAGCGATAAATCATACTCTGTTTAGTGCATAGCTCCTCATGGCATTTTGATAGAGCAAGAAACTGTAAAAATCGTTGATGCTTTTCCTGCTTATCCATTAGTTGGTTGTATACCATGGTCATAGCCAAAATTTCAGCACCTCTGGTGGTTGTCCAGTGTTTGGCTAAGGTGTCAATAATTGATTTGCTTGCGCGTGTGAAAACATTTGTTTCTCCATCCCTTTCAAAAGCCCCGGAACTTTGAAGCTTTTCATATGAGGCGTCAACTTTCCCAGTTAACAGAAAATCATGGAAAAGCTGGCCAAGTAATGCCTCTGATTCTTCATCAGATGAAGTTCGGCGTGCAATTCTATTCATAACCTCCTTTTTTCTATCACCAGCATCCCCGGCTTCAGAACTTGCCCTTCTAGGAGCAACATTGCCTGCAAACATGAGGTTTCTTCTCTCTTCTAGTGTAGAACCTTCATTTGAGCTCCCTTTACGCGACAAGCTTCTCTCAGGTGGTTCAACTCCACCAAGCACAACAGCCTTTTCTGGTATTGCCCATATTCCAGCTTTCTCAGTTAATACAATCCATGCACCATCTTCACCATCATTTGTAGAAGGAAGGACTGAAGCATCTAGAACATTTCCTGCATCATAAGGTAGATCAAACTGATAGAGACGTGTAGAGTTCCTAAAATAATGGGAGACTGTAGCTGTTCCATCACCAGAAAGTATTAGTGTTGAGCCTGAAGGCTTGCCTCCTATCCTAAGTCTCATAGAAAATAAGAAATCTTCATCTTCTACTCTTGCTTTTGGGATTATCACCTGGATTGGGGCTTTTTTCTCCAAGACCCTTTCATGTACACCAGAAGAAATGTTGACACTCGACTTATATTGCATGGTCAGAAGAGAATACTGTGTGTAGCTGGAACTGCTTACACGATCCTTGCAGAAAGTGGCAACAAGAACTGTGATGACTTTGCCATGGTCATCCACCTTTACATCTAGAGGCCATATGCGTTTCTGACCAGCCAAATCCTTTTTAATGCCCAAATCACTGTCAGTGCCAACAATTTCATGAGACCACATCTTTGACACATTTAAATCAGGGTGAAATTTTATACTGAAACACTGTATCTCCCGATCAGTCAATAAAAAAAACTGTCGTTCAGAATCGTTCACAGTATGAGGTGGAAACCGCCAGATTAGTGACCTTGGATAGCCCTTGCTCCTGACAAATTGACTTTCATCACTTCCATGGGAGGATAAATACAATGTGTCCTGATACACTTTACAGCATTGAATGCCAGTGGGGGCACAATAAAAGTGCCACAGCTCACCGTTGGAACTACAAGCCAAGGCAACAGAAACATGGTGGCTATCAGGAAGTGCACATGCTATCAAAGAGTTAAAAGAATTGGATCCCATTGTATTAATTGCAGACAGTTGATTTGGGGTGCTCTTCCCATCAACAGGGAATGAAGTCGCCTCTGATTCATCAGAAGCCAACATACAAGTAACTGGAACAGATCCATATTCATTGTAAATGTCAGGCCAGTATGTAACAGCTCGTGTTTTTTGGTTACACATTACCACACCAGCAGACTTGCAACTTTGTTTAGCTTTATTCCTTCCCCTGGATGTGGGATCCCAGTTGAGAAAACAAAGCAGCCAGTTTGTGCCGTGATAGTCGCTATTGCTGTGAGCTCCATCATCTAAACATTTTAAAGGAAGTTGCAGTACAACACAATCTTTTGAAGGTGAAGATGACAAGTGACTCCAGATAATGAGTCTATTTCTGCAAATGATCCAAGAAAGGCACGTCTCCTTATCCATTCCACCAGATATAGATGTATCACCTGCAGATTAACAATTAGTGCAAGTAGTATGAGAAATAAAAAGAAGCCGAAACGACAAACATTACCAGGAATGTGGCTGCGCAGAAAGCTGGCTTGTTCGTCACGAACTACTTCCGGAAACTCTCCAACATATACGGGCTTAATTGGATCACCATCGCTAGCTTTTTTTTCACTTTTGTTCGTCAATTGAGCTCTAACAACCACAACAAGTATTATCAATTATTTAACCTACGTTTGGGTAGCTTGGGTCAAAAAGGTGGTAGAAATTCCCTCGTTTGTAATACAACCAAAGAAATGAGGTCTTATTTTTTCACTCAAAGTGCAATAATATACTAAATTATTCCCCCAATGCCAGACAGAACCAAACGGGGCCTTACTCCGATATAAGCCAAGAAAATATAACGCATTACTGCCATTAACAAGACAGAAGGCATTTACCTGGCGAGAACTGAGAGGCGAGGAGCCCAAGGAGCGGGAGTGCCGGTGGCAGGGCGATTAGGGATTGAATTATTGTCAGGTGCTGGAGAGTCAGGTGCTGCTGCTGCTGCTTTTCGATTGCTGGATCTTTTTATTCCTGGAGAGAACATTTTCTTTTTTCTGTTTGGAGAGGGAGGGAGGGAGGGAGGGTTTAGGGTTTTTTTTCTTTCTTCAAATCACATAAAAAAAAAAAGTGACAGTCCTAAAACAGTGTCCGGAAGGAGAGTGGAGAAGTCGTGACTCGTGAGTCGTCCTCGAAGCTATACATTATGGCACATTTATTTTTACGTTTTAAAAATATCTTTGAAAAATTAAAAGAATTGTTTTTTATATTTTTTAAATTGTGTTGATATGTTATATAAAAAAATAAATATGATATATTATTTGAAGAAAACAAATACTACTATAATATCAAACAAATTCTGGTGTTTGGCACTGCATTTTAAAAATATTTAAAAAAAAATATTTTTTATTTAAAAAAACAATATTTTTAAATTATTTTTATGTATTAACGACAAAAATAATTGAAAAAACATTTTTTTAATATATTTTCAAACTAAAAATAACATCAATTACGTTCTCAAACAGTGGAACTTCGATCCTTCGATTCAAATAATTACGTTAGTTTAGTTTAGTTTTAGTTTACTAATAATCCATATCATTCAAGCTCTTGGTTAGAAAACTGTTATAAAACTAAAACTGAGATTTTTTTATATATTAGTCTTCTAAAATAATATTTTATTATTATTCTAAACTTAAAATATATAGATTAATAGTTTGCTAAATTTATAATACAACATGTTTTGAAAAAAACTTATAAGTCTCGTTTAATATATAATTTAATATATTTTTATACATTAAAATTATACGTATATATATGTGTATGTGTGTATAAAGACCATCGATGTTTTATATAGAATTCATAGTGTTTTTCACTTTGAAAGCTCTTGATTATAAAATTATTATTATAAAACTAAAAGTCAGATTTTTTTATAATGTGGTCTTCTAAAATAATATTTTTTATTATTCTAAAATCCGACTATATAGATTAATAATTTTCTAAATTTATAATACAATACAATACATTTTGAAAAAAAGTATAAGTCTCATTTAATATATTTTTTACATAAAAAAAAAGATCATTGATGTTTTATACAAAATTCATAGTGCTTTTCACTTTGAATCCATAGTGTGCTTTTTTTCAATTTGATCATTGAGCTTTTTTCTCATTTATCATTTTACTTGTCAATTGTCATGTATTTTGGTGTAGTCAGAATTATATTTTAAAAAAATATAAAAAATAATTCTTCAGAGCACACAAAAAAAATTCACAATGCTATAAGCTTGGGTAAAATGATGAATTTTTAAATTTTTATCTTGATTTTTTATCTGGTGCGAGTTTCTAATAAAATATATAAAACTTAAATCGATGTGAATTTATTTATTTAATATGTTTAAATGAAACCTAAATTATTTTTATTTCATGTTGAGCTAAAACCACTTTTTGGTATATATAAAAAACTTTTACCAATGTTATCTTTTTTTACTTTAAAAACTTACAATAAAAGCCAAAGAATGAAAATCCTCCATTACCTCTACATTGTAAATACTATAAAGAGATGACAGTTGTCTAAACACATTTTAATCCTTTATCTTCCAATACATTCAAACTTAAGGTGTTGGATTATCAACCAACAGATTTTCTTGCAGTAGCCGTTGCGTTTAGTTGATCATGAGATTAAGCTCAAATATTTAGATAAGTTTCTGATTTCTTGCAGTAGCCATTGCGTCCTGCACCATGCACGACCATTGGCAGTTGTGATTGAAAATATTTATTAAAATTAAAAAATATATTTATATTTTATTTTAAATTTAAAAATTAGTTTTTTAGATCATTTTGATGTGTTGATGTCAAAAATGATTTAAAAAATATTATTTTAATGAATTTCTAAACAAAAACTACTTTCAAAAGCAACCGCATACATCGACACTCCCAAACAGCTCTGAATCTTTAGATATAAAAAATATCACCAAGGGGTTTAATGGTTTTAATTTTTTTCTTATTATTTCAAAATCGAATAACAAGTTTCACTGGTCATTATAAACTACTCTGTTGATTGAGCTAGATAATTGTAGTTTCACTTTCTAAAATCTCTGTTGCAATTTTTGAATTCAAGTAAAGACGTACTTGTCGTATAAGAGTGTGGAACAATAGAGATTTTAGTGGTAAAAAATTTGAGACATGCATTCCAAATGTCAGGTTCAAGTCAAAACGTACTTATCTGGTATGAATATAGAATAAATAGAGTTTTATTTTTTTAATTTAGACATGCCCATAAAGAGAGATAGAGTTTTCTCGAATCCAAAAAAATAATAATTTAAAAGCATGATACCTGTTAAATATCGTTATTTCTAAGCACAACAAGATAGTTGTTGCACTTTAAAATAGAAATACTTGATAAACATTGTATTTCTTAAACACAATGAAATAAAAATATATTATTTCATGAAAAAACCTTGCTTCTATATTAATTTGCTAATTGTTTTAATTATATATACGAATCGCACAATTTATCCATTTCTTTTTCAAGAAATTTGTCCCGTATATAAAAAATCTAACAAAAAATTAAAAAACAAAATAATATTTTTAAATTATTTTGATATATTATATAAAAATAATTTTTAAAAAATATTATAATGAAATGAAAATCTGGACCACACTCCCGAACAGTAATACCGTCTCTCCTAACGCAGCAGCAACCACATTACCCGGCCACCACGGACCTCAACTACCAGCCCAAAAGAAGTCCACCTCCATCATAAATCAACCATATTCAGCCGACCGGGCACAACTCCGATCTCCACAAACCATTCTCACCTTCTCATCCTCGTTGTCACTGTCAGTACTGATTAGCCAAGTCGGCTTGCAATCAGTCAATCCCAGCCACGTTAGGTCCCTTCTCGTCGTAGATTTTTTGACTACCATGCGAGCGCTGGATGAACCAGGTAAACCAGTAGCGGAGTGTGAAGCACACGCGTCGAATCACAACCGTTTCCATGCGCCTGCTTAGCTCCTGCGCGTGATCTTCACACGTCAATGCCGCCATGTCAATTTCAAGCAGTTTTCCGGTCAGTACTCCCCCACAGCTCTCGAAGGTCAACTTCAATCCCGAACAAATTTCTATCCATATAAATGTTACCTGTAACTGTAACACAGAACCACTGCAGGTTGACATGACACGTGTCAGGCATGCAAATTCACAAATAGATACGTGGCAGACTGTAAGAGAAAAAAAAATACACTTATGAAATGTACTCCAGAATCAGAACAGATCATCATGTACACGTGCGTCGCAACTGATTGCATGTTTGCCACCTCATGCAAAAACAACAGCTTGTGTTTTGGGTGTTTTTGCTTACTGGCACGGTTTGTTATTTAAAAAACAAATCGGTAAAATAACATAATTTAAAAACAATTCTTGAGATCAATTTAACCACTCTTAAGAGATTAACAACGTGATGTTGACTGAGAGGGTTGTATTTATCACCCAAGACGAATGAGTTAATTGTGTCTTTGAGTAACAAAGCGGCACACTCCAAATATTATTAATGATTTTTTAATCTTCTTTTTTTCATTGGTTATTATTATTATTATTATTATTATTATTAATAATAATACTCTGGTCCTTATATGATTTATTTAAGACGATTTAGATATAATAATTTATTTTAATTTATCTTTTATATGGATATTGCAATATCAAAAAATATTTTAATATTAAATTAGTATGAGAAAAATATCTCAACATTGCAATATGCTCTATTTTTGAAAAAATATTAAGTTACATATAAAAAAAACTAGATTATTAAACGTTGTAGAGTCAATGACTAGGCAATGTGCTTTATAATTGAACTTGATTATGTGGTCTATTTTAAAAAAAAATAATGTCATCGAACTATTGATGGTTTTGAGTTGTCTTTTCTTTTCTTTTTTTCATTATTATTATTTGATATTTGACTAATTGAGCATTGTGTTTCGTAATTTATTTTGTTTGTTTTCTATGAGGTTATCGTGATCTTAAAAAAAATCTTTGCATTGGTTTGACGCTTAATTTTATGATCATCTATTTTTGTTATCATATAGTTGAATAAACATTAGTTTACAAAACAAAACAAGTTATCAATCTCAATGAGTCTGATTTACTAGTTTGATGTATTGACTTGATTTACTCGATTCATAAGTTTTACGGCTTTACTCATCAATTTTTTTTTTTAGTTTTTGATCCTTTAATTTTTCTAATTGTTTTTTTTATCTATCTCTTCTTTGATAATGGATTAGTTGAGAAACGAAATTTATAGTTTATTTTTTTCTATTTTCTATAAGATTATCATAATCTAATTTTTTTTTCCAGGGTCCATGCTTGATTTTGCAAGCATATGTCTTTATCATAAGATTAAATCAAAATAATTTACACAAACAATAAAGCTATTAAATCCACTAGAGTCTATAAACGAGGTCGCAAGGTGACCAAGGTCGATCGAATTTGACATCGTGTCATTATTAAATTATTTTTGTCTTCAAGGTACTTTTAAAAAAGGTTATATATGATTTTACCAGTCATCTAAGTTGTTTTTGAACCCGTTAAATTGAATGATTAACTTTGAGTTAACTCTCATGCAATTTAATTCAAAACTTGCACTAGACAAGAAGTCGAGTTGACAAGTCTCAAGATCATATTGTTGGATGGATTTAAGTATAGAGCTAAAAGTTACGAGGTGAATATTGTTTCCCCACACTCATTAGCAACATGATCCATAATGTATTCCCCCCATTTTTTCCCTTTGATTGTTGTTGTTAATTCAGTCCTTATATGACTTGTTTATGAGGATTTATAGTTGATAATTTATTTTAATTTTTTTTATATAGCTGTCATGATTTCAAAAAAAATCTCAACATCCCAACATGATTTATTTATTTTTAAAAAATATAGTTAAATAAAAAATAACTAAAAAATGAGGTTATTAAACTTTTTGGAGTGGATGACTTGGTTTGTGAGTTGACAAGACAACCTTAGCCTTCATGATTCACAGGTCTAGGGTTTTTTTTTAATAATATATTTTTAAAATAATTTTGGAAAAATAATATTTTATTAAATTTTATAAATTTAATGGGCTATTGGTGGGTTTGATGAGTTTAACTTGTTTTTTCTTTTTCTTTTTTTAATATTTTCTTAGGATTTCATTATTGGATATTAGGTTGATAGAAAATCGTGTTTCATAATTTATTTTATGTTTTTATGAGATTATCATAGTCTTAAAAAAAGTCTTAGTCTTAGTTTAATGCTCGGTTTTGTGATTGTGTATTTCTGTTACGATTGTATATTTTGTTATTATATAGTTAAATAAACAATAGTTTAACAAAAAAAAGAGTTATCAATCCTAATGAGTTCATTACATGGTTTACACGTTTGACGTGCTGGCTTGGGTTACCTGATTTATAGATTCAATGAGTTTACCCAACAAATATAATATAATATTTTTTTTAATTGTTTTTCTTATTATGTTACTCTTTTCTAATATTGAAATGATTAGAAAATGAAAAGCTGAATTAAATTTAATGATACTCCTTCCAAAAACCTTCATACTATATATATTAAATTCAACATGTAGTGAAACATGGACAAGAATACTAGTCTAAGAAGGTATTTGGTAGTGTGATGGAATCTGTGGTTTGAAAAAAGCTGATATTTTGGTGTTTGGTAAAAAAACAGGCAGATACATTTGGGTGGACCACACTTGTTGTTTGGCATTGAGATTGGAAAGTGGTTATGAAAGAAATTGATTTTTTTAAATTAAAAAATTAGTGTTTTTAGATTATTTTGATGTGTCGATATCAAAAATATTTTTTAAAAAATAAAAATAAAAAAACATTATTTTGATGCAATTCTAAATGAAAAGCACTTTAAAAAACAACCGCAATCGCACTCTCAAACAGACAGTAACAAATCAGCAAAACCATGTTCCATGAAAAGCAGCTCACAAATAATCATGGCTTCTTGACCTCGCAGATAATTAAATCCCTTAATTCTTTACCGTTAGCATTAATAATTCGAAAAAAAACCTTTCTCCCCTTGACGACGCCTCCACAAATGATCTTCATCATCACCACTCGAAGAACTCTCATTTCTCCTAAACTTCCTCTGTCGCAACACTAAAGGTTTAGCAAAATCACCTCTAGACCCAACTCGAGCCTGTTTGGGAGTGTGGTGGCGGTAGCTTTTCAAAGTGTTTATCGTGCCAAAATACATCAAAATGATGTTTTTTTAAAATCATTTTTGAAATCAGCACATCAAAATGATCTAAAACACATAAAAATATATTCATTTAAGATGGAAAAAAATTTAAATTTCGGCCAAAAGCCGGTGGAATCGCAATGCCAATAGAATGTGATGAGCTTGTTAGAAACTAAGAAGAGGAGTCTATTTATAAAAATAATAGGATTCTATTCTTTCTCTAAAATAATAAATAAAATAATTTACCATAGATAGATCATATAGATAGCCTCATGAATACAAATCAGTGGGACATGTTTGGTTCTAAAAAAATATCTGACGGCTCCAAACTAGGATTATAACTCAATAAAAGATCCAACCGTTGAATTGTTTTTGATTTATTTTCAAGTGATTCTATATTAAGTTTGCTTAATGAACCTCGGCTCTCCCAAAATTAAGCTAAAAAAATGTTGCTTGAGCTAAAAACATTTTCCTTGTGTTTTTGAATTTATTATCTAAATTTGTTTTTTGTTTCTTTTTTTTTTAACATTTAGCTTATTTTTTGCCGATTTAAAGATATTATAAATCAGGCCGATATTATTAGGCTTATTTATAAAAAATAAAACTATAAATTTAGAGTTTATATATATAAATTGTTTTGCTTATTTTATTTTTTATATTTTCTATGTCGTTAGAGCTTGTTTAGAAGTGTTATTTATTTAAAAATATTTTTAATATGAACACATAAAAAATAAAAAATAATTTAAAATATTTGTTGAACATATTAGATTTACGTTCTAATTTTATTTTTGAAAAATAATTCTAAACTGTATCATTATTATAATCTCGTGTGTGTATTTATCATGAGGGGAGTGAGAGAGAGATGATTTGAACTAAAGACTAGGCGCCCTTTAAAAGCGCTATCCTTTCTGTCATTTTGCTGTTTATAAGAATGGTGTCGTTTCTGTGGAGAGTGGAGAGAGAGAAGAGAAGAAGATAAAACTAGCCGGAAAAAAAAAACAGAGAAGAAAGACAAAGAGAAACAGAGACACAGAGAAAGCGGGGCAGAGTGATTAATTAACCTGGGACATGGAGAAAGAGGGGAAGTTTTTAGAGGTCTTAGGATGGTTTGTTTGACCTTGTTTCTTCCATCTTTTTTTCACAGAGAAGCTTGTTAGATTTTGGTGGGTATGTTAGATCTTTGCTTCTTCTTTCTTCGAAAAAAAAAGGGGTGCAAAGTCTTTTTCTTTTTAAATGGTTAATTATAGTTCAAGTTTTGAGGTTTTGGATGTGTGGGGGTCTTGTTCAAAGTGTTTCAAAACTCTGTTTTTAGTGCTAAAAAACTGGCTTCGAAAGCTATTATAGATTTTCTCTCTCTCGATTTTCCTTTGCTGTTTGGGTTCATATAAAAATAAATATTTTGATTTCTATGTTTTTGGTTTGGACGGATAATTGAAGTTCAGTTCTCTGTTCGGAAACTGTTTGTCAAAATGGCATAAACAGGTGGAGTTTTTTTGTCATAGTTTCTTCCTTAATGGTTTTTCTGATTGGGTCCTTTAGAGTTTCCATAATTCCTTCATGTTTAATATCTACAATTTTCGGCGTCGATATCTTCCTTTTTTGTTTTTACGAAGGAATTTTCAGATTCTTCTGTAAATGCAGAAGTTTGTAATGTTTCAGTGTTTTGTTGGAAGGTCAACTATGATGCGATTTTCCTTAACGCAAAGCGGTTCTGTTTTACGCTAAATATAGAAACAGAATGTCAGTATTTCTTGCTGATGTTGCTATTCTTGAAGTGGTAATTTTTCCAGTCTTTCACTTTTGTTATATTCGCTTCTCATTTTGCTGTCAAATCTTCCTTTCCTCAGGGTTGAAAATTTGAATGGATTTTTCGGAGTCCACCAAGGTCGTGTACTGTAGAATTCAGGAGATAGAACCTGAATTCGTTGGTAAGATCATTGGGTATATTCTGTTGCAAAACAATGGTGAACGAGAAATGATCCGGCTGGCCTTTAGTCCTGATAACTTGATCTATGCTATGATTTGCAGAGCCAAATCTGATCTGAGGCTAAACAAAAAACCAGTTCTAAATCTAATTTCACCTTCTCAGGTGAACCCTTCACCTGTTTCAGATGTTCCACAGCAATTCATTCCTCACACCAGAGTGTCATCACACCTAATTTCCTCTCCAGTAAAGGTTGTTACAGGAAATAGAGACGTGATGAATACTAACACCTCTGCTGATAAGTCTCCTACTACTGAGTCCTAATCATCAGCCTCCTACCTAAAATACAATAGTTATCTGTTAGTCATTGTGTTTTATAAAAACTCTGCTGCATCTTGTAATATAAAAACATGAAGCAATAATACAAACGGTGTCGTGAAAATTCCCCAAAACATATTGTTTCAAAGGTTAGGACTGCGGGTTCTTTCTGGGATGCTCAACTGACCGGTGACCTGCAACAGGCGCACAACTTGGATTTTGCTCCACCAGCGTACTCAGAAATGGTTCCCGAAGATTATCGGATTCATAACCAAATGCAATTATTGACTTCGGATGAACTGTTAGAGTTTGTTAATTCTGACTTTTCTGGCAGTTACATCTACCCAGAACCTCCATTAAGTCCTAGGACTAGCAGAAGGTCTCCAAGCTTGCCTGAATTTCCTGTTAAGATTTGCCATTACTTCATTAAGGGATTCTGCAAACACGGAAACAATTGTAGGTATTTCCATGGCCATCCCATGCCAGAGAGCTTTCCTCAGATTTTCAGTTCAAATTCGAACGAGATTGCAAACGAAGAATGTGTTGTCTCGCCTGGCTCTCTTGAAAAGCTTGAATTGGAGCTCACCGAGCTTTTGAAATCAAGAAGAGGGGTGCCGGTTTCAATTGCCTCTTTACCAATGATTTATTATGAGATGTATGGGAGGACGCTGCAGGCTGAAGGGTATCTTACGGAGAGCCAGAGACATGGTAAGGCAGGTTATAGTCTAACAAAGCTCCTAGCTAGATTGAAGAACAGCATTTGTCTCATTGACAGGTACAATATATGAATATTCAAAATGTTCTTTATCCCTTGAAATTTATCTGATTTTATGGATGTCACCTTTTCAAGTTTTATTGTTTGGGACAGGCCTCATGGGCAGCATTCAGTGATTTTGGCAGAAGATGTCCCAAAATACTTGGAGGATGCTGGTGAGAGAAACGATCCTGGTGGAATCATTGCTGGCTCTAGACAGATCTATCTTACCTTTCCAGCTGAAAGTACCTTTACAGAGCAAGATGTTTCTTACTATTTTAGGTTAGCATATTTGAATATCTCTTCTGGCGATCCTCCATTTTTTTATTTTCAGTGTTATGTTTGTTATAGATGTTCCATTTTGTTTCGATCCTTTGTTTTTGTAGCAAATTTGGGCCTGTCCAAGATGTTAGGATTCCATGCCAACAGAAGAGGATGTTTGGATTTGTGACTTTTGTTTTTGCGGAGACTGTTAAGCAAATATTAGCGAAGGGGAATCCTCATCATGTATGTGGGGCTCGTGTTCTTGTGAAACCTTATGGGGAAAAATCAAGGCTTATTAACAGGTTGATATTTCCGGTACCCTATTATCTGCTACAGTATTGTGCTTAGCCTCTGCCTGTATCATTCCTGTAACTTTCCTTTTGGCTTAATTATTCTCACGTCTTTGAGTTCAGATAAGTAATTATTGCTGGATGGTTTGCTGGCCCAAAATGACAAGAATTTCTGAATGAATCATTGTGATTTAATTTAAACTTTCGGTCGTGTCATTTTCAGTTGTCATGTCCGTAAGTAGCTATTTTTTAATAACCGGGGTGTCTGGGCCAGCTTACGCGTACCACAACTAATCTCTGGACTCACTGAACATCCTGCAAATCCAGTGAGAAAACAAGACACCATGGAGTGACATGCATGTATGGTGGAGCTTGAATACTGGTGCAGAGGAAGAGAACAAGTCACTTGACGGCTAAGACAAGACCCCACTTACAATAAATTGCTACTTTAATGTAACAGTGGGTGCCAAGAAGTCTATATTTTCTTTTCATTTCACATAATGGTTTGCTTTGGTGGATTTGATAGTTTGCTAATTTTAAAATCTGACTTTTCTTTAGACTTTTTCTTTCCCTAGTCTCCAGAGATTGGTGAAACAGCAATGAAGTAGGACCAGACCATTATTTTGGATCCCTATCTATGAAATATTAGATTTTTCACCTTTCCTGTTGTTAGAAGCAAAATGATTCCAGTTTGAATGGGTCACCTCTTTACTTTGTTGGCTCCCAGCTGTCTCTTGTTCCTTTTATTGACAAAGTCTAGTACTTGTGTTTCATACTTGTAGTGCCTCGGAGAACAAGGAAAGCATGTAACCATTGCATGATTGGCAATTCTTCTCCTCACTGGATTGAAAATTATCACTCCTGCATTGTTTCTTAAGTTCATCTGTAAAGTGATCATCCCTTAACTGCTTGAACATTCTTTTTATTTTGCAAAGTGTTTTTTTTTAAATTATTTTTTTTTTATTTTTTACTTAATTTTTTTTAGATCATTTTCATGTGTTGATATCAAAAATAATTTTTTTAAAAAACATCATTTTGATGTGTTTTTGAACTAAAAACACTTGCAAAAGTAATCGCAACCGCACCCCAAACATGAATAGGTCGATGTTTTTTTTTTCCCTTCTAAGATTATCTGCTATATATATTTTTCAAATTGAGGTGATAGTTTGGAGAGAATTTTTGAACAGGAAGTACGGTGAGAAAATGCAGCACCCTATCTATTACGGCGATCACTTTATGGAAGGAGATTCTGAGCTTCACTTGGGTGAGAAGAATCCTTGATTTCTCTAGCTTTCCCATTACAGTTCATTTTTTCACTTTGCTTTTATGTTTATATAGCTAACATTCTCTCTTTGCTAATTTTATAGTGCCGGGAGTTTGTGATGATTCAAGATCACTCAGGAAGCAGCTCATGGAGGGGCATGATCAAGAAATTGAATTTGAGAGAATGCGTCTCTTAGAGTTTCATTTTGCGCATAAGCCCTTGAATCGCCACTCTTTTCTTGGCCACTCCATGGACGAGTTGAAGCTCTCCGAAGGTCTATAATACACCCCCGGCTTCTTTTTTTTTAACGCTATCTGCCCTCATAACATTCTAAGCCTTAACCTATTTGTTTGATGGTTTAACCTGAGCAGAACAAGCAGAGTTTTCATCTGCGGAGCATTTCAATTACTGGTTTGATGTTTTGAGCAATTGTTCCAGTGAGGAAAACCATAGGCATACAAGAACAAGTTGCAGTGACCAGGACAGGTACAAGTGATGCGAATTTTGTGCAATATAATATTAATTAATGGCCAGAAAAAGTAGAAACTTTGTATAAATGCAGCAGTGACTAGCTTTATCAGGGAAGAACTACATCATCTTGATCTCTACACACACACACACAATAATTGCTGCATCTCTGATATGGATATTTGGTTTCTTGTTTTTGAACCCACGTAGCATCCAAGGAGCTAATCTTCCTGAGAGCCCGTTTTCATCTGCAATAGGGAGTGGCATTCCGACAGTTATAGAGTAAGACAGATTTTGTTTTTTGATCCAAGGGAAACTCCACCCTGAGAACGTACTTTGTGGATCCAGGTGAGCGAGTAAAACTCCGGCTGTTCTAGACTCTTACAAGAGGCGCACGCCCTGACTCGAACTCAAGACTTGCTAAGTGTTTTGCCATCATGCCATGCCCTTGAAGACATGAATTTCAAGACTATTTTCGAGGGTTTCAGGCAACATAAATTTCTTTTCTTGGAAAAAAATCACCTGAACGCGAGTCATAGGTCAGATACCATCTGAAAGAGAGAAACTAGAATTTCTCCATGTTGCTTGGTGGAGATTGCAAAGATGACAGATACATAAATATGTTACAGGCTTCAGTTTTTTTTTAATACATAAATATATACATAACGTAATCACAGAAAGCAAGCTAGAGAGCTTGTTGTTTTTTAGAAGAAAAATGTAATGCAATCTGCTATCGATGGGCGAGGAAGTAGAAAATGTGCAGGGTCAAGGCAAGGCAAGGCTATAAGCTTGCTCGTGTATCCTGTTGCTCTCCTTTCCTTTTCATTTATAACATGCACACACGTATTTTTTTTTATTATCAATAATAATAATATTTATTGTTCTTATAGTTAGTGCTTCAACTGTTTGGTCTTGTGTATCTTGTCCATGTAGACCCTAGAGGAGGGGTGATTATTTAAGGATCGATTGGGTCTATAATAACAATCAAATTAAAAAAAAAAACGAACTGAATCTAGTTTAAACCGACTGTTTTGGTTTTTTTTTTTAAATAAAAATCAAAAAATAGTTTTGGGTTTTTTAGGTTTTTTTTTAAACCATGTCTTTTCCTTTTTTTTATCAAAATGAAATTAGATCAAAATATTTGAACCGAACCGAAGAATAAGAAAAAACATGTTTTTTTTTTAATTTGAATCGGCTCGGTTTTAATTTAGTAATTTTTGTCTTAAAAAATCAAAATCGGACGGGATTTGAAGTTAAGTTTTTAAATATATATTTTGTTTTTAAAATTTAGTAATTTTGGTGTAAGAAATTAAAAATCAAAATTATAGATCCCAAGATGAAATTAATAACAAATTAAAGTTTCATAAAAGGGCTAAGTGTTTTTGTGAGTATAGTTGAGATTATTTTTAAAAATATTATTATCATTAGCATCTTAAAACATTATTTTTTTAATTTAAAATAAAAAAATTCAATCTTTTTAATAAAAACTCAATTGGTTGTCAGATTTCCTTAGAAAATAATTAAATAATGGGATTAATTTTTAAAAATTAATCATCAATGAGTGGGCCCACCCTCTCTATGTTTTCGGTCAAAGAGACCCCTGAGTGGCGGAAACGATAATCGCAGGAAGCTTCGCTGTTTTTTAAAATTGTTTCTTCAGCCCATCCAACGTTATTAATTTCATTCCATTCAAAGAATTGAAATAAAATGATCTTGTTTTTATTTTGGTTTTCATTCAAATTTATTTTAGAAATTCTTGCCGAACGCTTTGGTTCTGTTCAGTGTTCAAAATCTATTTTTTTTATTTTTAAAAAATTAATTTTGACATCTATACATCAAAATATAAAAATCCAAAAATATTTTAAATAAAAAAAATTAAATTTTAATTATGCTTGTTAAATTAATATTTTTTTCATATATATATAATTAATTATATATGAACAAGATCGACATCGAAACGCTCCGAAACCGAACGTTCCTTTCCAATTGAAAACCGAACAAGATTGACAACTATGTTCCTACAAAGAAACCTCAATAATTTATTTATTAACAATAATTATATACTTCCCTGACAGCCAATGAGACTTTTTTTTTTTTTTAATTTAAGTCTTACTCTCCCAGCCTCACAATTGCATGTTCTTTGGTGTGGGCGGTAATGAAAGTGATAGCAAAGTGTGGGACCTTATTGTGATTTTATAGAGGATTTATCCTCATTACATTTTAAAATTGTTTTGATAAAATTTTATTTTATTTTATTTTTTCAAATTAATATTTTTGATGGTTTTATATTATTCGATAAGCTGATATTGATAAGCTGATATTAAAATAATTTTTTACAATTATATTCTTAAATAAACCGGTACCATCACTGTTATAGCATGATTTAGAGAATAGTTGATGTTGTTTTCCAAAACGATTTTTGTTCAGAAATGTATCAAAAATAATATTTATTTATTTTTTAAAAATACATTAGCATAACAAAATAATCTAAAAATAATAATAAAATAATTCAAAACAAAAAATAAAAATTAAAAAAAATTCAATTGTTTTTTAAAAACGCATAGAGAGGCGAACATGAGCTTATATGTTAAAGCATACGGCTAAGCATTGTGACTATCTCTCTGGTCATCTTTGAAGAACTCCAACCAATATGATCATTGAAGACTTTTATAGTCATTAATTTTAAAATATATAAGATTAGTCGAGATATGTAACTGCAATATTTATAGTCATTAATTTTAAAACATATAAGATTATACTTATAGTCATTAATTTTAAAATATATAAGATTAGTCGAGATATGCGTGTAAGCTAACTCGAATACTCACTGTAATAAAAAAATAAAAAAAGAGTAGTTAGAAACTGAAAAAAAGTATTGTTGGATGCCATGTATTATTGTAACTGCATTTGGATCAATACGCCGCCTTGTATTTGACAGCTCCATTTACTGTAAAAGAGTTAAAGAAAATACACCATACATACCTCGTACTCAATGTTTAATATACAATCTTTAGCCCATGTTACTTATTACATGTCATGTAGTTAATAAATTGGTTATATGTTATATTATTATATTAATAAAAACTTAAATTATTTTTAGTATTAATATAATATTATATTAATGAATTTAATATTTGATTTTAAATCTTGATAAAAAATAAGAGATAAAAAATGTTTTGTAATTTTTTTTATATAAATTTGTTATAATTATGAGATTTCTATTGCATCGTAACATCATTCCTAATATGATCATAATCAATGCTCTCTTAAATACTGGATATGTACTAGAGCCATAAAGATTGTTATATATTATGTTCTTTTTTTACGAAAAGAAATAACTGGTCTCACAAGCTGAGATACTGGAGATACCCTTGCCCAGCTGGGCAGCGAGTTCCAGGAACAGAAGAAAACGTGAATTTTGAGTATATATATATATATATATATATATATATATATATATATAAATCTCCCCGAGGAATAGATTCAAGCTCGGATAGCTAAAAAGTTCGAGTCATCTGAATCTTTCTGTTGAATTCGCGATCAGTCCTGACTACTTAATTAATGTTACAACAGCCCCCATAGAACGACAGAAGTACATTCCGTCTACAGCCAGTCAATAAACTCAGAATTCCAGATGCACTAGCTCTCAGTAAACATCAAGATGTATAAGATCATATGGAATTAATGTTGCAATGCCTTCGAAAAAGTGTAAAATATTGTACAGTCAACCTAAAAAAAATCTATAAGAATGGTAAATTGGACTCCAAACAAATATCGTTTCCTGCTTGACTCTGGTTATGCCTTCTCTTCTGTTGCAGCATGAAGTAGCTCATCTGGAGTTGCAGCCGGGTCCAGATCCCAACACTTTTCTGGCAAATTACTAGCTTCTCCTTCAAGTGACCAAGAAGGCACCTGATGAGAAAAGCGTACCATCTCTCTTCTTGGGATCCATCTAATGGCACCCTTGTCTGTATTCCTTTGGTATACTGTTTTGAAACCAGTCAACTTGATCAGAGTAGTAACACAAACTCCAAGCTCTTCGGAGTAATTATCAAGGACCTCTACCATCTCATACCGATGCCTAACATCATCTGGGGTTGATCTGTTCCAATCAGGTGACCAGTTTTGATAAACAGCCCAAACATCTCCAGTTTTCGGATAAATTCGAACACAACCACCTCTACCAGCCTTTTCTCCTTTCAAAACATGAGAGAAAATGTTAACTTGATCGACAACATCAGAATTCCATGCTCTGAAGTTTCCGCAAGATTTAGTAAACCCAGAATATATCCAATTTACTACCCCAAATTCACTATCAGTTCTAGAGTTCAAGTACGTGATGTGAATCTTAAAGGGTTTAACTGAGACCACCTGGCGAATCAAACAGTATAAGCGTGGCATCCCATCATCTTCATCATACAAAGCCCATATTTGTTTTGGCTTGAAGCATTCCTCTGCTCTATCTTTGTCAAAATCATGGAAATCAGGGTCAGGGACTGTTATTGAGATTGGTGCGATTTTGTTTGGCTTTGTATGACGACCAGTAATACCAGATATTGATTGTCTAGGAGCCTCCTCTGCCTTGATGACCAGATCTTCAATGTTCTTTGTAACTGCTGCAGCTGAAGCTAATCTCATCTCCTCCAATTTCTTCCTGATGTCAGTCCTTGCTTTGTCAATCAACAACTTTCTGGCATCAAAAGCTGGCACAATCAAGCTGCGTCTTGTTGGAACTTCACTTGGAATGGAAAGCTTGGTATCATGCTCAACATTTGCATATCCGTTAGCTAGTCTTACTTCTGAACCCAATTTAGGTTCTTTTTCTTCATGCCCATTTCTGACAATGGAACCACTAACCACCTTCCTTTTCTTATCAGGTTTACCGGTCTTGAAGCTTGAAAATTCGTTACAGTTTGCAGATACATCATTGTATACTTTTTCTGTGGCAGTTTTCATGGATTGCCTTCCATTGACCATTGGTTTAACCTTCGCTGCACTAACATTTTCATTGGCCTGATAACCAATATCAGAAGATAATGCACATGATCCATTGGGACCAACAGCACCCCCAGAAGTTCCAGCGAATGAGCTCCACTGAAATGAAACATTTGAAACATACTCATACCTGTGTCCAGCATGCAATCCTGAGACTCCATTTCCTGTACATAGGGTAGTGGTAGCTGGGACATATGCAACCCCATCATATCCATGGCATCTATACCCATTACCAGGGACATATGACCATGGGCAGTAAGGGAAAGAACCATTGACTGGAGCCACCCCAGTTTCAGTGGCAATGAAAGTGCCTCTGCAGTTCTTACAAGAAAGTCTCTTATTCACATACTTCCGAAGATACTCATACTGAACTTTACAAGATGTGCAGACTGTCCAGAAAGTATCAAGTCCATGAGAAGTGGGTGAATTGGAACATTGGTTATATCCTGTAAGCCCAGCAGCATGAACTGATGAATAGTTTGTCTGAACATCACAAGATGCCATCTTTTTGTTTCTCTTGACATTGGGAGAGTTTTTCTTAAGACTATCTGACAACATACTCCATGCTTCAGATACAAGTTTAAACGCTCCATCAGCTCCTACAGTTTTATTCTTATCTGGATGGAGCAACACGGCCATCTTCTTATACTGCTTTTTCACAGCATCTTTATCTGCAGAAGGCTTCAATCCAAGAACAGAGAAATAGTCAACTTCACCATTGCATTTGGCCTGCGATGCAATATAAACTTCAAAAGTGGCCACCATCTGAGATATACCCTCTAATCCAGGAAACAAAGTTTTTGCCTTTAACGCATAGTTCTTTGCACCAGCAAAATCTCTCTCAGCAAATCGCTTCTCAGCAAACTCTTTTGCCCTGACAGCCTCTTCTATGTTTGATTCCATCTGGACCTTAAAATCAAATACAAAGCCAAAATCCAGAAGCAAAAGCTATGACGGACCCAGAATGCCAAAAACCAGAAGACAAATCACTCTCATGCATAACCACATTCGCTTATCTGCACAAATTATTGTCAGAAACATTTAGTGTCCTTGTTGTAAGTGTCAAGTTTCAAGAGAAAGCCAGAGTAATACCTCAAATTGACCATGTACAAAAATTATGAATGTGAGAAACCGATTCTCGTGATGATTATAGATGAAGACAAAATTTGTAGGGATTTCAATTTAGTAAGAAGATTTGAAATAAAGTAACGATTCTTAAAACACAAAAGGAAAGCAAAAAAAAAAAAAACGTTAATCATTACCTGAAATATCTAACTATCAAGCTCACTTAATAAAAAATTTAGATCCAAGTTTTTTTTTAAGAAAAAGAAATTCAATGTTTGTTTCTTCACTCTTTCAGCAATGAAACTAAAGGTAGAAACTTTGCATTCGATTTCACTCAATTTTCTCAGTAACCAAACAGTCCCAGTTCAAAATTGAAAACCCATGTCACTACACAGCTCTAAGCAAACCAATATCCCATTTCACAGTAAACACCCAGAAGCAGACAGATCAGCTCAAATTCCTCAAATCAAAAACCAAATTCAACTAATTAACATCAGAAACAAATGCATAAAATCGGACTTCATTTAACCTCAGATTATCCATTATCAGCTCAAAGTCATCAATTAATAACAAATTAACACCCTCTAGACTAACCAAAAAATAATACACATGATTCAAAGAAAATAAACACGTGAAAATAAAAACTCACCGAGATTTAAGCAAGAAATGGGAAAGGAAGGAAGACCCAGATCGCCACGTGTACTTAACAGATCGAACAAATCAAGATAATGACCTGATTGTATGAAAACCTAATGCACTCTGACCCAAAAAAACAAGGGTAGTCACTGAGGAGTATTATTTATTATTTGTTTTCATTTATTTTTGGAAGCTAACACTGTAAAATGGTAAGAGATTTAGGGTTTTAATGTGAATAGATAAATTGGGTCAAAAAATTCGGGTCGGATTTGGTAGAATCGGCGGCGAGGACTTGGAAAATTCCCACTGATCGCCGACCAAAAATGACGGGAAATTAATAAACAAAAAGGAAAATAATAATTTTCAGCGTAAGTAATCGGTGCAAATACTATTTAATGGTGACTTTTGCTATAGGGCGCATGGGTGCGTATTGTACCCCCCTCCCCCTCCCTATTTTCTCTCTCTTTTGTATCTTATTTTTACATGTTTTGTAAGAGTGGTGTTTGGTGAGTGGAAAGGGTAGAAATGGAATAAGGTAATGGGATCATTGTATTTTTGCTTTCTAAATAATAATTTATTATATATATATCTAGATTTCTAATATAAATGAAAATGTGCAAGTATTGTAAATATATTCTTCTTATATCAAGAAAAATGTTAATTAAGGATTAAAAAGGCAATGCATGTTTTTAATTAAATAAATTGAAAATTATATAAAAAAATAAACTATATAAAAAATTGTAAGGATTAAAAAAGTATAATAAAAAGTCGAATAATAGATGTATATTAATTTTTTTGATGTCACCATGCAGGGCACTCTCCAAGTTCTATTTTTATCTAATTATATGAAAATAAAAATCGATTTTCATCGTTTAATAAAATAATTTAAATCATGTTATAAAAAATATAACTATTAGCATAAATTCTTTTAATTTGTTCTTGTTTTGAATTTTTTTTAAAAAGTCTATCATAATATTAAAAAACAATTTAATAAAAAATAATAAATTCATAACTTTGACGAAATTGTCTTATTCAATTGATTAATCACTATAGTATTTTAACAAACATGAATTGATATGAAAGACACACTCTATTTTCAAATTTCTAAATTATAATATTATTGATAAATGAATAATAATTACATTAAGATACTGTTTACTGAAAAGTTAAGTCAAACCACTTATGATTTTTCTAATATTTGGGGGATCATGATATGTTGATAGACGGTGCATTTGATCTTTAAAAATAAATAAATAAATTTAATTAATTAATTAATTTAAAATTATAGTTTATATTTGATATAATATTTTAAGAACCTAACGAGTTACACACATTAAGAACTATTAATCATAGATTAAACTATGATAATTAATCAGGTGTGACTTGATTAAGAAAAAAATAGAAATTAAGCCGAGAATGTATTTAATCATGAGATTATAATTATAGCTCCTAAAATGATCAAGTAGGGAGTTGATTAATTAAATTTATAAAACTATTCTTAAATAATATCTATGGATATTATTTAAGGGGTAAATAAATATTTTATCATTTATAAGGTTTTAAGAATTCCTTATAAATATAAAGCTAAGCTTATTATTTAGGTGGTTGTTAATTAGACATAAAACTAAAATCACACAATTAAAGCCAATACTTTAGGCTTAGCAAATCCATTTCTCTTAAATAAGAATTTAAAAGATTTTTCATTGTTGATTCATATGGATTATTATTGGAGACCGAACATTTGAATGACTAATGTTTTGTGATAACTCAACTTTTAAAAATTTATTCAAAAAATCAGATCTTTAGATATAAATATCAAAATAATTCTAGATTTGTTTAATAAATTCCTAGAGACTTTTAAATATTATTTTGTTTTATTGTTTCCATTTTCATATAATATTTGAAAACCCAACAATAATACTACAGCTTGGATAGAATAATTAGGGTTATTAATCACATGTTTAATTGCTATTGGTGTTAATTATAAATTAATTTCAAGCACAAACATTATTTTCCACAAAAATAATTATTCTCTCAATATTTTTTTAAAAAAAACATTTGGCCGCTATTCCAATCAGATTTGACCAAAATATACATGTCTTGTTAAGAACTAAAAAAAAATTGGGTTGCTACCATAGATTTCAAATCTGTTCCGTTCAGATTCGTTCAAAAACCGGGACAAAACAACGTCGCTTTTGTTCCGGTTTTAATTTTGATCCGTTCGAAAATTCCGGCCAAAAAGCGGTCGGACCGCCTCGATTCCGTTCAGGCTACATAAAAAATCATTTTTTTAACTCTTAAATCAACACACATCCTAAATACATCCGATGTCACTAACCTCGGATCATTTCGGTGAGTTGATTTTACATGTCTTCTTGATTTAATTTTATAAACAGAATTCTTTGACTTGAACTTGATTTATTCGATGTGGGATAGTACAACCTTCGATCTTCATTATTTAAAGGCACGGAAAGCTAATAAACTTGTTATTTGAGCGGTGTGGGAATGGCAAGCCATAAGTTTCATGGTTGCATGTTGTCCAGTTTCGCATGTATATATATATTAAAAATAAAAAATATATATATTATAAAAAAATAAAATTGTTGCATCAATTTTGATTTTATAAAAAATAAAAATTATATTTTTTTTTTCATATATATAATTAATTAATTATATGTATACAAGTATAACTCCGAAACGGCACGCTGAAATGCTCCGAACTCGAACGTTCTGTTCCAATAGAAAACCGAACGACGACTGAAGCGGTATTGACAACTTTGGTTGCTACCATGGGCGTTGCTAGCTGCATCATTCGGAGAAAGAGGCAATAGCCCACGGGTGCTGCCTTGCTAGCAGCCCTCCGAGCCGTTTCCAGTTGAGATTATAGTTGTTAATTCATGCGATGCACCGTTGAGATTATAATTGTTAATTCGTTCGCTTCGGCCGGAACGTTTCGTTTCTTCACAAAACCGAGACAAAACAGCGTCGTTTTCGTCTCAGTTTTAATTCCGGTCTATTATGAAAAATCCAGTCAAATTCGACCAAACGCCTCGATTCTCGATTACAGGCGTGCCGTTCCTGAGTTCAAAATGTATTTTTTATTTTTAAAAAAATATTTTTGACATCTATGTATCAAAATAATTTAAAAACACCAAAATATTTTAAATAAAAAAATTCAAATTTTAATTATGCTTGTTATATTAATATTTTATTATTTTTCTATATATATATATATATATATATATAAACGATGACGATACCGAAGCGGCACGCCGGAACGTTCGAAACCGAGCGTTACTGTTCCAATCGAGAAACCGGAGCGGTATTGACAACTATGGTTGAGATAAAAATCTCATAATTAAAACATTCATAATTTTCTGTGAATATATTTATTTTCGATTCATAAAACAAATATCAGATTTATTAATAAACAAATGAAATACTAAGAAGAACGGACATATACATATACATATGAAACGTACCGCTCAGAGTTATTAGGTCGGCAACTTATTTCGTATCACGCTCTGCCACTAAATTGGTAATGATTATAAGAAAGAATTAAAACAAAACGACCACGTTCATCCCATGCAAAATTGGCTTAGATGACTTACGTCGACTAATGTGTCCGAATGATAACTCTACATGTGCTTTCCGGGATGAGAATTCCTCGAATTCAAAAACAAAAAATATAACTCTACATGAAGCATCATTCCAGCTTTCAGGTGCCACATGCTCGAGGAACATAATTTATTTACAGCAACCTGAATCAATGGGAGATACTCACCCCCAGGCTTCTCAAGAATTAAAAAAGAAATCTCCTAAGCCCCCTTTTATCAGCTCATGTAATGCAGCAGCAGCAGCAATCAAAGCGACAGCAGAATCAGAAATATATATATATATATATACACCACATCTGCCATAGAAGAGTTGAGCATTTCCGCTGCCAACGAAGCATGCAGTTTCCAGACCAAGCAGTGGGAGAAAAATATTTACCACTGGGATTCAGAAAAGCTCTTCTGAATTGAACTTGTTCCACGCTTCCTATTTTAACAAACGAAACTCAAACTCGGAGCAAGCAAATTTGATTGAAGCAACAATACTCACAAATCACAGGAAGAGATTCCTTGGCTGGATTTATAGATTGAAGAGATACCTTAAGTAAGTCAAACACTTTCTCAGCAACATATTTTTGTTGAAGATTGGCGCCTTTTTGTTGCACTTTATCAGGATGAATGCTTAAAGTTGCTTTTCTATAAACTTTTTTAACGGCAGCAGCAGTAATCAAATCGGTCAAAGAGACAGGTTGCCATCCACATTCAGGCCACAGCACCTGATCATTGCACAGAAGATTTTAGCAACGAATAGATGAAAGCAACATTTAACTTTAGAATGACCAACAATAAAAAAAAGTTCTACAATTACCCAACTGCTAAAAAAATCATAGATTGAAGAAGAAATTGCGTAAAAGACAGTGTAACGATCAAATGATAAAATGCAACAGCTAAAAGTTAGGTTCTATATATGTTACTGACATTCAAAAACAATAGCTGCTTTTATGACAGAGCTCATCTCAGGATCTTCATAGCTACATGAGGTTTTTACTTCTTGTTTTATTCACAAAACTAACAAAATCAAAAGAGCATATAGCAATCAGTTTTCTTATTTTGAAAAATCTATAAATTCAACATCCTAGCAAAAGTGCAGTGAGTAACTGCAGATTTAGTTGAAATCAAAGGTGCATCTAGAATAAACCTCCAGACCTGAAAGTAGCGTGTGTAACGTTCAAAGATTTAAGTGAACTAGGGGGAGCCATGTTTGCCATCTTCATTGACAGATAGAAGGAAAAAAAGACAAAAGGAAAGGAAATAAATAAAAGAAAGGGCAACCTCATGAGAAGGTTCTTTACATGAGATGGTTTCATGTTCATATGCTCCTTCAAGTTTTCACTTTCAATAGGCTATAAATTGTTTTTGGAAACACTAACCTCAAATAAAGTGTTCCACAGATAACAATCCACAAGGACTGTTATTTATAATGTCAAAAGCCTAAAAGTCCATATCAGTTTTAAGAAAGAAAAAAAGATTACGGGCATGAGCAAATGCAAAGCTAGATGTAGAATAAGGCTAACATGTATAAACTGCAATTGCAGACAACAATCCACAAGGACTAGTATTTATAATGTCAAAAGCCTGAAGGATCAAATTAGTACAGACATCAGCAAATGCAAAGCTAGGTGTAGAATAATGCTACTATGTATACAATGCAATCGCAAAGAAAAAAAAAGAAAAAGTGCAATATTGAGGCACAAGATAGAAGGATGTGGTTTTTCTTTCAGGAAAAAAGTATTAATAAAGGATATGGCAAAGTCCACTTATTAAACGTATACAAAAATTATTCTCCCTGCAAATGTTATACTGAATATGATAATATGGTATCAGAAAACAAAAAATAAATAAAAATAACACACATATTGGAGTGTTGATAGCAGAGCGCGGAGATTCCCCTCTTTTCCTGCAGCCCAACGCTTTATCTCGACATCCAATGTTTCAGCAATCCTCTGAAATCAATTAAAACAGTATCAGACATTAACAACTGGAAAATAAATAAAACACGAAACGATGAGAAAAGAACAAGATGCAACTTGAAATATTTTTCACACTCTTGATACTCGAAGGAACTGGAGAAAATAAAACTAGGCTTCAACCAACAACATGCAGTTTGTTAAGTTACTAAGAAATGAAACCTGTTACAACCAAATTCCATTGAGACAGATAACCTTTGTTTGGTGTGCTGAACTTGTATTTACTATTGACACAAATCATGAACTAACTGATACAGTAGAACTGGATTCGGCCTGGTTCACTCCTGGATTTTAGAACCATTAATGGCTTTTTTATAGTTTAAATTAAAACATCACACCCGTGCACATGCTTTTCAAACATACACACATGGATTCAAACTCTTAAAGATGAATGGGGGTTGAGGAAGTGGGGGGTTAACAATGTTGTCCAAAGCCTGAACATCCAAATGACACCTAAGTTCAGCATAATTGCACATCTTAACTGGTTAGCTACCACAGCTAGCCTCTTTTGACTCAATTATATGGGTCAATGTACATCTTGATATGTTTAGCTATCAAACTGTGCTTTAACCACAACATCAATGCATGGCACTAGATATTATGGATTCATCATGAATGGTTTTTGTTGTAATTTTGCATACAAAAGATAACTTATAGATAGCTAGAGCCTAATTACTGCCATCCCAAGCTGGCTGGTTAAATCAAAATGTGATCACGTTCTGACACAACCATCTATCTATGAAAATCCCAGTTCAGGACAAAAATAAATAAAATAAAATAAAATAAAAACCTTCATGCTAGGATGTGCAAAATCAGTAAAGAATCTGGAAGAAAAAAGTCATTGAACTCCAAACCCCAACTCCCCCACCACCCTAGCTACGCATCCACAGGTTTCACCAAAGAATTAAAGACAGCAGGAGTGGAGACAATGCTAAAAAACAGTCCACTGAAGACTGAACCACTCACATGTCTCTCTGCTTGTTCTCTCTGAGCTAGAAGGTCACGTTGATTCTTCTCAGCCACTGCTTTTGCCTGAATGTATAAGCTCAACAATTAAAATCTGTGGAACAAATGTGAGTGCAATAATAAACAAGTATATGATGTCACCCTCAATATTGTTTCAATAAAATCATGTCATGCGAAACATACCGCCCGCTCCTGAGTCCGTTGATGCCGTTTGAATCGGGCTTTTCGTCTTTCTTCAGTTTCCCCTTCGACCTCTTGGAATTCTCCAGATGATCCAGCACCTCCTTTACCAAGCAGAAATAGTTCAGCAAATTCACAGCTAAAGAGAATTATTTTATCATGAGCAAAACTTTTCATGACCAGCATAACTACCTCCAAAAAGCGAGGTAAAATCATCAACAATATTTATTGTTGATGCTTTCCTCATGCCAGATGAAGCTCCAGCAGACATCTTTCTAACTGCTTCAGACCCTCGGCTGTTCTGGCTATTGGAGAAAGGATCCTGTGATATAGTTTCAGAAAATTAACCCACTGATACCATAACAAATCAGTGAATGAAAGAGAGCTTTTGGTCCTAACTGAAGTGTTCGTCCTAGGTCTTGGTGCACTGTTTGCTCGAGTAGTGAAGAATGATTCAAGATCATTTTCACTCTTTTGATGATTTACCCTGGCAGCTGTAGCAGCCCTTTCTCGAGCCTCCGCAGCAGCTCTTTCTACAGCAACTCTTTCCCGGGCTTCCCTCTCCCTAGCCTCAGCATTTTCCCTTTCCCGGGCTTCTGCAGCGGCCCTTTCTGCTCTTTCTTTTGCCTCTGCTGCTGCCCTTTCACGGGCTTCAGCTTGTGCTCTCTGCACAGCAGTCCTTTCCGCTCTTTCACGAGCTTGAGCAGCCGCTTTCTCCACAGCAGCCCTTTCAGCTTTCAGGAGAGCTTCAGTAGCTGCTCTTTCACGTGCCTCTCTCGTAGCCCTTTCCACTACTTGTTTGGCCTTGTCCCTTTCTCTCTCCATCTCCCTTGCTCGCTCCCTCTCTCTTTCAAGCCTCCTTTGCTCTCTTTCTTTCCCTCCCCTTTCCCTCTCAATTTCACAAGCTCTCTCCCTCTCTTTTTCAAATCTTCTCTGATCTCTCTCTTCCTCCTCCTTTTCCCTTTGTTGTCTCTCACGATAAAATCTCTCTTCTCTCTCTTTTAATTCTCTCTGCTGAGCATCTTGCATAACTTTATCCACCTGACCAGCTTCTTTGTTTCTAGCAGCCTTTAGATATTCCCTCTCCCTCATTTGCCTGAATTTTGCCTCTGCTTTATCCATGGCCTCCTTCATAGCTGCCGAAGCAGCAGCAGAGGAAGTTTTATCCACATCGTCAACAGGTAGATTATTTTGAAATTCATTATTATTGTTTTGAGTCCTTCCTGTGACAAAATCCTCAAGTTCATAAATTTGAGAAGTAACTGAATTCCTTGCTGCACGATCTGATCTAGGACTTTGAGAGTATGAAGTCGAATTTTGGAAAGAAGGATACTCATTGACCTTCTTTCTAGAGTTTGTAGAAGAAAAGGAACCCATCTCTGACTTTGATATCCGAGGTGGTCTTGGAGGTGGAGGTCTTGGAGGTGGTGGCGTGCTTGTGGGTTGAGTAAAAAGAGGGATTTCAGACACAGAAAGCCATACACCATCTGATGATTCAGAGACCTCTTCAGATCTAGGAGAGGAATTTGTCTCATTAGCATTGACATCCACATATGGAGGAGAGGCATTTTGATGAAAAGATCTATGAAAATCTTTTGTAGGCATATTGAATATGGTTTCATGAGATTCCTGATAATCACAAGTTGTTTTCTTCTGCGAGCAGCCCCCAGCATTCTTTACAGGATATGTGTCAACTGATTCTTGACTCGCAGAAGAATGTGAAACACCTGTGCTTGGTCCTGTTCTTAAAGGGCTCCTATTCTCCCGTCTCTTGTATGGTACAGATTTCCCAAGATCATCGAGGTGATCTAGGTCTTCAAATACTCCCCTGTCTACAGATGAACTATCAACCTTCATGCTTCCAGGGTTACTGATTTTACTAATTTCTCTCAGAGGTTCTGTGAACAACCCTGATGATGAAGTCGCAGGGCTTGACGTTGACTCGAGGACTATAAAGGGATCTTCCTTCACACCAGGAACTGACCAGGCTGAATTTGAAGATAGCGTTTGGAACCGGCCCAGCTCGGAGGTTGAACTATGAAAAATAGCATCGCACTAAAATATCACCGATATTTATAACACAAACAAAAAACAGAAACAGATTTGTCTCATATTCATCAAACATTATTCACTATCAAACAGCATTAGTTCTTTTCCCAGAAGCAGTCTAAGCTATGGCTAGACTCCATAGGTTCAGAAACAACTTATTAAGTACTAGTCAATTCCAAAAGGAAAAAGGCTAAACAAGCATGCTAATTTGAGTAAACAATGGCATATGAGTAAAGTACCCGAAGAAAAAGAAAAGATGATGACAATAAGATGAAAGAAAAGTGAAGACAAGAGTTATAATCGTTGCATAAAAAACATCGATTTCTTTTATTTCCAAACATGATAGCTCTCCAAAAAAGAAAAGGGGAAGGAATGAAACCAGCCCTAAAACCTAAGTTACCTCCAAACTCAAACATCATAGCAAATTCATCATTTACTTGTTATGCCGTCTCATATTCACTTTATACCTAGTCATAGTCCAATTATGATGGAAGCTACTTTAAAACTAACCATTCCTCAATTTTTCCTTTTGTTTCCCCCTTGTCTCAACAAAATGCTTTACCACCAGATTCTCATTGCTTTTAAGCTGGTTTAAATATATTTAGCTTACAAGATGCAACCTGATGAATATAACAATATAGAAAGTAGAGGCACAGGAATGACTTCAGTTGGCAACTAAGCTTTCTTGAACATTAGTACATTATACCAACTAACCTCTCCACAATTAACTCAACTGTAAAAGCACACAATGAATTCGAATACTGCTTATATTTAAGACGACCATGCCAAATAAAAATCTGAAGCAATTACAAAGTAATTGCTAAACAAAACACTATGCTCCCTCCTATTTGGGAGTGTGGTTCAAATGAATGCTGGTTGAAATTCAATTTTTTTAAAAAAAAAATATGTTTTAGAATTGTTTTGATGCGTTGATATCAAAAATAATTTTTTTTAAAAAAAATCATATTATTTTGATACATTTATAAGGGGAATACACTTTGAAAAATAAACAGCCAGTAAATGCATTAAGAGATGTTATTCCATGACATCGAAATCACAATAGCAAAGTTAAAAACTTCGCCTTGTAAATAAATAAATAAAAGTGAAAATGCGAAACCACGGCTCACTATCACCTAATAACTATAGTTAAGTTGATCATTACATGCAAATCGAATAATTTGCGAATTCAAAAAGACGAATACCAAACGTCACAAGGTAAGCTAATTGAGCAAAATCACTCGAGTCAATTACAGAGAAACAGCAACAAAAAATAAAAATAGAACCAGTACCGGTTAACCGTAGGGGAGCTAAGGCGACCAAAACCAGGAAGTAAATCATCAAAAGCTGCCGAATCCTTATCCACTCTACGTCTCCCCTTCTTCGATTCCGTCTCCTTCTTTCCTGAATTCCCCAACAGATAATCAAACGGTGAACTGTCTCTCCCTGGCCTTCCATGCTGCTGCTGCTTCTGGGGTGAACTAACCGAACGAAATGCATCATCAAACTTAGGGGCTGACGCAGAACCACCACCAGAAGACGAACTCTTCAACCCAGGCAATCCATCAAAAATATCATCATCGTAAACAGGCTTATCGAAAATCGGGAGCGATGCCGATTTGGAGTTCTGTTCCTTGAAAATGGGGTCATGATCAAATGACAATGCAGTAGTGGAAGCTCCGCCGCGTGATACTGAATACTGAGGGGGACCGCCGAAGACGTCGTTGAACAAGAGACCGTCCGTGCCAGCGTGATTGTCGAAAAGAGGAGCGGTTTTGTTGGAGGAAGAGGACCGTGCGTGAACGGGACCACCTGATCCAAGGTTAAAATTGGAACTATAATTGTTTGTTCTGCGAGGTGGAGCCATGGGTGCGGATTTGCCTTGGGGTTTGAACCCGAAGTCGCGGGCTAACAGACCGGTGAAATCATCCATTAATTTGAATTACTTTTTTGTGACACGGAGGTGATGAGAAACGGTGACTATCAGTTAAGAATTAAAATTTAAAATAAAGATGATGAAGCGCTGTGCTCAGAGAGAGAGAGAGAGAGAAGGTGATGGAGATGGTGGAGACTTGGATGTCTGAATGTTGGAGGAAGGGAGGATCGAATCGTCATCGGATTGTTCAGCTTTCTCTCCTCTCCTCTCCTCTCCTCTTTCGTTTTTATATATCTGTTCCAGTGTTCGAAAATTCCTTTTATTTATGTGACTGGCTTTTTTTTAATAATTTTTTGAGAAAGTAAAAATATATTTAAAAAATATGTTTTTAATTAAAAAAATATTTAAAAAACAATCGTTCACGAAAAGCATTTAAAAATAAATAAATAATAAAAGATTTACCGTCTCTTTCAAACATGAAGGATTTATTATGTCCATAAACACCTATTACTATTTATCACAATATGTAATTACATTTTACTCTTTCCATAAAGAACCTAAAGAACTTGATGCTTTGCATTTTTTTAAAAAGAGTTAATTAGTCATTAAAAATCACATTATGTTTTTTCTTATAACAGGGATATCCGGATCAACTTGCATGTACCATAACTAAATCACCTGGTCTACTGAACATCCTGCAAGCCAATGAGAAGATAAGACATCACAGGGATAATAAACATGTCTGACAAGGCTTGAACCTGGAGTTGGAAGAAGATAAACTCCCTCTCTGACTACCAGGCTAATATGTTTTTTTATGTTTATTGGAGAGTGTTTAGGATTTTTCATGTTAATTCCCTTTAACTTCCCTTTTTGTTGTTTATGAGATCCTTTCACTTTTGTAAGGAAAATAACGTTGTTTCTTCCTAATTGAATAGTTCAAAAGCATTTTTTTCAAAAATTGAAAAAAAAATTATTTTGATTAGAGACCATGTCAGTCGAGGTGTCATTTGAAGCTTTTGAAGTAGAAGAAACTGATGAGGATGATGATTCCTCACTTGGTTTTCTAATCTTTCGTCGGAGCTTCTTCACGGTATGACGAGGAACAGGTAAGAATTCCTGTCCTGGAGTAAGGATTTTCTCTGGCCGGACCACTGAATTCCATGGCCTTCTGAAAACCTCTGGCTTAGCTAATGCATGAGAGGGATATTTCTCCAAGATCCTGGCCGCAGGTATTGCCATATAATTGCATTCAACTCTCCCTCCACCATGAATAATCTTCAAGGCAGAGGAAGCAATCTCCAGCTTCTCCGGTGTCGTTGGGTTAGCCGGCTTAGGGTGGTCACGGCGTGCGAAAGGTGAGAGTTTATAAATTTAAATAAAAATCTCACTTAAAAATTTAAATATTATTAGTTTAAATTATTAGATGAGACCTATAATATAATTTATATTATACTCTAATATACATCCCCAAATAAAAATTATTTGGACTTAAAACTTTCCTAAGTTAAAACTCAAATATACTATGTTAGGAAATCATTTAACCAACCATGGCAATTTTCTTGGCCTAAACACAGTTCATCAAAGCGGGGACACGCTGCCCTTTCCATAAAACAAATGATCTTGTAATGGCCCACTCTACTGGATAGAAGCAAGAATGCAACCTTCCTTCAGACTGAAAACAGTGACTGCAGGTCAGATGTAATATTGTAACAAGGAAACTTCCTCCTTGAAAAGGATGTTCAAGATATATACACGCGTGTCGATTGAAACAATAGAATGATCCCTTTTTTTCTTATACCAATTACATCAGTTCGGTACATCCGTTTCTTGCTATCAAAATTCAATTTACATATAAGACAGCGGAATGACAGGAAAAAAAGAAGGAATTGGAGCTATTCTCCACCAGCCTGAATCTTATCCTCCAGAACCCTAGAAAAACTCAGACATCAGAAAGAATTGGAAAAGATTCTCACCACTCAACAACAAAACCCTAGAAAAAATCGAAAGATTTAAAAGGTATACGGGGAGAGAGGCTTGAAGCTGAAATGGAAAATGGCAACACCATTTGGCGGCAACCAGAAAAAAAAGAAAAACCTGCACATGCCCACCTCCACTAACTTAAAATGGTCAATATCAGTTACATGCAAACTGCACCTTTTATGCCCTAAATCCAAGCAATTAGACGATACTATTGGCAGAATTCCAGCCCCATTTTTTACATTTACACTCTCAAATCCAGCCATGCTGTATCATCTTGCTGTTGACCTTCATCCAAACTTGTTGGAGTTCACAAAAAATATCCCAAGATTGGACTTTGTTTCCCTGGTATATAAAAAGAAAAATCTCATCCATGTTTTAGTAGTTGCTAGGCCAGTTGATCTGTTGATGTTGAGGCTGCTGGTAAACACTGGCTGCAGGTCCTAGCATATCAATAGCTCCACTCATGGCCTGAGACTGCTGCAGAAGTGGGTGAACAGCTGCTGCGTTTACTGGTTGCCCAGGGTGATAGATATTCGTAAAGGTGCCATGGGAAGCCTGAGTTGGTGCAAAAGCCACATGCTGACCTTGAGGAGGAAGGTTGTAAAAGGTACTTGCCGGCAAGCTAGATATATCTCGGCCAGGAGTAGTGATCCACACAGCCGAACCCTCACTCTGTGGAAGCAGATCCATCAGTTTTGAGAACAAAATATCATTTTAAAGCAAAAACAATCAAACAGGACTTTATGTGCTAAAAATTAGGGAATGCAGGTCTGAAAACCTTAACACGCATTCTATGGAACTAAAAGTATTCACATGACCATCATTGCCCGCGTTCCCTGAAAAGCATCTTGAACAGGTACTCTTATGGAAAACAACAGGCATCGGATACAGAGAATTCAGTTGGTCTAAAAAAAGAACCTAAATTTCTATATGTTAAACCAAAAAGAGTTAAAGCAACTGATCTGGCCAACTAAGCATTAGCATTCTATACCAAACAAGTTTTCTGCAGGAAAGCTATTCTGAATCCTACATAATCCATGATAACTGGTATTAGTAATTTTGATTAGTTTATCCAGTTGTAAAATCCTAAGCTGGCTGATTTTGTGTCTCGTTGCTTTATATAGCGAGGGCTTGGTACATTAATATCAACAAAATATCTCCGATTGCCCCCCCAAACATGTATTCAGCAGAAACTGATACCAGTCACTATCACCACAACCATTTCCGTTTCCACCTCCCAGGGCCCCCATACACATCACTGGTGCTAACAGTAAGATAAAAGAATCCTAATCAATATTGTAACTACTTCCATAACAATATTAATTCCAAGAATGAGACTACTATTTATCAAAAATTGATCATAAAATTGACATCACAGCTGTCAGTGATGCAACCAACTATGTTTAGATGAGCAACTTAGATTCTCCAGCCACAGAGGTTAAGAATATGAGCAACTTAGATTCTCCAGCTGTAGAGGATAAGAATATAAAACATTAAGAATTAATCATGATAAATTATAGAAACATCACCTATTACCCTACCTGCTGCCCGGTAACGTAGATGTTACTTTCCTTGAACTGAGATGCACCAAGATCATCATTCGTGGTTGAGTTTCCTCCTGTCACAGCAGAATTGGGAATATAACCAGCAGTAGAGGAGCCATATGGTCCGTAACCACTTGGCATCCCAATGTGAGTTGAATTTCCTGTATTGCTTCCAGGTTTGAATTGTAGAAGTGAATATTTGACCCCCGTGGCTCCTGAAGGTGGTGGTGGTGGATACACGCTGCCAGCCTGAGGTTGTTGTGGGAATGCACCATTGCTTAAGAATTGGTGGACACCTGGAGGCACATAAAATGGGGAGATGTAATGACCATATGGGACGTAGTTTGGGGGGAAATGGGACAAGTGCAACCCAGTTGGTGGACGAAAGACAGGGACATGTTGCTGACTTTGCATGAGCCCAGCAGCTTGGGTCACCAGAGGAGTGGGACCTGCAGTGGATAGAACTAAGGAATTCCCACCCTGAAAATAAGCATGCACATTATTAGAGTTCAGAAACATATGAAAACATCTACACACATGCTTATGTTCATGTCAGACACACAATCAGGCACTCCATCCAAATGGAACCACAGCACTGTCAGACATTAGCATAAGCATGTGCATAAGCTCATGTAATCGATTCACGTTGCAAAATGGCTTATCCATGCATATGATTATAGTAACTCATAAAAGACCAGTGTTGCTTGTAGATGAAGATGATACAACTAACATTGCAAAACACAACACAATTATTGTAACCAGCAGCTAGGTGTAGTGCCCTCAACAAGCAGGACCTGCAATTGCTATTGATGTTTTGGTCGTGCTATACCACTCCACTTCTCATGAAGATCAGATCTAGAAATGCATGGGTGTCTACTACCTACAAATGCTTCCACACATCATGGCTCTGCTAACTTTCGTGCCACCACAAATTTCACTAATAATGTACTTAGGTAGATAACATATGAGCCTGTGACCAACTTGGCAGTAATACAGCATCATTCAACATGGGATAGTAGATCTGACAGCAACTGTCCAAGGCAGCCAGAATGGCCATCCTTGAACAATATTGCCCCTTGAAATCTCTTTGAATCTTCCCAAATCTCAAAAGCAACAAAACAGGGCAGCAGCTTGCAAACACTAACTTGACTCTAGATGTAATGCAAAGCATGTTGACATGGTTAAGAAACTAGATATCTGATGTTGAGAACCACCATACCATAAATTGGCAATAAAAGATAGTTTTACTGAGCTAAATATGCTCTACACAAAAGCTTGGAAAAACTTATGAAAATTGCCGTAACACGTAGGAGGATCCCTACTCAATAAGATAAACAGATCTTTACCACTAATTTCAGAATACTAAGCAAAGAGATAAAAAAAACTCTTGAACAAAAAAACAAGTCGACCTCTAGCATGACTACAAAATGAAAGGAGTTTATGGATTAGATTCCAGCATACATCTTCAATAAGGGATCCAAAACTAAACCCAAATGAGGTTAACATGGCCTGATAACATATATTTACATTATATTCATGCAATTTGAGGCTTAACTGTGCAGTAAAGCTATCACAGGCTAAAATTCGCATCACAAGCATTGATAACTGATAAGAGATAATATAGTACTACAACCAGGTGCAGTAAAAGATTCATGGAACCCATTCACAAGCATTGATAACTGATAAAAGATAATATAGTACTACAACCAGGTGCAGTAAAAGATTCATGGAACCCAAACCATACCTCAAAATTTTAAAACATTCAGCTAACAAAGAGTAATTTAAAAAATAAACTATTTCTTGAAGAAGAATACAATCAACAAAAACACAAAAGGTTTTGCTTAAGTGCCTAATTAGAGAGAGGATTTTATCTATTGAAACCTCTTGAGGAGGCTGTGAAGTATGTGGAGGCAACACTGAAACATTCCCATTGTATTTGGAAGAAACTCCAGGCGCAGGAAAGGGAGAAACACGGCCATCACTATCAGCACTTGAACGATAAAATTGGGCATAATAGCTTGTAGGGTCAAATGGTTGCTGGACCTGGACACAAAAACCATCAAATAACCACCAGTGTGTTAAAGCCAAATAATACAACAGCCAATTTATCAAAAAATAATGAGTTAATTATAACTTAGTCCTTGCAGTTTAACAAAAACAATTAATCAATTTATGTAGCATCAAAAATAATATATAGTCCCTTGACCAGTGTTGACCATGCTTAATTAGTAGTCTTTTGTTTCAAAAAATGTCTTCTTTTCTCATCAATCTTCCATCTAATCGACTTCTTTGTTACCCTTTTCTATTTATTTAAACTAATAAAAAGCAAAAAAAAAATGAATTGAAAAAAGAACATGAAATGATAGAAGACTAAGTTATAAATGGATTTAAAAGCATAAAAATTAAATTTAAAGTTTCAAAGACCATGAGGACTAATTTTTTTTCTCTAAATTACAAGGATTGAGTTATGATTAACCCAAGATTAAGTTAGATAATTTTTCATGGAACCACAGTCATCATAACATAATGAAGTTTTGGTGACTTACCACAAAGCTAGGAAGGTGAGAAACATCACGTGCTTGAGATTCTGAGTTCTCAATTGGCACAATCTGACTACCCAGCATTGGAGGCCCAAAACCGAAACTGTAGCCAGGAGAAGTATGGACCACTGAGTACTGCTGGCCTCCAGACAACAATGCAGCCTTCTGCTTGGACTCATAATCAGGCGCTGTGTTAGATGGCGCATCTCCCTCAGCTGATAAATTTCCAGGTACATGTGAAGGCAACTGTGGGTGATCTGGATAAATTCCCTCCTCAGGAATCACCGGTGTATTTTGATTGCTGAATCCAAGAATTATAAGATCAGTGAGAGAGGGAAATACTGTGAAGGTAAAAGCCGAGTTTGTTGTAAGCATACTCATCAAACCATAAGAAAAATACAAACCAGTCAAGAATCAAAATTAAGTTTGTGTACAAACAAACTCCATGAATATGGGGCAACAACCTTGACACAAACCACCACTTAGAATGCATTAATCTATTTATTATTGATGATATTAGTAATTACTCTAGAGGTAACTAACTCATTCTAGCTAGATGAGTCAGGAATATACTTCTTTCCTAGGATAATTTGTCAACTGCTCGATCATTTACTTCAATGAAAAGCTAAAAATAAATTTCTTGATTTTCCCTCATTCTATATGCCTACTCTATTTTCCACCTTTCTTCACAAAAGAATATAAAGAAGGGAGAACAGATCTCAACAGGTGAAATAATATTCCAGTTTGTTAACTACCCCTTAATCATTACATGAAAACAAAATGCAATCAAAATCAGTAACTTAAGGGAACTAGGATACATGCTGCATGACATTCAAAACTAACTGAAAACACTATTTCACATAAACCTTTCAGCTTGTTCCTCCATAGGTTCTTCAATACCCTGAGAAGTTTCAGACATGGGTGTAGAACTCTTGTCGCTCTCAGCACCGCGTGACGTCACTCCAAAACTAAGATCGAAACTCCCAAAACTCAATTTGTTTCTTTCAGATTCAGGAACATGGATATGATGTGGAATTATAACATGTTGACGCTGTGGAAGATGCAACTCCTCCAGCTTCTTCTGCAGTTTGGCAGTTGCTTCTTCTGAATCATGGACACCTGAGGAGACCTGTGAATGGCCACCGGATTCGAGTGGAATATTAGAAATGTCAGATAAACCAGCTGTTCCAGACTCCTGTGCTACATTAGAGTTTGTTGCCTTTGGTTTCCACTCCTTATTAGAGCCAACTGTTGAAGAAAGAAGGATTGTTATTTATTAAGGACCCAAGCAAGTCAACAGACTATTACTAATAACAGTATCAAATATAAAACAGAAGACCAGATAGATGGAAAATCTTTTGTGTGTGTCTCCCCATTTCCAATGTTCAGCTTCCTCACATTATAATATCTAACTGTATGTTCTCACCTAGCCAGTAAAATGGCTCCTATTTTTAATAGAAAAATAGCAAGAATAGAACACCATGCAGAACTGTTTTGCAAAATTGCATGCCAAACTAAAAGGGCATGACCTTGAATGCTGAAATTGTTGTGTTTGATTTTCAGTTGCAAACTCATATTGAACTATAATGGAAAAGAGAACATGCCTAATCTAATAATTAATCAAGTAGAGGAAATAAACCAGGAAGGAGCGGTAGAACAACAAAATATGGAAGCCTGTTAATGAGGTATATTTGACTAGATTTCAGGTGTCTCCTTGTCACAGTTCACCTTAAAATCAAAATACTTGTACTAGAAATAGATATTTTCAACATTAAAACTCTAAAAGAAGCCAACAAAAAATCACAAAGTGAGGTCCAAGACAAATCTTGATGCTTCAACCTTAACATTGACAGAAGATTTGTCACACTAGTACAACACTTAACATTGTCAGAACAGTAATGTCAGGACAAAATTTGTACCTTTCTGAGGGCCTATTATCAGTTGAGACCTGCTATTGTAGTTAGAGGAAGGCCGGCTACTAGAAGAACCATCCTGGATTGATGTAAATGGAGGTGGGGAGGAATCACTGAGCTGGCTCTTCCCAACTCCTTGGTTTTTGCTTGGCATCTTCCCTGGCATGAAAGGGACACGAATCTCAGAAGCTGCAATCAGATAATTACCAATCATCACACCAAAGCTAAAAGTGCACAATGTCAAGTAGCTATCTCACCTAAAAGCTTAAGCTATTAGGTTAGACTCTAGAATATGATTTATATTATTCTCTAACACCCCTCTCGAGTAAAAGCTCTTTGGACTTAAAACTTGCACACAGGTTTGACCACTTTGTGCTTGATTTTTATCAAATAGAATGAGGATGACAAGATTTGAACTCGTGACCGCTAGGTTACTAAGACTTTGATACCATGTCAAGTAATCATCTCATCTAAAAGCTTAAGTTATGAGGTTAGACTCTAGGACATGATTTATATTATTCTCTAACACACAAAATATAATCAAATTATCACTAGTCCTGACCTGATTCTCCCCCAGTTTGATGGGTCCCCACTTCATGTTTAATTGTACCCACTGTACCAGGGTGAGATGAATCATTAGAAAGCATTAGTACAGGATCCGAGGACGAGAAGCAAACTTTGGAAGAAGATGCTGGAATCACAGACATGGAAGAGTTGTTAGAGCTTGGCATGGAGTCCCTGCATGCGTCCCCAGTTCCAAATGCAGTCACAGGAGCTTTATCAACATCGATGTGGTATATTGCCCTTCCCGCCTTATTGACAACAACAGGTGATAAAGTCACTTCACGTTGATTGCTTCCTGAAGGTAAATTGGAGGCAAGGGTTGCACTAGTGTTTCCAGAAACAGCAGCAGTTGGACCATTGGCCACAACTACAGAGGAGCTGCAATATATAATCACATGATGTAATTATTGCACATTCAATTAAATCTTATAAATCATGTCTTGAAATAGTGAGATCTATATTACAAGTCACCTTGCTGATGGAGTAGTTTCTTTATGTTTCTCTTCAGAGGCTAACAAAGAAGAGCCAGCACCCTTCTCTGCAACATGGTTGGTTCCATTGTCCCTTCCAGCAACAGAATTCCTTCCACCACCAGTATCTGACCAGGAATCACATCCGACAATCAAATTTGTAGCATAAAACAATATTTCTGCCATAACTCAATGTATTTAATCTATGGTCACAAATAATACGTCCAAAATAGTTAAGGAAAGAGGGATAAGCACATAATCAATGAAGTACCATCCATTAAACCATCAGAACAGAGTTACTAGCGTGGATACAAGTGTTTGTATGTCTGTAATATTTATATAGATGATGACCATCAAAAGCAAGACATGAAAATATAGAAGAATAACCACATAATTTAAAAAGGAGGAAGTATTCCAACAATTTTAGTCTTCAAAAAGTTAGTCTTAAAAAAAAAAGTTGTTTACCATGTGATGTATGACTTAGAGAAAAGCTTGGCCGACCACCCCTACTCCCTCGCCCCTGCATGCCAGACCTCCATCGAGAATCTCCAAACTCTCTATTATTCGTGTTCTGCTCAAAAGAAATAAAACGCTAGGAAAACTAAGAATCTGTATGGCAAGCACAAAAATAATGAATACATCTTCAGAAATGCATGCTCATGCAACCATGTGATGTCAACCAAACAAGTAAATTATATTCTGCTGCATCCAAGGCCCAAACCCTTGCCACTTAAATCTAGACTGCCTCAATCTCATCTGTTCATCATTGACCTGTAGCCCCTTAATCAATCCTCTTGTCCTAGTCCATTAATTCCAAGAGCTTCCTGCTGTTAGCCTATAGAAATTGAATAACATTGCTCCACCTCTAAAGTTGCTGTTCAAATTCACAGCTTTCACAAATCCAATTGCACCAGCGATGCAAATGCTTATAGCAAATGCAGACACCAAAGTATAAAGAGACACCAAAAAATATGAACTCGTGATGACCCTGGAGTGGACAGTCATTATCTCGATTAAGTAATTGGATAAAAAAAATAGACAGAAAATATGCCAGATTAAACAGGATTGCGTCCCCAACAACATTGTAACACCAACCTTATCAAACATAAAAATAAAAGCAACAGATTTGGTTGCGATCATTTAGAAGCACGGGAAGCACAGAAGATGTGAAATTTTATAGAAACAAGTAAGCTTACCTCTTTTTTCCTGTCACGCTTCCTTTTGACTTCATGAAATGGATCTGTAAAGCCATTAGTCTTAGTTAAAAAAGAAAATAGGTATTACAGAGAGATGATGTCAAGCAATGTGCATCAAAATTCATCCTTAACTTCTCGAATAATAGGAAAGAGAATTAGTAAGCAATTGAAATAAACTTGTAGAACAAATATATGAAAATCATATCAGAAGGTGTTTTTTCCCCTGCACGGCAAGCTGTGACATCGTTTTGAACTGATAGATTCTAAGAAGAAAAAAATAATTATAAGAGCTTAATTGTCAACTTCAAAGTTCGCTAAGAAGTACATCTAATTCTTCTCATTACGAGTTAATTCAAAATCAAAATCTTTAACGACGGATCACATGAAAAACAGCTAAATCCACAAGGTCTAAGACAATAGATTCTGAGAACACGGAAAAATGGTAAAGACAAGGAGAAGTGACCTTGGTAGAGAAGTTTTTGAGCGGTTTCATTGGGATCCATAGAGCACTCCTTGAGCATTGCATAAATCTCCTCATCACTGTGATTGCCTGCGATCTCCTTTATGTTCTGGATCGTCTTCCTCACGTTGCCCGGGATAGAAACCCTAACCCCACCACCGCTCATCTTCGCCCTCGCCCACACCAACTTCCTCCTCTTCTTATAAATATAAATAAATAGGTAGAAGAAGAAGAAAAAAAGTAAACAATGTTTTATATATAATAATGAGAGTATTTAATTTTTTATATATATGATTGAATGAGTGGGAGGTTACAGGGGTTTATAGAGGGTTGGTTGAAGTGTGATTTGGGCTTTGATTAGGGTTTTTTTTATTAAAAAAAATTGATCTCAGGAGGTGAAAGAGAGAGGGAGTGAAAGAAGAAAGAAAAACAAAGGAAGAGGAGAGGAATGGGAGGGAGCAATGGCTCTTTAGCAGCTGTTTGGCATTGTATTAATAAATTGTTTATGAAAAAAATTCAAAATATTTTTTTATTATTTTTTATTTTAAATTTAAAAAAAAATAGTATTTTTAGATCATTTTGATGTGCTGATATCAAAAATAATTTAAAAAAAACATCATTTTGATGTATTTTTAAACAATAAGTTGTTCTCTTTTGATGTGCTGATATCAAAAATAATTTAAAAAAAACATCATTTTGATGTATTTTTAAACAATAAACACTTTCAAAAATCACCGTAATCGTACTGCCAAACAGACATTTAGTTTGGTTTGTTGGAGGGCTTTTTGGTTTTTGTATTTTTAATACAATGACATTTCATTTATACAAAAATTTAATTTCCATAAAACAAAGTTGCATGTTTATTTTGTATTTTGCATCCACACTTTTTGAATAAATATTCTTAGGTGAAATTAAAGTATTAACAGTACACTAAAATATGTGGGGTTTTTATTTTAGCAAACTTTGTTGTGTTTTTTTTATGAATCAATATATATTGGGATAGTTAATTTTTCAATTTAATCCTCAACTTTTATCTTTGCTCAATTAAGCCTTTTTAGCTCAAATTTGCATTCGATTGCATGTTTTTTGGGGAGTTTTTTGGGAAGGGTTGGATTCAAAGTTAGAGGATCACGGTGAAAATAGGTGGTGGGTTTGAATTTCATATGAAAAGATTATTTTGGTCCCTATCTTTTTCAATTTATAGGTGATTAGTTCCTTTAGTTTTTTAAAAAATAATTTTGATATCAAAGTTCATTTCCTTTTTTTCCACTCATTTTATGTGAGGAAAGAAAGGCTCATTGGATTAGAGTTTAAATAGAGAAAATCATCATTTACACTTGATGATAAGAGTCTTATGATGGTTGTTTCAAGCCTCGATATTACCTAAAATATATATCTAATTTGAGGATGAGAAAATTGTTCGATTTTATTATGATTTGAGTTGTTTATTAGGTTGCCAATTTTGTGTATACATGGTTTAAATTTGTTTTTTTTTTGGCGTGTTTAGCATTAAATGGATTGAGAAAATAGTTTGCTAGGTTAAAAGCTCATTATCTTGATTTTTCAGCCATCATAGTGATGCCTAAAATTTAAGCTGAAAGAAGACATACCATCCACCTTGATGAGCAACATATCATCTCTATATTTAAAAAGAAAAAATAAATAAAAAGGGGCATGTGATAGTATTTCTACCCCATTACACCCCATTAAACGAGTGTTGGGCCATATGCTATCCTTGTTAGGGTTTTTTTATGCTCTTTTTTTATACCAATAAAATTCTAACTCAATTAATTTCATGATTCTAGTCACAAGTTTGCCGAGTTAAAACTTAAAACACATTATATAGTCTATTTTTTAATTTAATACCATAAATTAAAAAAAAAATCACCCTTTACTGTTGATGATCTATATTTGAATTAACTTATAATTAAAAAAAATATAGTTTTATCCTTTGTTATCAATGATTTTTTGTTGTTGTATTAGTCCCAGACACTTGTCATTTCTTTCTTATTAAAAATATTTCATTAACGCACTCATTTTATTGTAATGTAAATCTAATAAATGAAAAATAATCCATAGAATAATAATTTTATTGAATTTGATGATATGCATGACTTGAATCGAGATTTTGGTTAATTGACTCAAATTCACTTCTTTTTTTTAAAAAAGAAATGGGTTAGCCTATGCGTCTTTAATTTGTCATTTTTATACTTCGACATTTAATTAATCTGAATTTTAGGTTTGTAATTTGGTTTTTTCAATATTATCTCGTAACTCTCTCGTGATAATAGAAATGATTTAGGTTGATCCATCCCCAAAGAGTGTGACGTGATGGAAAAAAACTTACGATTTGCACAACAAGTTTCAAGTTTGAGTCAGGGCGTGCATCTCTTCTAAGAGTCCGGGACAGTCGGGGTTTACTCGCTCACCTGGACCCACGAAGCGTGTTTTTCAGGGGGTGAGGTTTCCTCGCTTAAAAAAAATTAGGTTGATCCAATGTGTTTCCTTCTCAATATTAGATAAAAATATGGTTTAATATGCAACTATTTCAAATTCATAAATGAATTTTTTTTTATTTTCTTAAATGACATGTTAACAATACCTAGATTTTTTGTCTATCATGTTTTTTTGTGGTGCGGGCCAATGGGCTAACCTAGGTGTCATTTTGTGGTGTAAATAAATTTCATTTCATAAGTGTAATCTGGCCCAAGTGTTTTTTTTTCTCTTTTCACAAGCAGTAGATCTGACCACGAGAATCATTTTGGTTTTTGAGCTGATTTTAATTTCTGAGATGTTATTTGATAGCTATGGATAATAATAATAATAAATAGGGGTGAAATTGAAAGAATAAAAGAAATTATGGAATAAGTAATAAAAGAAGGAAGAGTGAAGACAAAAAGATAAATATAAAAATATTAGGGTCAATTTGTAAATACGGATAAATGGACTATATATATACCTCATTCTTGTTCTCTCTTTCACAATAGAAAAAGATAAGAAAAAGAGATAAAATATTCATGTTTTTTTCATAGAAATTAGAGAGATATTACTAAAGATTAAAGATGAGTTTTACTTGGTAGGAGTGTGGTTGCGGAGCTTTTTAAAGTGCTTATCATGTCGAAATACATCAAAATGATGTTTTTTTTATTTTTTAAAAATCATTTTTGAAATCAGCACATCAAAATAATCTAAAACACATAAAAATATATTCATTTAAAATGAAAAAAAAATAATTTTCAGCCAAAATCCGGTGGGAAAACAAACATTAAACATTAAGTGAAGTTTAAGAAGGATTAGGAATAAAAAAGAAAAAAAATAAATCTAGAATTTGGCAAGAGAAGCCATAGCAACAACTTTCTTGGAGTGGGAGGAAAAAATTCAAATTTGTTAAGGTTTTGAGTTTAATTTACTACTTATCAAATGTATGTTTAAAAATATAATTAAAATTGTTTTTGAAAATGTGTTTCGTTCAGAAATATATTAAAATAATATTTTATTATTTTTAAAAAATTATTTGTGACATCAACACATCAAAATGATCTAAAAACACTATTTTTTAAATTTAAAATAAAAAAAATATTTTTTTTTCAAAAGCATTTTTCAAATATACTATCAAACATACTATAAGTGTGTTTTATTCCATTTGATTTCATGTTTACTATTCATGAAAAATGTGCGATTAAAGGTCGAGGTTATGAAAAATGAAAAAAATAATAATTTATAAAAATATTATTTTAATATAATTTTATAAAAAAAACTATAAAATCAACCTCAATCAAACCTTTGATCATGTTATTAAAATATTCTCTCCACGATGTACCAAACGCCAAAACCTAAAAGAAAAAAGCAATGTCAGTGGCGAATCCAAACGCTGCCTCTGTGCCTCCTCCATCCGACTACGACGTCGAGTTTCGTAGCTTAGCAGACGACGCCTGGTACAGCGTTTGTACGGTTCTCGATGGCGAGAAACTCACTCTCAAGTACCAAAATTTCAGTGACGACGAGGACTCCATTTTCGAGGTGAAGAATCTCAAAACTTTGGATGAACTAGAGAAATTGAAGGACCGGTTCCGCCCTATTTCTCCTCAATTGCAGGACAACGAGTGCCACAAAGTGGTCGGAGGTGCCGTTGTTTGCGTCTCGCATTCCATCGATGGCTCTGACAACCGCTTTTACGACGCTACCGTCGACGATGTGAGTCTACTCTTCATTATTAAATGTATTTTCTTATAATTTGAAGAAACGTGGATTTATTAGTTGATATGATTTGTTGTGTGTGTGTGGTTGCTGAATTAATACTGTTCCGTTATTGATGATGAATGTTCATGTTATTAAATTTGAAGATTGTTTTTCTGGAAAAGTTAAGTCAGGACTTGGTACTTTACTTTTTATACTATTAAGAGAGAAGAGAATCTTTTGATGTTCTTAAGAAAAAAAAGTTTTGCTCTTTTTCCCATATTCATCTTTGCTTGTATGGATTAGCATTTATTCTTTTGTCCTTACCCAAATGTTAATTTGTTTTGCTTTTTATGCTCACGATTAACATTTGAAGACATCGATTTTTTGTTCATTTTGATTTCATTAGGAATGGATTGAAAAGGAACTGTAAATGGTTTTGCTGTAGTAATGCCAATGTTCTGCTTCCACAACTCTATGGAAACGGTCATACTACTATCTGAAGCTTGTGTTATAATATGATTGCACATAGTCTCCTGGTCTAGGGAACTGACTATGAGTATGAAGATGGACTACAGACATCTAATCATTATGTGAGATAGTGGATAGAACAATATACTATATAATCAGGAGAGAGAGGAATAGTCTATACATCTAACTGGAACTGCTACTGTTCAAGACCTCATTAGAGCTGTTATCCAGTCTGTTCATCTCAGAATGCAAAACTCTAAAATTGGGCAAAATATAGGCATATTCTTTTGTATTTTATTGGGGCAGATCCCACTTGGTTCCTTTTTGGATGAATGAAGAAATACTAAAAAAAAAAAGAGCTTCAGAATTTTGGTTTTGTTATTCATTATCCGAATAGCTTTCTAATAATTTGTAGAAAAAGTTGGGCAAAATTTAGGCATACAGAGGGAAGATGCTCTAGCAGCTCTTAAAAAATATTTTAGCGTTTAGTGGTTGACAGGTGCTCCTTTCGGTAGGTGGTTCGTAAGGAGCATTCATTTGACCAGGGAGGAGAAATGTGTTTGTGCACATACATCGTGATCATGCAGCATGGTCCAGTTGCTGGGTGTTTGGTTAACAAAACAATTGAAAGCCTATGCCTTGTACAGTCCCATGCTTGCCTTGATCCTAATTTGCAGCTTTTCTTGAAGATGGTGAAGGAAAGACTTCAAAATGAAGCCTGTGTACTTGAGAACAAGAAGTCAGCCACAAGCTTTGCTAAACGTCTTAACCAGGCAAGTTATTCTATATGTGATATTTCATAATTACTATGTCTAAACACATTTCATAATTACCATGTAAGCATTTCTTTTTTTGCAGAGTACTAAGTGTGCCGAGCGGTCTCCTTGTAAGAGACAGCCACCTGATGGTTTGTCTCTAAAAATCTTCTGCTATAGAAACTCATTTAAAATTGAACAATGTGCTAATTTCAACTTCTTGGACTCTGCTTGAGTTTTTCTGTTAATTCCCTTACCAATTCATTTTCTGATGGTAAAATTAACCATGCAACTGCTCTTTGTATTTCATGCATCTTTATAGCACCTCTAATATGTTCATTATGTTTTCTATAAACTCATTCATAGATTGAGTTGGATCAACTACTAACAATCTTAATTCATCTTGTCATGATTAACTTTTACTCTACACCTGCATTTTTTCCTTCTTTGTATTTGATGCAACTCACTAGTTCTTTTTCTTTTTTCCTCTGCATCTCTCCATTTATATATTAATTTATTTATTCTTCTCTTTTTTACACTAGAGGAAAAGAGTAACGATCACAGTGATTGGCCTAGGGATGATGATGACCTCGGAGGCTATAGCTCTGTGTTGTTGATTGACAATTTAGATAAAAATCTATCTCCTTCGACAATTGTGGAATTCATACACACACACACTTCACTCTCAGTTCAAGCATGTGTCTTCCCAAGCATGTCATCAGAGATGTACACACAGGGGGCCATTGTGTTGAATTGCAGAAAGAATCTTGAGAAATTGTCCAAATTTCTAGATTGTCAAAACCATATTATCATGTCAAAGAGAGGAAGGTATGTATTGTGATGGGTAATCTGATTGACTATATGAATTGCTGTATAGTGGAGTTTCTCAAAATGTTTGCTATTATTAATTTTTCTGTCTTTGTGTTTTTTCCTCATCAATAATTCTTGGGTCTCAATGGTGCACGGTTATTGTTTTTGAAACATTGTATCTTGTTATTGAACAAGGGCTTTTAACTGTTCAGATCTTGAGCATACCAAATATTTCAACATGTATTATTAGGTTATTGACTTTCCATAATGTTATCTGATGGCAATTGAATTGAAAACCTGACCAGATTTTCTACTTAATTGCACGTCTGTATATGAGATTTGATGGAGAAGCTGATTGAAGTTTTTGACCTTCTGGTTTCGGTATCTTTGCTTTATTTGTCAGACATTTATTCATTTAGTGTTGATAACCTAATTCATATCTGCAGGCCTTGGGTGGTAACTGAGAATTTGTCTGGGCATGATTCATTTGCATTGTCAATTCAAAACTTGATGCATAAATATCAGGCAAGTTTCGTACAAGTTTCTTATTCTGTATTAGGCTAAATTGTTTGGGTATATGTAGAGAATGTTGCCGCCACTTTGGTATGTGAAGATGTTTCTGCCTCCTTGAGTTTTAGAGGCTGCATGGTCATGGACGGCCCTTTCCTCCTTGAATGTAGGCAAGAAAATGAATAAAAGGGTATTTTGGCAGGTTTCATCTCTTATGCTGTCAGGTTGCTTCATTATAGTCATTAGCTAGTTTAAGAATCAAACTTGAGTTTTCAATTCATGTTTGATAAGAACTCAAGTCGTGCACCAATTATTCAAGCATTTGTGTTGGTATGAGTTCTTTAATAGTTGAAATTCACTTCTTCTTTTCAGTATAATTTGTGTGAGCCTCACCACCAAAGCACAGGTCATGTTTTAAAAGTTGTTTGTCCTGGTTCTGAGGAATACACGAGTGCAAAGCAGCTGAGAGATCTATTTATGGAGTTCACTGAGCATCAACGGGGATTGCACAAGAGGCTAGCAATGGAGGAGAGAAAGATCTTGCAGCCATCCCAAGTAATATAGGTACTCGAATGCATATTGTGTATATAGGTCTGTCATCATTGTGAAGGAGAAACTTACCGAAACTAAATGTGCACTTGATTTGGAAAAAAGAAATTCTCCTCCCTTGTTAAGGTTTCAAAGAGAGCTTTAGTGATTGTATCATTCTTTGTTAAGTCGCCGTCATTTCATTAGCCGCTAGTCTTCTGGCAGCTATCCGCTTCTGGAGTGCATTTATGCAATTACACCCTTGTAAATCTCAAATTGCCTCCTCCTATTTGAGCGTCTTTTCAAATAAGTGTTTGGTTTCCAATTTGTTCAATTCGATCCTTAATAAACAGCGAACTTTCAATCTCTTTCAAATTGGCCCGAGCTTTGATTAATTTTGGTCCCTAACATTACGTGTGTCTTGCATGTTGGTTCTTCATCATTAAAATATTTGATTTTGACCCTCTTAACAGTTTTTAAACTCTTGTTTTTCTCAATTGAACCCCTAATTGCATCAATTTAATTCCTCAGGGTTTCAATTGAGTCATTCTGTAAACCCGAATTAGTCCCCAAAATTTAATTTTCCATCAATTTAATCCTTGATTTGAAACCTTTTAAAAAACTAATGAAGTCCTTGAAATTAATTAATACTTCTAATTTTGATCAAATTGACTTTTAAACATAACTTCTCTTCATTAACTCCTTAAATAAGTCAAATTAACTGAAAGATTACATGAAGATCAAATGTTCTTTTCTTGCTTTTGAATAATTGCTTGAAGACTATGTTATCGTCAGCCACAAGGTATATAAGTGTCTGACCTTTGACAATAATCCTCTTGAAACACCAATAAAAAATATTCTAAAATCTTTTAGAAGAATGAGATTGTTATGACTTTGAGTGCTAACTTTTTTATTGTGTTTTTTTAGGTCTTTTGTAATTTACATAGTTCCTACACAAAATAAAAGGATTAACATTCTATTTGCAAAGAATCTTGAAAACCCTATAAATGGAAAAATATTATTTTTCTTCCGAATAATATAACATATATTATTGAAAAATAAATTTAGGAATTTATTCAATCAAATCCATATTTGATTTAAAAATTATTTACAATGAAATCACAATTGATTAATCATCTTTTTTTATGACCGGTGTCGAACTTACCACTACAACTAATCTGCTCATTGAACATCCTGTAGTGAGCATGTAGGCACTGGGTGACAGTGCATGTGGACTTGAACTCAGTGGAGGAAACAGTCCTCAACCACTGGCAAGCTCCACTGCACTCTTTTAATTTATGAGGAATGGTTCTTATATGTGTGACCCATTAGGTTCTCTAAAATGTTGGCCCAAACATAAATCACAATTCTAGATAAAATAGGATTAAATAAACTATATAGATAAAATTATTATCAATTCAATAATTGATTAATTTATGTTTGATAATCAAGTACAACTTGTCATGATCCTTCAATAATCAATATTAAAAAAGCCAAAGTGATTTGACTTAATTTTTCTCACTACAATTATTATCTCTCGATCAAAAATAATATGAAAAATTGATAAAAATATAGTTTAATTAAAAAAAATCAAGTTGATATTTAAAAAATACATTAAAATAACGAAATATTGGATTAACTCGGATCAACCTAGGTTAATCTTTTAAATATATGATCTTAGTTATAAGACTATGATAACCTTAAATAAATAAATCAAAACAAGTTATAAAGTTCAATTTCTAATAAACTTGTTGAATAATGAAATTGAGAAGAAAAAAAAATACACAATAAAATATTTTTTCTGAACAAAATTATGAAGCTAGATAATATTATAAAAATATTATCATCAATCTTGTAAGGTAGTTATATTTTTTTATTACTCTGAAATATCAACCTAATATATATTAATATGTCAAGAAACTCTTACAATTTTATCTCAATTTAACAGTTGAATTAAGAAACGTAATTAATATTGTAAAACTACACATTATTTAAAAAAATATATGTCAAGAAACTCTTACAATTTCATCTCAATTTAATAGTTGAATTAAGAAATATAATTAATATTATAAAACTACACATTATTTAAAAAAAATACTATTTGACCGGACCTAATAAACCAAATCATTCCAGTACCAAATCAATCATTTTATACCGAACATAACGAAATTGACAAACTTGCTTTTGAAATGTACCGGTAACCGCTTTTCTCAAAAAGTGTTGAATTACGACGAGGAGGAAATTAATTAAAAGATGAAAACCAATCATCAGTCAGACCCATGGTGTAAAGATTAACTTTATTTTCCATCTTGCAGCTTTCGAAGATGGTGATTTTGATAATCTCCTGAGCTGTAGCAAAATGAATTCAGAATAACGAAGTTAATTTATCTAACGAGCATCTTTTGACAGAAGGCCGTTGCTTTCCACCTTCCGAGCGTTGCACAGTGCGTCAACACCGTCTCCTCTCTCGAAAACAGCGGCAGCCCCCATGCCGGACCCTGCAAACATAGCCGCACTTCGGAGGTCAGAAGGAGATCCAGAAAATAGAAACAAGCATGGTGAGTTCCAATCTATCTGTTCATCTATGATTCCCAAACTTGCAAAACATTTGTATTAACCCTACTTCCGAATTCACTATTTTTCAACTATTACAAAAAACCATCCAATTAGTTGTAGTGAAACCACTCTTAGTTGCAAGGAGACGATCCAATAAATTGTGGGCATACTTGATCAAGTCCTGTCAAATATCTCACTTGATGTAAGCTACTTTTTATGAAGTTCTGTCAAATATCTGACCAAAAAAACCCATGAAAGGAACCAGACCAGATAATGAAATCCCACCGATCAGAACTTTTGAAATCCCACTGACTAGTCAAATTTGCTTTTTGATGACTTGTTTGGAATTCCGATTCAAATTAAAATTTGAAAAAAGCGTTTTCATGTGTTGATGAAAAACTTTTTGGTGTTTTCAAATCATTTTAATGTGTTTCTAATGAAAAATATTTTCAAAAGCAATGTCCTACCAAACAAGCACTAACAGAAATGCAATCTTTGATGTTGCCTGCATATATTTTATAAACATTTAAGAAAGATCAAGAATTGAATGAAGTCGTTTGTAGTAATATCCTGCCATGTTAAGTGAGTAATGGATATGGAATGAGGGAGGGAGGGAGGGACCTATGCACATTGAGATCACTCCAAAGCGACTATCTTTCCCACGACGCTTCATCTCATGCAGAAGTGTTCCAACACAGCGGGCACCTAGCAAAAAGTAGCGGCAAGTGGCTTAAAAGTGTGTACTTTTCAAATAGTTATCTTGAGAGACAATCATAAGCATTTGAAACACAAACCCAGTCTCACAAGAAATTCAGTGTGAATACCTGTGGCACCTAAAGGATGCCCGAGAGCAAGGGCACCACCATTCACATTAACTTTTTCTGGGTCAAGCTCCAGCTTCTTTATACAATAAACATATTGTGATGCAAATGCCTGAAGAGAGATCAGCAGGTTCCTTAGCTCAAAAAAATCTCTCTGACAGATTCAGGAATGAATTATGAAGTTATTGAGTCCACTACCTCGTTTATTTCAAACAGGTCTATATCATTAAGCTCAAGTCCGGCAGCTTGCACTGCCGCTGGAATTGCAATGGCTGGGCCTACACCCATTACAGCAGGATCTACACCAACAGCAGCAAAACTCCTGTAGGAAAAACATATGACTGAGATGGGAGCATGGAATTTTTTTGAAATCCTGAGTCTACATCAGCATGTTATCTACTCATCAATGGCAACCTCTACTGAACTTTCAGTTCCTTCCTAGATTGGAGGTTCTCACTGGTAATCACTTGTGAACTTCTGCATCAAATTCCTGCTTATTCTTGGATAAAAAATTCTATGTTTTCAAGAGTTGCATTCATTTGAAAACTTAAGAGAGCAGGATAAAGCAGCATGCTCATTCTCAGAGGAAGATACAGAATGCAGAAAAAAATATAGAGACGGTGCCAGTTTCTCTTCCCACTGAAGTAGATGCCAGATTAAATTTAATACAAGGTCTAACAAGCTAGGAGGGCATCTTTCTTAGCTTTATAAATCTCTCTATTCCAGGAAACTCTTCCAAGAACTTTATACCATAACTGGCCCATGAAATTTCTTCAAAATTTTTACATAATGCAGCAACAATACCAAGAAAAAATGTAGACTTAACTTTGCTTTCAGAAGATTCTTTAGCATATTTGTATTCCATGGCAATAGAACACTTCCGATGACCCGGAAAATGCCCCAGCTTTGAACAATTGTTTTGAGGAAAAAATTTATATAAAAGAATTTCCAAACAAAATAGTTCTGGCATCAACTAGCTGGCCCAATATCAGCATTCAAGGTTTGTACTTGCAGTAACACGTGGTTTACATGGAAAGAGCCATGTGTGATATCTGCTAAGGGGAGCATCTCTTTGCAAGGAAACACTAGTACCTGAACACTCCAAGAACTGGAAGTCCCTTCTGTGCAGCAAGGCTTCTTTTCATAAGAAGTACAGCTCCGGCACCATCACTGACTTGGCTAGAATTGCCTGTTTAGACAGTTTGCACTCAAATGAGATTTGATGATATGTTCTGATCAAGATAGATTGACTACATTCTGACAAGATCCTTAATGGTAATGAGTATTATGAGTACCAGCAGTGGTGGTGCCATCCTTTTTGAATGCAGGTTTCAGCCTGGACAGGTCTGCCAGGTTTGTGTTTGGTCGAATGCCATCATCCTCTGAAATTGTGACAACCTTCTGTATGCCAGTTTCTTGGTCCACAATCTTTTTATAAAAATCATTGGTTAGAAGCCACGATACTTACAGCTATAATATTCAAGAATGCAAGCCTCTTGACTATTTATTGTTTTATTTACCTTTGTAGTAACTGGGATAATTTCATCTTTGAATTTACCAGATGCTCTAGCAGCTGCAGCTTTTCTATGAGATTCAACCTATTCAAAAAGATGAGGTGTCAAGACTGTCATACAAGAATATGTTGGCATTGAAAAATCACAAAACCTGGAATGATCTGTGGAACTCACAGCAGCCTGATCTTGGTCTTGTCGTGTCACGCCATAACGCTGAGCAACATTTTCAGAAGTCAAGCCCATGGGAAGAAGACAATCGCGGGCTTGTTGAAAGATCTCTACCTGTTAACAACATAACTCATGTTCAAAGACAACATTTCAAAAACTTATGATTTCTTCATAGAAATATAGTTGGGATTTACTCTTGGGTTGACTTTGGGAACACCCTTAATGTTGTTCACTGTCATGCACTCCAACCCAGCCGCAATACCTGCGTTGAAAATACAAAATGAAGTCTTAGCAAAAAGAGGGCCATCCAAAAACGACACATATTCCAGAATCACACTGACCAATCTCATAATATCCTGCCTTTATGGAAGCAGCAACGTCAGCAACTGCCTGCAGGCCAGATGAGCATTGCCTGTTGACTGTTCTGAGGGGCACCGTATCTGGTCGGAACAAACGAGTCAATAAGATCTTTTCAACCGACATCAAAATTTTTGGTCATGAAATCACAGGAAAATTGTGTCCAAGTCTGAACAAATTGGACTCAAGAAGCCAAAGAAAAATAAAAAGGGCTAATGCAGAAGGTTTTAGCCAGAACTATACCAGGGAAACCAGCATAAAACGCTGCCATCCTGCACTCAATTGCTCTTTCTGAACCGGGAGCCAGAACAGTTCCAACAATAATGTCCCCTACTTCCCTTGGATCCACGTTTGTTTTTTCTACCACTGCCTACAACAATCAAGCCTCACAATTGGTCAACTCAAGAGATGAATATGAATGATACTTAATTACCATAATTGTACAGCACAAAAACATACATACTCGTCCAAAATTTAATCAAACAGAAAGATCCAAAGACTGTATTCTATATTAACTGGTCCTTTCCATACCTTCCAGAAAAAAAAAAAAGTCATTTTCATAATAGAGGGGGAGGAGCTAACCTTTAATACAAATCCAAGTAGATCATCAGGATGAGTATCCTTGAACCCACCACGCTTGGCTTTGCAAATAGCAGTACGGTATGCACTGTTTGTCATTCGACAAGTTTAATGAAGATAACAATGGATAAAATGAAAATACATATCGAAACATGTATGCAAAGATTGGTTAAGATCCCCCCCCCCCCCCAAAGAAATAAAAAAACTTACGCCACAATCACAATATCATCGCCAAAAGCAGCAGTCCGATGATATGCAGCACTGTCCCCGGCAGCACAAATTGAAGTCTGGCATAGAGAAAAGAATATTAAAACCCATTTTCACCTTCAATTTATTCCATCACAAAAAAGACTGCAAGGAAGGAAAATAAAACTTACAGAGATAGAAGGACAAGGAGAAGAACTGGGCTGCAGATGAGCAAGAAGAACTTTCTGTCTATTAAATGCTTTTTCCATTTCTGTGTCTGTGTTTTTCAAGAGCTCTCTTTTCTTTCTCTCAGTGCAGTGAATGATGCAAACCGAGATGCAGTCGATGATATATATATCCGAGCAGCTGTTGATCTGGTTGGGTCTTTCAGAGAGAGAGAGAGAAGACAGAACTATACATCCACAGTGGGTGCTGGTCATTTGATTGCTGTATAATAATAATAAATAAATAAATAAATCGTTCAAAGAGAGTGTTTATTAATTGAAATTCAAAAAAATAATAATTTTTTTATTTCTTCACTTTAATTTTTTTATATATTTTTTCATATTATTTTGCTGTAATGTTGTAAGAATAATTTTAAAAAAATATTTAATATATTTCTACGTAATAATTTTCATCTATATATATATGACGCAATAAAAATTTACTTTGACAAGCTGAAGATCTTCTTTTGATTATCAGGTTCTGCAGAAGATGTGAACGGGTAGGTAGGTGAAAGGTAATAGAAATATGACGTCATCTTTTAAAGTCAACTTGACCAGAAATGTAATTCACGCGCTCACACCAGACGCTTGCTTGTCTTTTTAATATACGAAAAGCACTTGACGTGGATGTGTGCTTTGTTTACCAACTCCCTCCAGTTAGCGACGACGTTTTAGAAATGTTTTAGATTTTTTTTTAAAATAATGTTTCTTGATCATTTAAAAATGTTGAAATAATAAATAAAATATAAAAATATTACCAAACACGTAATTAAAAAAACACGAAAATCATGCCTACCTAAAATCCAAAAATAGGGTAGTTGAGTTGAGACAGAGGGATTGATAGGGACTGGAAGCGTAAAAAAATTAAAAAATTGTAGTGGTGGTGCCCAGTCAGACAGAACAATGGTTGGTAGGAACGGAGTTAGGTGAGTCTGACAACTGGCTTGTATGTTAGAAAAAAAGGAGGGAGAGTCTATTTTGATGGAAAAACTGGTATGATTTAAAATTGGAAATGTTGCCAAATTTAATAAATAAAAATAAATTTTAGGTAGAAACTGTAAGGTACTGTTTATCATTGCCTTTCAAAAATATTTTTAATTTAAATTAAAAAACTAGTGTTTTTAAATCATTTTTGCGTGTTGATATGATTCTAAATGAATTTTTTTTTAAAAACAACCTCAAACACGATGTTTGACACTGCGTTTCAAAAGTACTTTGGAAAAAAATATTAGATGATCTGATTCTTCGTTCATAACTCATTTATCCACTCCATTAACCTATTTTTCGGTTCTTAAGATAATAGCAATGGGCTTCTATACATTGAAAAGGCTCAATCATCGCATCTATTTTTTATTTATTATTTATTATTTAATGATTAAAAAAGCTCTTGAATAAAAAAAATAATGAAAATGTTATTTTGTTACCCACCTTTTTTTTTCAAAGAAAGAGTTGTTGCTTTGATTTTATGAATATTATAAGATCACAGCATAATTTCACCAACCAAAGTTCTACACGCAAAAATTACACAACATTTCACTAATGAAAATGGTATCATAGACTTTGCTATAGGGTATATCCATAAATAAGATAGATTAAAAGTTCAAAATTGTTTGAATAAGGGTTTTTCAATAAAATATTGAAAAATAGTAAATACTAGTCAATGTAAGTTTTACCATAACCGAGAATGTTTTGAGTTGAAAAGTTTTCATATAAGAAAGCACATATGATTCTAGAACTAGATGAGAGTGCACCTTCACGTGTAAGGAAAATAAAAAGATTGTATGGATTAAAAAGTTCATCAATAAACTAGATTTGTTCCTAGTATTCTTGATATAGTTGTCTTGTACTATGATAGCAATAAAATTATTACATGAGTAAAGGAACCAAAGTCTCATCAATGATCCAAACAAGTACTTAAAAATTCTATTTGATCTAATAAATCAACGAAATGTATGATATAAGGATAGGCAAGAATCTAGAAGATCTTTTACTAAGTCATCATCTATGCATAAACATTAATGTTATATGAAGCAATATGGTACTTGATACATAAATGGTTGACTCTTTTTTATGTGAGAAAACCTCAACCACGAAAATTGTAATTTGTCGTAAATGATTGGCTTTGGTGTAGGTACAAGATTGTTAATTCAATATGTCTTGTAGTTTGTTGTTTGATTACATGTGATATTATTCAACATATATATAATAAAAACTTAATTTATCTTCAAAACTCATAATATTAGATTAATGAATCTAGAGTAAGGATTAAATCCATGGGACAAAAATGTTTTGCGGATAGAACTATAAAATTATTATAATTATGAGATTCTTATTGTATCGAAATATTGTTCAAAAAATATACTTGGTTGATGTTCTCTTAAATAATAAACATTTATTAAAGTCATGGAGGAGATACATATTATATTTGTTTCCTTATGAAAACAAACAATTGTTATTATAAGTTGAAGTATCAGTTGATTCGAAGAACTAATATGTACGTACTTATCCTAAGACATGTACATTGAATTGACCTACATGAGAATTTCATATGGAGATATTACTTGTATCTATGAAAAAACTCACATGGCGGTTGTGTAAGTGTTCTTTATATCTAAGATCACTAAGTTATCTTGTATAAAAAATGCTATGTTTTGATCTTGTCACTTGTTATTTGAATTGTATTTGATAAAATGACATCCCAAATACATTTTCAATGAATTTCTTTTAATGAGAAATCTAAAGAATAACGAGGATAAAAAAAGTTAGATGCTTGAGCTTAAGTGGGTCAACGATCCTAACCTATAAAAAATCACTTTGTTTTTCTATATTAAAAATACATAGAAAACACCTCAAATAAAATTATATATAATCTCAAATCAACATCTGAATTCTAAAATTTCAAGAAGTCACATGCGATTAAAAATAAACTTTTGAGCTCCAATCTACTTTTTCAACAAAGTAGATGGTGAAGACACTGAATGGAACTCCTCTTGTTAAATAAAACTTTTGTGTTTGTCAGGAAAAATTTATCGACACAAAGAAACAATATATTTCTTATTGTTAGAATATGGTTAGCCAACCTTTTTTCCCCACATTTCTTGTTTTCATCTACTTTTGTTTTATTTCCTAAACTTAGACCTATAAAAAACCATCAAGTCTTTCCCTTAAACACATCTCAACAAACTCATATATGATATCAAACCAACATTTAATTAACTAAAAAAATCAAGAAGTCATATATGATTAAAAGTAAACTTTTAAGCCTCAATATATATTTTAGATGAAAACACCTTAATAAAAATTTTCTAGTCAAATAAAACATATCGACACCACAAGCACTATTTTTATTGTCACAATGTGGCTAACCAACTAGTTTTTCCGCCTCTCTTGTTTTTTAACTACTTTCTCAATCATTTTATAAATTTAGAGAATGAAATGTGAACAAAATAATGATTTTTTTATATTTATTTTATTCCGATTCTTTTAATTATATCTTGCAACTACAAATTTATATTATACCTCGTTGAATTAACAAAAACCTTTATTTATCTAGATAAGAAAAAATGGGTTATCAATTCACAAAACACCAAAAAACGACATATAAGGACCCAATCATTAAAAACCGGCTACAAATAATTGCACTTGTAAGCTAAAACAAAATGGTTTTTGAATAGTGTTCGACACTATTTATCTACACTCGGATACATTGTGGATTGGAATAGTGAAGTTCCAAAATAATATAAGTACTATTTGTATACTAAAAATGACAAAGACATGGCTTTCGAGTGAATGGTTAAAGCGTGTCTCGTCAAAATAGACGGGAGTTTCAAAATAATAACAATGATTACTTGTAATATTTTTCTTATAAATATGTGTGATTGATTATATATTTTGATATTTATTTAATATTAGCACCTTAATATTTTTAAGATTTATTACAAATATTTTATATTAAACATATTTTAGAATACTGATAGTAAATTATCATTTTGACAATAATAAATAGGTTATATATTATTGTCAAAAATGATAATTTACTATCGATATTCTAAAATATGTTTAATATAAAATACTTGTAATAAATCTTAAAAACAATAATTGTTTTTCAAACAATAATTACGGTGTCATCGATTGTATGTGACCAATAATAATTAAAAAATAATGTTTATAATGACAAATATAATATTTATGACAAAAATTCATTGGTCAATGTTATTTATGTGAAAAATAACTTTCACGTCTTTTTTATGTATGGTACTTCATATCTCATATCATGAAAAAAATATATATAAAACCACACATGGACAAGGCATGTAGAAAAATTGTGTCAAATTATCTACAATAATAAAATAAAAAATTGCCCCGCATTTCACCACAATCGACATCAATTTTTTTAACATGTAACAATTTGTTAATGGTCCTAAATTTTTATATATATTATTTTTGGGATTTTTTCCTTAAAAAAATAGCAGAGACTAATTATATATTATGATATTTTTTTCACGTCTTAATATATATATATATATATATATATATATATAAAAAAAAAATTGAACCAATTTTTCTTTAAACATCTCACATTAATTTAATCTCAGTGTTCTTATTTTTTTTTATAATTATATGGAGAAAAAAACTGATTTTTTTTGGATTAATTTTACCAGTTGTATTTTTGCTACCTGACAAATAAATTATTCGGAAAATAGTTAAAACAAGCCCAACAAACAATTAATATGTTGCAAGTAACAAATAATATATCTTTGGTCAATTTGATCAATTGCGGTTTTGCTATCTACCAAGTAAATTATTACCAAAGTTGTTAAATCAAAACCATCAATCAAATTGTTTGTTGCATAAAACAAATCACTCATCTGTGCTACAATTCAACGATTGTAATTTTACTATTTTCCAATGAAGAATTCATGAAACAAATAAAACATAAACAACAATCAATCAATATGTTACACGGAGCACGTGGCTCATTTTAACATGATTTATTTTATTCCAATTGTACAATCTACCAATCAAATAATTATCAAAACAATTTTAACAATAACAACATTTAATAACTTTTAGGCAGGAAAAAAACCTTGTTTCTAACAGATTCTATCAAGTATCAACTACAATTTTATTAATTAAATATTAAAATAACCAATTATAAAACATATAAAATCAATCAGTTTTGCACGTAAATAAAAGTCCAGCACAATGCGCAGGCAAAATCGCTCATGTGTGTATATATGTATAACAATATTAATTTGATTATAAAACATAATTATTAAACCTGATCGAGTAACCTGATGATCAAGAGCATAATTTGGAATGAATTTTAAATCATTTTATGTATTAATCTAGCAAAACTCGGTTAACCAAATATAATGATTTCTTCTTTTTCCTAATAATTAACAAAAATATGAGTTTAGATTTATTCAAAGAATGAGGTTAGTATAAAATTATAGTCTTAAATACAACAAGAAACCATAAAAATACCTCTGAAGTACAGAGTTATAATACCTCTGAAACTATAAAAACCATTTTATTTATTAATTTGATTTATAATTATAGATTTGACAAATTAACTTTGATCAATTATATAATTAAGTTTTTTTTTATTATTTAAAACAGACAAAGCTGACTTCAATCTCTCTGAAGTCTGGACCAGGTTAATTGAATTGTGGATTAAAAGTGAAGGAATGCCATTGATTGCAATTTATCAAAGGCAAAACTATATTATTAATGAAGGTTTCATTTATTACTACATCAATCTCATAGAATTTTAGTTAGTATACATTATCAAGTCTAATTTTAAACAAGCCATCTTTTATTGGTTCAATTATATATATATATATATATATATATATATATATATATATATATTCTTTTATTATACCATGTCATGTTATATATAGTACAACTTTTGGTCCAATTAATAACTTTTGAAAAAAATATTTCTGAAAATATGGTTAAGGTTATTTTTTTAAATAATTTTTTTTAAAAAATATTTTTAACTAATTATTAAATTGATATAAAAACAAAATAAAAATAATTAAATTTTTAAAAAATAAGTGAAACACGTGGAAAGCGGTTCGGTTACAGTCATTCACTCACTCACCGCTTGTATAAACGTCCCGGGCTTGGTGCTAGGGTTTGTTTTCCTATCGCTATATAGATAATCTTTTGGCGGGAATGAATTAAGTCACCACCCTCTACCTCAAAAAGAAAGAACGAAAAAAATCCCTAAATCAAAACATAAGAAACCCCAGAAAGAGGAGTGAATCAAATCCAAATCGAAGGGGGTGATGGGAAAAGACGAAGAGGAAATGAGGGGGGAGATAGAAGAACGATTGATAAACGAAGAGTACAAGATATGGAAAAAGAACACTCCTTTCCTCTACGATCTTGTCATCACTCATGCCCTCGAATGGCCTTCTCTCACCGTCGAATGGCTTCCAGACCGTGATGAGCCCCCTGGCAAGGACTACTCCGTCCAAAAGATGATTCTTGGTACCCACACCTCCGAAAACGAGCCTAACTATCTCATGCTCGCCCAGGTCCAGCTTCCTCTCGATGATGCCGAGAACGACGCTCGCCACTACGACGACGATCGCTCCGATTTTGGTGGCTTTGGCGCCGCCAATGGCAAGGTCCTCTCCTTTTGGCTTTCAATTTTATTATTTTTTCCCTGTTATTTATTTCTCATAATTAATTAATTAGTTGTTGGTGTGTTTAATTTTTTATCTTGAAGGTGCAAATAATCCAGCAAATAAATCATGATGGGGAGGTGAATAGGGCACGGTATATGCCACAAAACCCATTTATGATAGCTACCAAGACTGTTAGTGCTGAAGTTTATGTCTTTGACTATAGCAAGCACCCATCTAAGCCTCCTCTTGATGGTGCCTGCACTCCTGATTTGAGATTGAGGGGCCATAACACTGAAGGCTATGGTTTGTCTTGGAGTAAGTTTAAGGAAGGTTATTTGCTTAGTGGTTCTGATGATGCCCAGATTTGCCTGTGGGATATTAATGCCACTCCTAAGAACAAGTCTCTTGATGCTATGCAAATCTTTAAGGTTGGTATCCATGCCCATTTGATCACTGTGTAATGATTCCATTTTTGCACTTCTAAAATTATTGATTACTAAAGCATAAGCTCTTATATATATGCAAATCTTTACAATGATTATAAAACTTACTGTGGTCTCATAGGTTCATGAAGGTGTTGTAGAAGATGTGGCATGGCATTTGAGACATGAACACCTGTTTGGTTCTGTCGGGGATGATCAATACCTGCTTATATGGGATCTCCGAACTCCATCTGTTACTAAGCCTGTCCATTCTGTTGTTGCTCACCAGAGTGAGGTATTCGATAACTGTTTTGTGATTCCTCAGAGAACTAATGCACTCATTGTTCAGTGGCTGAGACTTGTTTTCCCCCCTTATCCAACTACCATCTGAAGCATGTTCACTCGACATGTTCCATGTGAACTGATGTGTCTAATCGTGCTATTTATTGCTAAAAACAACTTGTGTTACTTTTGTCATACAATCACCAGAAGGTTTCATATGACATGCTGTAGGTGACCTCATGTTTCTCACAAAGATTCCTCCTACGCATGCAGATTTCTGTTGCTTAGAAAGCTGACAAGTACTAAATTTTCACTATAGAAACCATGCATTGTGCCACTGTTGACATGGCACGAAGTTTATATTTCTTTTTATAGTTTGATTGAAAAGTTCTCTGTGATGTTGTCTTAGGTGAACTGCTTGGCCTTTAATCCTTTTAATGAATGGATTGTGGCAACGGGATCTACTGATAAGACTGTCAAGTTATTTGACATGCGGAAGATCAATACTGCACTTCACACCTTTAACTGTCACAAGTAAGCATCCTCCTCACCTGGGGCATTCTTCAATTCTCTTCTGGGCATTTATCAGTGTGTAACGTGTACAAGTGCCCTCACATGATTTTCATCTTATTCACGTAAAAACTTTCTATTTAATATCTTCTGTACTTCATTTTTGCTGTGATGTACCACAGGGAGGAGGTTTTCCAAGTCGGATGGAATCCCAAGAATGAGACTATCTTAGCCTCTTGTTGCCTTGGAAGAAGGCTCATGGTCTGGGATCTTAGCAGGTTTGTCCATGAAGAAACCCAGTGATCTGTTGCTTGATATTTCTTAAGTTTACTGAAAGCCAGATTTGAGGATTGCTTTGGCATTTTTGATAAGCCAAGGCTATGTGAGGATTGTTTAGAGTACATTAACTTTATTTGATGTGAGGCTTCCTGTGCAGGATTGATATCGAGCAGACACCGGAGGATGCTGAAGATGGCCCACCCGAATTGCTTTTCATTCATGGTGGTCACACGAGTAAAATATCAGATTTTTCATGGAACCCATGTGATGATTGGGTCATTGCTAGTGTAGCTGAAGATAACATTCTTCAAATATGGCAGATGGCAGAGAATATCTACCATGATGAAGATGATATACCAGCAGATGAATCTACTAAAGATTCCTAGTGTATTTCCAGGCTTTCAGAGTATATTATCAATCACATAAGGGTTATTCTTGTAGGATCTTTTGGTATTTAGACTTTTTCTCTTTATCTGGCTGGTCTCCAATAGATCGTCTGTGTATGCTCTCTTTTGAATATGCCTAACTGATGTGTAATGACCCATTTATAGCATTATTATTTAACAAAACTGGTGTTCTGTATGTGGAGGATGTTTTGCCCCAGGTCATCTGGTTTAAAAAATGAAGCTACTGCTGAAGAAAATCATTTAACCTTGGGAGTTCCAGTCAGTCAGCAATTCTTTCTGGTCTCTTCATGTGAATTATGTAAAAGACTCCAGTTGCCATCAACTTTAAGTTCTTTGTACTGTAAGCTAAGTTTGAACCTTCTTCTCAGATCCTGGAAAAAGCTTTTTGAGTTCTGCTTTGGCACAATGACAACAACAAGAACAGTTCTCTTTAAATAGTAATATACAAATTGAACCCCGCGCATATTTAGAAGCTGCTTGGACCAAAATTTTGTGCTGAATCTTCATGTGATGGTTTGAATTTGATTGCTCTCTGTTGAGAGGGCCGATCAGCCTTGCTCCGGGGGAGTGATGCTGCTGTGGGTGATTTTTGAGGTCATCAGAACCCTTCTTCATGAAGTGGGAGCCCATTAACAAAAGCTAATTCATAGATAGACTTATTTGCAATGTAATGATGTCTCTGCTCTTCCTGATAAAATTAAATGATTTGATGTTGATAGTTTTTTATGCTTTTTCACGACTCATTGATAGTTAAAAGTTAAAACATTGATGTAGGAAATGCTTTTTTTAAGCAAAATAAAATGATAAGATGTAATCTTCTTGATATTGAAAGTATACATAATCAGCTCGTAAAAGAATTAATTGAAAAATAATTAATTGAGATGTATACAAGCTGATCTGAATATTTATATTATAAAAAAATCAAATCTGATGTCCTTTGAAGAAAAAAAGAGAGTATTTCCATGGGTTTTTTATCTTCTTACAATAGCTTTTTGTATTTATAGGTAAGATGAGAGACAATTTAGTATTGGACTAAATATATAAAATATAAAACTCATAGTAAAATGATCAAAATGCCATTAGAATTTAAAAAATAATATTGGCCTTAAGAGGTTTTGATATTTTATGAAATATAAAAAATAAAAGTGATTGGTGCATGCATTTGCACAAGTGCGTGAGATACTCAATGTGCTTTGGGCAGCGCGTGCAGCACCTCCGACAACAAAATCCAACCTTTTGATGTGTGATGGTTTGTTTGTGTTTTATCTTCAATCTTTATTTTTTTTTTCTTTATTAACTTTTTTTTTGTAAAAGCTTTATTTCTTTTCAATTTGATATTATATTTTTTAACATTCTTTTGATTTCTATTTTATTTTTGCTTTTTCAATAGTTTTTTAGTTATTTTCAAATTCATTCTTCAATCCAAAATTATGGTATATTATTTTTACTAATATGATCCTTATTCTTTTGATTTTTTTATGAATATTTTTTTTTTCAATTTCATCATTCAATCAAAATTTTATTTTTATTTTTATTTTTTATATCAATATTAATTCTTATTCTTATTGTTTTTCAGGTCCTTTTGATAAATTGATTGTTATTTTCAATTTCTCTTTTCAAGTAAATATAAGATTTATTTTATATTCTTATTCTTATTCTTTTTATTTTTTTCTTTAAATTCTTTCCTATATTAAAATTGTCAATTTTATTTTTTAAAATTTGATTGATGGGAATTGCACTTATGATTTTTATAAATTAGATATTTCAGGTCCATTGAAACCTCAGTTTTGAAAAGTTGATGTATGTTTTTTTTTTTGTGTGTTTTTTTATTGGGTTAGTCCGATTTCATTCTACATGTCATTGTAATCATTTTCTTAAATAATTCGGTCCATTTGTTGTTATTGGTTTTTGTTTCTAATTAAAATAAAACAACTTAAAAAGGTGGTGTTCTTATAGATGCATAAAAAGGGAATTTAATCAATTCTTACTGATGAATATATCCTAACTTTGAATATGGAATTCAAAATGATCAAATAGAAATTCTGAATCACGGAACTACAACGAAATAATCATCGACAAACATCTATCGAATTTAAAACAATCAGAAGTAATGGTCTGAGAGGAGAAATATTGAAGAGCTATATTTTTTTTATTTTAAAAAAAAAAACTGTCATATCAAAGCACCACCCCCACCCTCTCCATCCACCCACACTCAAGAAGGATGAGGAAAAGAGCAAAATACAAAAATCCCACATTAAAGATGAGGAAATCAATTCAAAAGAATGTTGAAGCAGTCATCATCAAACCTTTCCGATTATTGAATTAATACAAAATCCATAATACACACAACTTAAGAAGTTGCGTACGAAGGCGCGGGAAGAAAAGGAAATGGTGCTGCAGAAGCATATGACGCAGGTGAACGTGCTTGCTTGCCAGATGTGGAACGTGTTTCCTGGTTCCCAGGCTTGAAGTTTTCGCTGCCTTGTGCTATGGGCTCCAACTCAGTGATCCTACCTAAACTGTCTTCTGAAAGGCTTTGTTGATTATCAGGGACACGGTGAAAAAGTAGCCCAGACATGAAAACAGGAAGGTACAAAAGGCTAGCATGAAACATCCTCCTTGCATTCTGTGTTGTTCGATTCAGATAGAATGAAAATGCTAGAGCACTTATCGCTAGAGTAAGAAGTGATGATTCAAGACAAAACCATCCAGAAGCCACACCCCCTGCATTCATGTTCAATTATTAGTTCAAATCCCCAGACAGTATACAAATATGCTCCACAGAAAAAACATTAATTCACACCACAGTGGTGGAACAGAAAGCCAGTCCTTGGCAACCAAACTCAGTGAACAAAATGTATTCAACAATGCAAAGCGACGCAAGTCAAGGAAGAAAACTTTAGGCAAAACTCATTGAGCACCTCAAGTTTAACAACTTTAAAATCACATCAGCGCATACGGTTAACTGGGCATATCTGAATTCATAAAATACATAATGCAACATCAACCATATGCAAAGTTCTCCGAGTAAAACTCTGTTACCAAAAACAGCCATTTTCCACATATGAAGACACTAACGAAAAGGGAAGTCTATTCAGCTCAGTTGACTATAACTTACAATCATAGGCTAAAAAACCCAATGGAACCAGATACAGGCAGTTCCTCAGTGCTACTGCAGCAGTTCTCCGACCAGAAGCATCAGCAAGAGAGAACATCTTGAACCTGAAAATGCCACAAGAGTAAAGAAAAGACAATAAGGGAAAAGCCAAGTAAATATCATAGAAGAGTCTGGGACCACCGATCACATGCCCAGAGGTCCCACCTTCCCCTAAATAATCCATCTTGACAACTCCTTGGTAAAACATTTCTACATCTCCAACAGCTAGTGCTTTCTAAAAGTTAGTATGTGCAGTGACAAGTTGCAAGTTACAAAATTAAAATGACAAGAGCACAGGAAAGTTGAATATCATGGATCAGAGAAAATTTGCATCTGTGGTCATATACTAAGGGCCTGTTTGGAAGGACAGTTGAGGTAGCTTTTCAAAGTGCTTTTCGTGCTGAAATATATCAAAATAATGTTTTTTTTTTAATTTTTAAAAATCATTTTTGACATCGACACATTAAAATGATCTAAAAACACTAAAACATATTCATTTAAAATGGAAAAAAATAAAATAAAAATTTAAATTTCTGCGGCACGGCGGTTTGGACAGGCTCTAAAATCGACAACAAATTGCTTTCATAGACAAGTACTTTAAGATCAAAGAGCATACCCTCCAGCAGCATAATCACTGCGACAAAGATATGCGAGGGCCATAAAATGGGGTATTTGCCAAAAATACAAAGCAGCAGGGAGAATCATGGAGTTCAGTGAAATCTCGCCAGAAGCTGCAGCCCACCTGAAAAATCAGAAAAGAAATCAAGATTCTCAGTGAAGATAAAAAAAATGTTGCGAGAGTTTTCCATTTACAAAACACAATGTCTCTCCGTATCTTCCTAGGGGTGATGGGAGAGAAGCTCTGCTACTAATTGACAACTCTTTCCACAACAGCTCAATCTCTTCCCTTCCATCTTTGAATGTTTTCCAATTAACTGCTTGCCTCAAGGGCATATTCACAGAAAAAAACTTCTTCACTTATGAGCAACATCAAGGTGTGTTTCATTACAAGTGACTTGTCCATTATGGAATGCTATGGGATCATTACCAAGGCAACTAGACTCAAAGCATAGTCTATTAGGGGCTGCATATGTTCTAAATCATAACCAAGATTCTTTGCTAAAAGCAGTGCTTATAAGTGCCTATGACCAGACTCCATCTTTGAAACTTCCCAGATCCCTGAGGCTTAACACTGAGCCTGATGCAGTCAGCAAATGACCGAGTTATCCTTATGGATGCAACCCAGGCTATGGGAGCAATCCTAATGGATTATGTGAACCCCAGTCTTAGGCCTCAACATTAGATATAAAATTTACTCGGACAGCATTTATATGGAAATTGAGGAAGCCCGACTTTTGGAGCCATCAATAAAGTTGCTTCTAAAAGTTTGTGGGAGAACTATGTGCTTTGAAAAAGAAAATTAATAAGAGGACAAAATTACCCAAGAAGTGGTGGAATGGCACCAACAACAGCCCCAACCCAGGTGTTGACTGGGTGAATCTGCTTCAGCGGTGTATAGACAAATGCATAGAGGATGAGATTGGAAGCTCCAAGCCCAGCTGCCAACATATTAGCCTGCAACAACCTTGTCATGGAAGCTGCAACATTAGTTGCTATAATCAAAGGAGAATAAACATAAGGGTAGGCAGGTGTCTCTATGTGGCCACCTTGCAAGCTAGTATAGCAGTGCCAGCTACCCCAACAGAAGATGCCCAGGTGAGGGCATGAGGTATTGTCAAGCGCCTTGAAGGTAATGGTCTTAGCCTGGTTCTTTTCATTTTGGCATCATTATTCTTCTCAAAAACCTATCACCGTGAAAGACAAGATATCTTAGCAGGAAGATAAAAAAAGTCTCACTGAAATGTGAAAAGAGAGCAAAGTTCCATTAAGTTATCAGAAATCAACACTTAATCTCCATACAAGATCAACCAAGGAAAAGGGTAAATATAGTCAGTACACTTTCACTTCAAGTTTAGCTCTTACTAATCCCATAATTTAAACAATTTTCTTTCAGTTCTTTTTTTCTCCCCTTTCCTACACTTGGACAACTAAGAAAAATGACAGCAAACCCCAATCCCAATAAAGAAAGGAAGGAAGGAAAAGAAGATCACAGACAGAAATGGTTTAGCGAATTGGTTGTTACAACTTTATCTGTCAGTCATGTAACACTGAATACATTAACAGAAGTCACACAAAAAAAAGCCTCACATTCTTTCACGAACAGTTGTCCCACTCCATACCCTAAAATATTAGTTGAGAGGCTTGAATTGATTGCTTCTGAGATTATTAATTTTGATAATCTAAATTAAAATTCAATGAGTGGGCATCAAAATAAATGATGAATGCAAAAATTCGAAGAGAAAGTAGCGGGAAAAAAACCTGATTAAGAGAATTAGCGGATGAAGCAACCATCATAGTACCAGCGCAAGTCCAACAAAGTCCAGCCAAATCAACAGCACTCCCTGCACTCCCTAGGACATATCCCGTTCCAGAAGTTGCCACAACTAACATGCTGTCGCCTCAAATTTTTGTTACATATATTCTTTAGTTGAGGCCATTATCAATAAAAAATACAGAAATTTAGAGATACCCCACACCCCAAAAAAAAAGAGGTTTTGACATGACTTAAAAAATTATCAATCCCTTCCATTTACTGCAATTTTATAATTTATAAAATGGATTTCACAATAACTTCACCTTCTTGATGAATATTAGTAAACTCGGGTCTTCAAATATAATGCACTGGCGTGGGCTAAACTATCAACCCATGTAGATAGTATTGCATGGATTAAACCTAAAACATGTGCTGTAGAAAAATATTAATAGTCGGGTATCATGACAAGAAAGAGCTGACCTAAGGCGAGCTTTGGAGAGCTCCCAATAGCACCGAGAGTAGTGGCGACCCAACTGCAAAGCCGAAGTCAGAGGCGAGGAGAGATGGTCAACAACTGCAGGGACCGCCGCAGAACTTGACGAAAAGGATCGAACCCCATCGGATTTCCGACTTGAAATCCCTAATTCTAAGGATCCAGAAGTGGCTGAGGATGGGGATGAGTAGTAGTGAGTTGCTTGTGATGGTGCCCACCCAAAGACAACATTGAAATTGGAAGCGGAGTAGGAAGAGGATTTCAGAAGATTATGATTATAATTAGGGTTTGATAACAGCTTGCAGGTATTTCTCCACATCTCGGCAGATGGGAATGTTGGGGCTGACTTTTCTTTCTTTTTTGGAAAACCAGCTGCCTTCCTCCGTAACAACAAATTGGCGAGCAGATTGAAAGAAAAGCTCGTTCTTTCCCAAACGACATGTCATTTCAAATATTTTCCTTATCATCAAATTTGACCCTTATTTTTTCCACTAACTCTGTAATAAGCCCCCGTGAGAAATAATGTGGTCACGTGCTACCGATGTTAACATAACATTTCTCAACTTCGACAAAACTGGACTACATTGCATCGCATTATACTGTAAGATTAAAATTAAAAATAAATAAATAAACAATTAAGTATCGTAGCCCCGTGAAGAGTTTCGCCATGGATTCACATACGGATTATTTTTTAACTTTTATTTTTTATTTTCTAATCTTTAATGTTACATTTCTTTGAATTGGTGGTGGTAATTTGTTTTTATGCTGCACGTGGAGGGTCATGTAGTGCCGGGAGAATATCTTGATGTTTCATTTGATAAAATAAAATAAAAAATAACATAATATAAGATAAAATAAAATTTATTAATCAGAATTGTAGCTTCTTAATGCAACTCAAAGATGAGAAAAATATTAAGTTCATAATAAATTTATTTAGAATTTGACCTTGTTGTTTCTTTGGGTTTCTAGGTGCTGAGTTTTTGCAATGTCAAAGAGAAATTCTAGTGTTCGGTAGATGCTTGGATTTGTAAAAATAAACAAAACTAGGCTGGATTTAAACAATTAAGTTTCAAGGGATCAAAAGTGAAACTAAAATATATGTAGGGGTGAGGGTAAATAAACAAGACAAATAAGTTTTAGGAAGCGAGAGGTGCTAGCCTTGGGGGTGGGCGGGACAGGTGCTAAGGCTGTAGAGTGGAGGCAAATCTCGAGATGAATTTTGGGTCATAAAATAGAACCGTTTGGGTTTGATTTTACTAGTTTGATTGATTTTGATCAAAATCGATTTTTTTATTCAAATTGACAAGATTTGACGAGTTGACTTGCAAAATCATATGATTTTACGAGTTAACTCGCAATTTTAACAACAGGTCACATGAGGCATCATTAAATGACCAAGTGGTTTTTGTGGAGGCTCTTGTGATCTTCAGATTCTTTTGTTGATTTGTTTTTTTTATTTTTATTCTTTAATATTAATTTTTTATTAGTTTTATTATAAACTGGGTCCTTATTTTTTTAAATTTCTTTTTATTTCTTTCTTTTCATCATTTTTCAATTGAAATTGTTTTTCAATTCCATTCATTAGCTTTTGGTTTCATTTTATTTTTATGTAAAATTTGTTTATATTCTTTTTATTTCTACTTGTTTTGTTTTTATTTATTTTTATTTTTTAATCCATTTATATATTTTATTGATTAAGGATTTTAACTTCATAATTTTTTTTTCAGGTTTGCCTTTTATTGAGTTTGTTTCAATCTCATAACACGAAATACGGATTTCAAGGATTGACCTAAGTTTGCTTTGTTTTTTAGGTCTTTTTTTTTAATTAAAACAAATGGGTTTGGACTAGGGCAAATTTTGTTTTGGTAAAAACAATTGTTTATATTTCAAGTCACTCTACTCACTTACCTGAATCTGCCCAACTCAGCTCGAATTGTTTTATTTCATGTTATATTCTCAGGAATGAATCGTTTTTCTTCTTCACTCTTTAATATTTCTTGTGGGCTCATTGAAGATCGAAGAAGATACATAAGGCTAGCTATGGTGGTCAGGGTTAATGATAGTACCAACACTGCAATCACATTTTAATCATAATATGATAATTTGGAGCCATCGAACACGGATGTTGGAAACGTAAAAGTGTTTATCGAGAGAGGCAATTGGTTAGAGTAATTTCCTGCCAATATTTCCCCCGAAACATATTGATTTGCAGCTTCTGTATAATGATTTCCATCCCAATTAACATATTCAGCCGTGTCGTTGCAAGGGCTCCCAGTCACCGTGCTGCCATTAAGAACCTTGGTTTGACCGCAAGCAATTCTCCTGTCAAAATTTAGTGGCGGTCCGCCATATCCACAGCAGGCCGCTAGCGGCTGTTTGAATCCTGGAAACCATGGTTCATCAGATTTTGCAAATAATGTTGCGGGGTAGATCGAGTGAAACCAACTACAACTCTTTACTTACCATACTGGGAAAAATTTGAAATGAGTTTCAATTTTATCGAGAAAATGTCCACATAAGTTAAATTAGCATCTGGGAATTGCCCCTGAAACTTTGTGCAAAGATCATGCAGTTGTGAGTTGAAAACATTGGCTGCTCGGTTATGTGAATCAACGCATTGGAGCTGGTCAAGCTTTGATGGGTTTGTCCCAAATGTTGCAATGATTCTAGGTAAGCAGCCCAGAGGTCCTGTATTATGAACCCAGAAATTCCGAGCACCCTCGGTGTATAGTCTCTGCAGAACACCAAAAATCACAGAAGAGAAAGATTAGTGCCACAGTTAAGATATTCTCCCAGGAACTGTTTTGAATTAAGGATCACAACCTTAATCCCAGCTTCAAACTCTGATAAAATGGTTGGAAACGTGGATATCACTTGGTCCTCTGATTTCGAATTAAACGCGCCGTCGATATCATTCTGACCCATATCGAACATGTAGAGGCCTTGATTGAAATAATCTTGTAGAGGGAGGTTCTTCTGAGATTTCTTGTCTGGAACAATCAATATATCTCCATTAGCGAAAAGCATTTTCAGCAGAATCAGTTGAAAGATTTAGAAATTACCCTTGGCTAGCAATTTAAGAACCCTGTCCTTGAAACGGACAAACTGGGCCACCTGAACTCCAAATGAAAAGGGAGATGTTGAAGCAGCATTTGCAGGAAGTATGGTGGATCCTCCTGCTGCAAAGTTACACCCCTTCTGAAAGTCAGGTGCTCCCACAGAATCCAAATACGGGTTCAGAAACGGGCTGCCCATGGCATCCACTGCAAAAATAAACGCAACCGTTTCAGTGTTTCGAGAAATGATTTTGATCATGCGATCGTAGGAGATTAAAGATGTAAAAAGCAAGAAGTTGATGATGAGATAAATACACTACTTAGAAAGTCGATGATCAAGCGGCCATCACAGAACCGCCCGTATGGCTGCTGGAAGTAGGTTTCTCCATTAGGAGGTCCAACGGGAAAGGCAAGACCTGCAACTAGGCCACCGGTGTCTGAATTTGAATCGCCGAAATTGAAAACGGCAGGATAGCTGAATTTCAAAGGGATAACAATAGGCAGGAAAGAGAAAATGAAGGCCAGTAAGGTTTGGATGGCAGAAAATTTAAGAGCCATGGCAATTGGCAAGGGATCGGAAGCAATAATTACCAATCGGAAACATGCACCGATCTTTAAATCATATGATACACAAATTGCTCCGGCTTAGACTTGGCTGAAAAGCGAAGACAGCAATTTTGTCGTGAAAGATAGATATAATGACGTTTATCTTGCCTCATTCTATATATTAAAATATCTTTCATCTTTCGTTATTTTGTATATCGGTGTCCCTTTATTAATCATTTTTATTTATAAATATATTAAAATAATATATATTTTTTATTTTTTAAAAAATAATTTTTGATATAAATATATCAAAATATCTAAAAACATAAACAAAATAATAATTTGAACAAGCAATTTGTCTGTACCCTCAAGGCTAAGTAAGTGATTGTTTAATAGTATTATTGAAGTTATTTTTTGAAGTTATTTTTAATTTTATATTAAAATGATTTTAATTTTTAAAAAATATATTTAATATTACTATATTAAAATAATCTAAAAAATTAATTTAAAATTAAAATAAGAATTTTTCAAATGTTTTCAAAAATTTTTAAATGCAATGTAAAAACCTGTAGAGCCCCTGATGAGACCCTTAGACTGTCAATCCCATAGTCCATGTAAACCCAAACAAAGAGCATGAGGCCTGGGCCTGCATAAGATGGGCCACAAAATATAGAGTCAGATCGGGCCCATAGAACTAAAACCCCTAAACCCCCAAGCCACTGGAACAGCAAATCTTTTGCTCTCCCTTCTCCTCCCTTCTCCGCCTCTCTCTCTCTCTAACAGACATTTCGTTTCTGAATAGAACCCAGATGGCTTCTTTGGCCCTTAGAAACCCTAATTCGAAGCGACTCTTACCATTCTCCTCGCAAATATACTTCTGCTGCCGAGGATCGTCATCCTCCCTTACTGAATCTCTTCTCTCTTCAAATGACAGAACCTCTTCTTATCTATGGTGGAGATCCATGGCCACCTTCACCAGAAAGTAAGTTTACTTTATTTTATCCCTCATTTTATTATTTTCTTGAGACTTTTTTGGTTTACTCCTTAGGATTTTTTCTCTTTTTAAAGAGAAGATTCGAGGGAGAAAAACAATCCGTGATATTGTTTCCTTTTTTTTTGTTTTTTAGCCTTATACTAAGTTTGTCTGGGTGAAAAGAGAAAACCAACATTGATGAGAGTTTGTGCTAACCCATCAGGAAATAGAGGGGGGACAAGATGATGAAGGAATGGGGTAGCTGGTGAAAGAATGAGGAAAAAGGAGTGACTTGACTAGATTGCTGACTGTATAATTTGTTGTTTTTTGTGCTGACAGTAAACCTCATGTGAATGTGGGAACAATTGGACATGTTGATCATGGCAAGACTACCTTGACTGCTGCTATTACAAAGGTTTGACTTGTTCATGCATTTTCTTGGTTCTAAAAGTTTGGGGCATTCGATTGGGTAGGACCGTAAGTGTTTGTTTGTGTTTAGGTGCTAGCAGAAGAAGGGAAAGCCAAGGCCATTGCTTTTGATGAAATTGACAAGGCCCCCGAAGAGAAAAAGAGAGGAATCACGATTGCAACGGTTAGAATGGCCGTCCCTCCTTCCCTTCACTTATTTTCTTCATTTATTTCATATACTAAATTCTTTATTTTTAACACTGCTTAGTGCTATATTTATCAGTTCGGATATGCCAAGTATGGACTTTTTTTTTTTGTGTGTGTTTTTGCCTTTTCTTCTAAATAAATATACGTGGTTTTTATTCTTATTTTTTAATATGATGTTGCAGGCACATGTGGAGTATGAAACTGCTAAGCGTCACTATGCCCATGTGGACTGCCCTGGACATGCAGATTATGTTAAAGTCAGTCATGAATTTAGTTCATTATTGAATGAAAAATGAAGATATATTTCAATTTTTGGATTCTTTGGATGCATAACATGCTAGGCTTAATTTGCATTGTCGCAATTATTGCATGTAAAGAATTAAAGATGCGGGAGGCTCTAGAAATATGTAGCAAGACTGGTGAATGCATGGCAAGGATAATTTCATGTTCTTTTCAGGAACCTTACATGTTTTGACTAATGTCTTCCTGGACCTACTTAAAGTGCTGGCAGCTATACATTAGAAATACCAGTGAAGAAAGTGTTGGTCATGTTATGAGATGTGGATTGAGAAGTTATTTTGGATTTGACAATCTTGGGATTTTTTTCAGAGAAATCCAGTATTTTTTAACATCTCCTGGAGTTTGCTGGATAAGTAGTATAATACTCTTAAACTGTATTATGGATGCTTTACCTAGTGATGAATTTAATTTATTTGCAGAATATGATCACTGGAGCTGCTCAAATGGATGGCGGAATTCTGGTTGTATCTGCTGCTGATGGGCCCATGCCACAAACAAAGGAACATATTTTGCTTGCTCGCCAGGTTGGCTTCTTCTGTTAGAATCTAAAGCATATTTAGTTTTCCCTTTTACATTTTTTTTATGATCCAAGCTTGAACTTACTTTTCTGAATGCTTTGGCTAGGTTGGTGTACCATCACTTGTGTGCTTTCTGAATAAAGTTGATGTTGTATCGGATCCAGAGTTAATTGAGCTTGTGGAAATGGAATTACGAGGTATTGTCCTTTGTAGATGATGTTTTTCGAATGTTATTCTTGCTTCTGTTTTATTTTCATTTTTATATTTTTGCCACAAGCTCTTCACTAACATTTTTTTTACAGAACTACTTAGTTTCTACAAGTTTCCTGGAGATGAAATCCCTATTGTTCGGGGATCAGCATTGTCTGCGTTACAGGGTACAAATGAGGAAATAGGCAAGAAAGCCATTTTAAAGTTGATGGATGCTGTGGATGAATACATTCCTGACCCTGTGCGTGTTCTCGACAAGCCTTTCTTGATGCCAATAGAAGATGTTTTCTCAATTCAGGTAAAATAGGCAGATAATGCATATTGTGTGTAGATTATCTGTTCACAAGAATTAACTGCATGACTGCAGCACCTTCTAGTGTTTTCTTCATTGTTTTGGGATTTCATTTCCTTAGTTTGTGTGGGAAACTCTTTCCTTATCTGAAACAGGCTGGTGATCAAATAGGTAACCCATTTGATAGTGCTGTAAATTCCCATCTTTCCTTCATATAAAACTCTCACCATGATTTTACATTTAAGATGTTTTGACTTGGAATGTCCTTTCTTCATCATGTCATGTCATACTGCAGTAAACTGGGCATAATGCCTGTCTCATTCTTCAAACTGGGCATAATGCTTGCTCATGTCTCATTGCAGTAAACTGGGCATCATGCCTCTCACATTATTTAATTGATATTGTTGTAAAATATGATTTGCTTGTACATGTAAAAAAGGTGTGCTCTCCTTTATTTTGAATGTTTACATTTATTGAAGGGACGTGGAACGGTTGCGACTGGCCGTGTTGAACAAGGGACCATCAAAGTTGGTGAAGAAGTTGAAATTTTGGGACTATCAAAAGTAAAAGTTCATCTAACCTTTTATTTTTAATTGCTTGTCAAGCACCCTCATTTACTTCTATCCACAAATTTATTGAGCTGTGATTTACTTTACAACTCCTTTGAATATTAACCAACAAGTCTTGAGGCTGATACATGCTTAAGTATAGTCTGGCTTTGAAATTTGAGTGAGAGTGCTCTGTATATTATTGTGCTCCTTGTACTAAGGTTTTTATTTGCAGGAAGGTCCTAAGAAAACTACAGTTACTGGTGTTGAGATGTTCAAGAAATTGTTGGATCAAGGACAGGCAAGTCAACAGCTTGAGTGCTATTTACTCTTTAGGCCATAGATTCTTCTTTACAGCAGTTAATGACTGGTGAGTATGTTTATCTTACTAGGCTGGAGACAACGTGGGTCTTCTCCTTCGTGGTTTGAAACGAGAAGATGTGCAACGTGGGCAGGTAAGGTTAATGAGAGAGTGGAAACAATTTTTTTTTTTTGGACTCTAGATTTCGTTTCATCAAATTTATAAATTCATTCTAGATTTGTTTTTATCAAATTTATATAGTGGATTCTTACTACTTAGGTCTCTGTAATTTTGAACCAAAAATATTTTATCCTTGTGGTAGATACTGTGTAAATCTGGTATCTCATATAATATCTACTTCAGTTGGCATCATTATGGTCATTATTGATCAATGCATTAATTGCATGAAAGAATCTTATTAGAAATATGCTGTATATGGATGTTTGAATTGATACAGGCTTGCTTTACTATCCTGTTTCCACTCATTATTTAGGTTATTGCTAAGCCTGGAACTGTAAAAACTTACAAGAGATTTGAGGCAGAGATATACTCCCTCACAAAGGATGAAGGAGGGCGTCATACTGCGTTTTTCTCCAACTACAGGCCTCAGTTTTACTTGCGAACTGCAGATATCACTGGAAAAGTAGAGTTGCCAGAAAATGTCAAGATGGTTATGCCTGGGGACAACGTGACTGCAGTCTTTGAGCTAATCTTACCGGTTCCTCTTGAAAAAGGTTTGTTCAACTAGAACACCCTCGTTCTGATTTTCTGGTGCAAGTTGCCCATTGAACTTCCTTGGATGCAATAACCTGCTCCTGCCATGCAATATTAAAAGGCAACAACTTTAAATTCTTGGGCACATCATATCTGAAATTGACAATTGACATATTATAATCAGACCTGCTGTTGCATGTCTGATTGAAGAAACTTGTAGTGTCTCAAGTCAACTCGTATTTTGTCCATGCACTGATTTTATTTCTGTTTTTCAAATGACTCGTGCGCTTGTGCGAAATTATGCACATGATAAATCTGCTATTTTTGTCGCTGTTGATGTTGACCAAGGGCTGTAGCCTTGTTGCTGTGTATTGATACATTGCATGTTCTTGATATGGCAGGACAAAGGTTTGCCTTGAGGGAAGGAGGTAGAACAGTTGGAGCAGGGGTGGTCTCGAAAGTGCTTCAGTGAGTGTTGGTGACCGGGGATCCTAAAGGGGCGGGTTAGAAGGCCATTGTTATTCGAAAAAAAAAAGAAGAAAAAGACCAGTTATTGAGCTTGCATCGATGCAATGTTTTTCTAGGTGCTGCTAAAGAGATACAGCTGGTGGTCTGAAATAGAGTAAAATGAAGGGGATTATTGTCTTAAATTCCACACCAGTCTCAGACAATTAATTGACATGGTTTGATCATTTTGTCTAGTTTCTCCTTTTATTTTTCAATAATATTCCTGTCAAGATAGTAATGATTCTAGACTAATACACCATAATCGACCTTTCTTCGAGAAAAAAAATCTTTTTTCTTGATTTTTTGTTTTGATTTGGTGAATCGTTGGAATAGGGCTGGTGGCTGAGTCTGTCAAAGTTTGTGTCAAGAATTGCTGAATGAAGTGATGATCCCGTGTAAATTACCGAGTCCATTCTAATTTCCATGTTTTGACACTTGAGAGTGAAAAATCCAGCTCAAGATCTCACAGTATCATAGAGTGATTCCCACCGCTTGTAAAAATCAGGTATACACGATGAAGCATCAGAACTCTTATTTACGGTTATGGATTTTAAAGCATGCAGCCGAATTACAAAAATGCAATGAGGTTTTTCAATCTTAAATCTGTACGTCTCCACTTTCTATATAGAGACGAGTAGGAGTGATTATTTTGTATTCATTTTGGTTTTTATCTATAAAAACAATCAAATTAAAATTATGATTAAAAAACAATTGAAGCTGGTTTAAATTTTCGGTCTTTTATTTTTTAACTATAAATTTTTAAAAATATTTTAATCCTTATTTTTTATGGATTTGAAATTTTTTCAGTTAATTTTTTATGTTAGTTTTTTTTTTGCTACTATTTACAAAGCAACTTATTTAGATCCTCTTTGGTAATGCGTTTCATAAATATTTTTGAAAAAAAATGAGATTTTTTTTTATTGTAAATTAATTTTTTTTTTGTTTTTTTAGATCATTTGCATGTAATGATATCAAAAATAATTTTAAAAATAAAAAATATCATTTTGATTCATTTTTAAACAAAAAATATTTTTACAAATAACTATAACAGGTTAAATGTGTTTTATCCTGCTACTGAAGTTATTGACTGCTTAGAAGAATTGTTGAGACTGTTTGTAAAAGTGTATTTTATTTAAAATATTTTTTTGACATTATCACATGCAAATGATCTAAAAGCATAAAAAAATTAATTTGAAATATTTTTTTCTATTAAAAAAAAACATTTTTAAAACATAATTTCAAACACTTTATTTACAAAGTGGGCTCTACAATGAATTTCTACTAGAGATGAACGTTAAATTCTACTTGATCAACACAAAACTACTCTGTGTTCATGGATGCTCTCTAATGTTGCTATAATTAATCGTAATTACATATAGCATAATCACTTATTACCATAATTAATTATTGATCAAAATACTTTGTTATGGATTTAAATTATTAATATTAACATAGAAGAAGATGGGAACCTATTGTGAATCTGTTTGGGTGGGTGATTACGGTTGTTTTTAAAAATATTTTTTATTTAAAAATACATTAAAATAATATATTTTTTTATTTTTTAAAAATTATTTTCATCATAGCACATCAAAATAATTTAAAAATATCAAAAAATTTTCATTTAAAATAATAAAAAAAAAACGGCGATAAAAAAAACAAACAGCTTCTCACTAGAGTAGTTATAGAATCAATTTCAGTAGAGAGTTGAAAAAACCTATAAAAAAGGAGCAAAATACAAAATAAATTTAAAAAGATGGCTATTTTTTTTGGCTTAAAACAAGTTAGTTTTGAACATAAGCTCTGTTTGAAAATAGTTCAAAATAAATACTACCATCAAAAACCATCCGAGCCCCTTCTCCTCTGGCTCTGTGTCGCCCGAATCCTAAGAAGAATCTCCATGGATGCTGAAGCTGAACCACCAGCAAGATCGCGAACCGAAAGGTATTTCTCGCTCGGTCATTCTCGCTTTCATGTCTGTCAATAATTTGTTCTTACAATTCATCTCTTTGTCTTGATAATGAATTCGGGCTATCTTCTTCAGAAACTCCAAGTCCAAGCCATGCCATGTATATGAAATTGTTTAAGTCCTCTTGTTGTTTCATGGAAGCAGGCACAAGTGCTTTGCATGCTACAAGCAATTCAAGAAAAAAGAACATCTTGTTGAGCACATGAAGATTTCCTACCACACACCTCATCAGCCTAAATGTGGGGTCTGCCAAAAGCACTGCAAATCTTATGAATCTCTGAGGAATCACCTTACCGGTATCATTCTATTCCATGTTGTGATTGTTTTATCTGTTAAAGTTTACTCTCTCTCTTTTCCATGTTTTCCTCCAATTATTTAGGCCCATTATCAAGGGCTAGCTGTTCGAGGACTTTCTCTGCCCAAGGTTGTGATCTCTGCTTGAAACTCTATGATAGCCCCAGTTCGCTTGTCAAGCATAGAGAAATATGCCCCCTATCTGCGCCTGCTTCCCTTGTAAGTTGTTGATTGGTAAATTCTTATGTAAAAATGGTAACTTGTCTATCTTTTAGGGGTTTTCATTTTATTGATTGTGCGTTTTGAATGATTAATTACTAAAAGTCCTGTCATCCATTTCCCTTTTTTTTTCACAGGGAACAAAGATTTTGCCTTTTGCAGGATCTGTTGATGAAAAGCACACCACCAAAGATGCCAAAGCCATTGCTTTCAACTGTGTAATGGTTGGTGGTGGAACTGATGGATCACTTGACCTTTGCGCAAGGGTGTGTCTGGTTGATGAAGATGAAGATATTATTTTCCATACGTATGTTCAACCTCAAAGTACTGTTACTGATTACAGGTGCTTCTGTGTTGACACAATCCTTGGTATATATTTAGGAAAGTCTTTTTTTATTGAAACTTATACACATGTTTTCAGATATGAAATAACTGGATTAACTGAAGAACATCTAAGAAATTCAAAGTCACATAAGGAAGTACAAGACAGAATTCTGGAAATTTTGTACAATGGAGAATCTGCTAGGAGACTAATGTCAGACAGCGGAAAGGCTAGACTGCTTGTGGGTCATGACTTGAAGCATGGTTTGGATTGCTTGAGGATAAACTATCCTGGTCATTTGCTGAGGTAGATTAAACTCTTCTGATGGTTGAAATTGCAATTTGGGATGGAACACTACAACTTGTAATAACACCCATGATTTTGGATTGGAAAACAATTACTGAGCCGCACCACTGCTTTACAAATCTTACCTTTTTATAATACCACTAATCCACCATGTAGTCTACTTCTAGGTGAAGCAAATCAAAAAGCTACTATCTGTTGGAATAATGACAATATGTGGCCATTTTGACGTGTCCTGAAATAAACCAACAAATTTTCATATTATTGAATAGGAGCTTTTTGCTGCACATTGAGTACTGATAATATTGAAGGTTTGGTAAGTTTTCTTGTGACTTTACTGCTGTTTTGCAACATTCTAGTCTCCCTGGGATGTATCCAAATACATTCTAAATGAACATAAGGTTTGCCTTGTCTTAAACTCCCTTACCCATGTTAGGAGTGCCATAATACATATTCAACTGCTGGCAAATCTTGCCATGGCATCCATATTGGGAATGGCCCTCCCCTACAGGCCAAGACAGAACCTCTGGGACTGGCCCAAATTATGTCAGGTGTTTGAGAAAACGAGTCATATATAATTTAATTAATATTAATATAAATTTAATTTAATTTAATAGAAATAAAAAGAAAAGGAAGAAAAAGTAAGGCCATTCTATTCTTGTTCTGGAGATCCTTGTAATTTGAAATGTAATATTATCTGAGTTATCCATCACAAATGGTATGTGCATGTTCTCCTTGCTTTGGATCGGAATAATTTAAGCATTTTTTACATTATAATTTTCATTTTCCCTTCTTGTATAGTTACAATGCACTTTGATTTTGATTTGAGCAGAGATACTGCAAAATACCGTCCATTGTTGAAAACTAATCTGGTTAGCCACTCGCTCAAGTACCTCACCAAAACATATCTTGGGCAAGTTGCTCTTTCTTTTCCTGTTTCTTTGGCGATGTCTTAATGGTGATTGGATCTTCTCTCCTGCATGCACGATGGCTGAATCCTTATATGGCTAACTATTTTAGTTAGTAACCAATACTTGAACTAGAAATGATGCTTTTGTGTTATCTTGTCCTCTCTCTTTTTCTATTAAAATGCAACTCAGATGCTATTAAAATTACGCAAATCAATTCCCAAGTTAAAAGATTTTTTTTTTTGACAATTTCATTGCACTTGGATTTACGAGGCTCAAACGCCATACTTGTATAAACATAGTTGGCAACTTTTTCTTCTGCAATTCACATCAGAAAAGACTGGAATTTCTCATCATGTTGGTCAAAGAGGATTTGGGAAAGATGATATCTTCTTTGTGCCTAACATGCTGGCTTTCCAGAACTCAGATACTTCTACTTTCAGCAAACACTTTTTGAAAGTCATTATTGGTTCACAAATAATAGTCATTGTGGAGAGTTTAACCTGCATTAAAACCTTCTGCTGATCTTTTTTTATAGTTTTTGGGATGATCATCGTGCACTTCATACTAATGGGCAATGTTTGCTAGTTGAAATTACTCTCTGAAGTTTTTTGCTTCACAGGTATAATATCCAGACAGGGGAGCATGATCCATACGTAGATTGTGTTTCTGTTATGAGACTGTACAAGAGAATGCGTGCTCAAGATCATCAAGTTAATGGAATTGGAACTCCAAATTCAGACAGTGGTTTTGAGTCCCAGAAAGCAGAGGAACTCGAGAACATGACCCCAGATGAGCTATACCATCTCTCAAAGTCAGACTACAAATGTTGGTGTCTAGATTCAAGGAAAGCAGCAGGGCTTAACAGTTGATTTTTAGTTTATAATCTGTTGATCTTGCACTCAGCGGGACAGTATTTTGCTGCGCTTAGAAATAGGAATGGCGTGATGAGCTGCTAGGTATGAAGGATTCATGCACATTTTTTTTGTAGTAATGCAAAGTGAAGCATATATTCGCATAGTTGTTTATATATGTTTGCTTGCATTTCTTGAAATCTCAAGCAAACGGGAGAATTTCTAATATTTTATGTGTTCATTTTTATAAGACATTTTATGCTGGATGAGAAAAAAAGGATTTGTTTCTGGGAATGTTAGAGAAAAAGATGGTTTTATTCTACCACTTGGAAAGAAAACATTATTGAAAATTAGGGTCAATTTAATAAAAAAAACTGGAATTTCAATCAATCATCTTCACTGATTCAGTCATATTGTTATACAATAATTTTTTTATATAGAAAATACATAAAGAAATTTAAAATATATATGATAATTAAATAATTAAGAGAAAATTAGAAGACAAGAGTTACTGCATATATATAAAAGTATTTAAGCAATATAATAAATCACGTAAATAAAATGTAGCAGTAATTTTTGTGGACGTGAGATCCTAAAAAGAATTCTCAAATATGAGAAATTAGCAACAATTGATAGACAATTAGTGGAGAACCTTAAAACGTATGTGTTTTATTACATTCTTTATCAATGAGAGAGCTAAGATATTCATTGCATGCTCATAATCATGTGATTATGAGAGAGCTAAGATATTCATTGCATGCTCATAATCATGTGATTATGAGTATGGTCGGGCATTATAGACACTCGGTCCTCTAGATTTTCAAGGGTTATTGGAGTGCACCGGATATATGGACACACCTAACATTTCAACAAAAACTCAAATAATTCAATTGTAGTTTTATCAAGTTTTCAAAACCTTTTATGAATTATTTGGTCACTTCTTTAATTGAATTATTGTTTGTGTGGAAGTGGATTTAGTCATATTGATACTTGTACAACTTTGTAATATAAATTTGAAAATATGCTAGTAGATCTAGAGCTAAATCTAGAGTTCAAAACAATTAACTTAAAACTTTAATTGTAAGTCGCAAAGTCCTTTTAATTGAGGTGGACATAAATTGACCACAACGGGAGAGTCAATTTATTTAATTCTTTGGAATTACAACACCAAAAAAATCAAAATTACTAGATAATTTAGAAGAGAAAATGAGTTAATTAATATTTTTGTTGGAACAAAACAAGAAATAACAATTTTTTTAGAAAATAGAATCAGAGAAGAAAAGGAAGTCATTAGACTATATAAATAGAATTTACTTTTATCTTACTAATTTTAGATTCATAAACCTCATGTTGTTCAATGTTAAGGGCCAACAATTGTTATGTTACACATAGCTAAATTCATTTGCCAGTGTAGATAAGTTACTGATTCTCAATTTTTAAGGTTAAGATTAATTCATTAACAAGAAATGCATTCAATTAGTATATAAGTTTACCACCAAACTCTAGTTAGGATTGGAACGACATGTAAATCACATTCCAAACACCCTTTTCTAGGCCAAAACTAGAATTCATGTTAGCAAACTTAGTTTTCTTTTTATTTATTTTTTAAAAAGAAAATGATAGGGGGCCAAAGTATTTAAAAAAGAAACACTTATGAACAATCTAGGATTTCATATCAAATATTTATATTAGTCTTGTAACTTTCGACTTTCAAATTTCAAAACAATTACCATCAATATATAGTTTTATAAAATTCAATTTTGATCCATAAAATTTATTTGTCTCATCTTTAGCCATTGAAATTAAGAGAGGAGGGAGAGAGAGTTATTGAATTCTAATAATGAGAGAGAAAATTGTTAATTATGATCGATTCCAACCACTAAAATTATAAAACTTGTTCTTCACGGGTTTTATTCAATTAGAAGAGTTTGACGATGATTGTGTTGAATCCAAGGCCTAACTCATAGGTTTAGTCATGTTAGTTTTTTTTAATAAAAAGATCTCATCTTAATTTTTTTTATTGTTTGTTCTAATTTCATCCTTTTTTTATCATATATTTTGGTTAACAATATATATATATATATATATATATATATATTTAAATTATTAGTCCCAATAAAAATAATGACTTGTATCATGGATTTGATAAATCAAACTATAAAGCCTAAGTTCAATATGATGATAGTTTGTTGTATTAGTTTTTTTCAAAAAATAAAATAAAAATTTCTTTTTAAAGCATTTGGTACGTTTTAAAGTGGTATTCTTGATATATTTCATTTTGGTCGATGGAGGATTAATTGATTATTATTTATTTTTCAAATGATCATAATTTTTTTTACCTTTCTTCTTTGATAAAATTTTTATATTAAAAAATTAATACGATCCACAATATAACCCTACATTTTTTTCATTTTAAATATATTTTTTAGATGTTTTTAAAATATTTTAATGTGTTGATATCAAAAAAATAATTTTTAAAAAATAATAAATATTATTCTGATATATTTATATCTATGAATAATTTCTCAGACAATCATAAAAAATATTATATTTATGAGGACTTCCCAGACAATCATAAAAAATATTATATTTATGAAGACTTGCCAGACAATCCTTGTAGTCTTCAAATCAATTAAAAACAAAATTGGAAGTAAAATAAAACCCCCAAAATTTGGACTCCACGTGATGCCATGCCCGCCTGTTCCCGAGTCTTTTAGTCCGGCCTTCCTTGGACTTCTCCTTCCCCTTCCTTTCCAGCAGCAGAGACCAAAGCAACGCCAAACAAACAGGGAATCCAAATCCACTTTCCAAAAAGGAATTGAGCTGAGATATGGCGGCGGCGAGTTGTACCGTATGGGACTCGGTACTTGAACTCACCAAGTCAGCTCAGGTCAAGAACTGTGACCCGCAACTATGGGCGATCCAACTCAGTTCCAATCTCAACTCTGCTGGCGTTGATTTGCCCTCAGTGGAGCTGGCTCACCTATTAGTCTCTCACATCTGCTTCGATAATCACGTGCCTATCACGTGGAAGTTTCTCGAGAAGGCCCTCTCCTTCAACCTCGTCCCTCCTTTGCTCGTCCTCGCTCTTCTCTCTACCAGGCAGGACATCTCCTTCATTGATATTATCTCAATCTTATGCCAAAAAGGGTTTTTATTTTATCTTTATTTTATTTATTTACAGGGTTGTTCCGAATCGACAGCTCCACCCGGCTGCGTATAGGCTGTATATGGAACTCGTAAAGAGACATGCCTTCTCTTTTTCAGCTCTAATGGCTGCCCCAAACCATCAATTGTGAGTTTTTTTTTGGGTTTCTTAGTTGCTGCTTATGGTGCTTTGTAGCACGACATTAAAATTTGGTATTGTTGATTGGAACAGACCGATATAGCAAGTCTTAAATTATCTAGTTATGCATGGTGATTTCTTCTCTTTTTCTGGATTAAAAAATGTAATGTTGAAAGAGAGATGATGACGAGACGGGATAATAGGAGATTTGGTAATAGTAGGCGCCATTGTTGTATTGAAGAGGAAACTGCACCACCACCACCATGGTTGGTTTTAACTCTCATTTCGGTTAGAATATGGAAAATGGGAACGAGAGTAGTTTCTAAGCCATTCTCTTTCACAAGGAGCTGGCGGGCTTGGGTGATTGCTGAGGACTTTGGTACTTTCAATCAATCTTTGCAGCCTTATGTTACACGGGTGTTTCACCTTCTTCATGACCATGGATGGTTACAAGGCTGCAACTCAAAGAACTAACTGCAGTGTTATGCTGAAAACTGCAGCTCTGCTTTTTTTTTCTTCCAAACTTATGTGCATGGGTCGCTTTGTGGATGTATCTTTTAAAGCAGTAATATAATGCAATGATGTTAACATTTAGGATGATAAACAGAAACAATTAGGTAGAAAATTGTAGATTTGTGATTGGTCTGTGCTTATGTTGTTAAACAGATGATTCATTAATGTTTATTCCTGGATCCAAACTTTGAATGCATTCAATTTTGATACTCTGAGGTCCTAGCAATCGTGCCAATTGTGATTGCCTCATCTGTGGAATTTAAAAGTTGTCCTTTTTATTTTTCTCTGGCAGAGTCTGCATAAATAACTTTTGTAATAAAGAATCTTTCTGTGCCTGCTTAATGACTAACAAAAATCCTGAAAGATCATCTGAATCCTTCCATTCAGTTTTTTATGGTATACTTTTAAATTTATATTGTAGATATTAACATCTTTCTGTTCCAATTACAGGATCATGAAATCAATAGATGATGCTGTTAATCTTTCCCAAATATTTGGTGAGCAATTGTGTGAAACTGGCCTTCTTCTGGTTGAATTTGTCTTTTCAATCATGTGGCAGTTACTTGATGCTTCCCTGGATGATGAAGGCTTGCTGGAGCTAAGTGCAGAAAAGAATTCTAGATGGCTACCCAGACGGGAGGTTATGGAGATAGATGGTCACGGGAACTTTAGTGAGAAGAGAAATGAGCACCACGAGGGGTTGCACAAAGTAAATACTACAATGGCTATAGAGCTAATTGGAGAGTTTCTAAAGAACAAATTAACCTCCAGGCTAATTTACTTAGCACGTCAGAACATGTGAGATATATAGTGTCATGATTAGTTTTACTTGTGTTTTATAGGAAGAAGTGGGGAACAAGCCATTAAGGTGGTTTTCCTTGCTCAACCTAAATGATGCATAACCTGGCATGGTCTTCTGAATTTTACTTTAGGGTGGTTAATGCTAGAAATTGGAGAAATTTAATGAATGAAACATGTTTAATAAAGATGTTCTCTTATCCTTTTAGGCCTTCACATTGGGGAAGCTTCATCGAGCGATTGCAACTGCTTGTTGTGCATTCTGCAGCTTTGAGGAACTCAAAACACGCAACATCAGATGCTTTTCTGCAGTTGACACATGACACCCGCAAGGTTTTGTCTCGAGAGTGCAAAACAATTTCACAACATGAGTTTCATGCAGTCATGTTTTCAGGGTCTCTCAAATCTTCCGTTGGTCAATGCCACGGGGCAAGTCAGTCTGCAATTTGGCTACCTATTGATCTATTTCTAGAAGACACTATGGATGGGTCACAAGTGACAACTACTAGTGCTGTAGAAAATCTTATTAGTATGGTTCATCTCTTTTTTTATGCCGAGATCTTTTACAAACCTATAGAGTAGGACTGTAGGTGATAAATGAAAATTTATTGTTCCAATTTTATGTTGCAGGTTTGGTCAAAGCTCTGCAAGCAGTAAATTGTACCACTTGGCATGATACTTTTCTAGGCCTATGGATTGCATCTTTACGGCTAGTTCAAAGGGTGGGTACTAGTTCTAATTTGATAAAAAAAATCTATGGGTGTCATGTGGAAAAATTTTCAGTTCTAGAAGGCTTTTTGGAGAAAAAAATAGTGGAGAAAATGAACAAATTAAAAATAAAAGTATTTTTCTTGGAAAAGTGTGTTCTCTATTTTTCAAGTTTTCTTAAAAGCAAGTACTTCATATTTTCTAATTTGAAAAAAATTAAGCAGCCATGTTTGGTTCACCTGTTTCTTAATTGCTCTCTGGTTATTTTAGTGACAAGCTAAGCATAACTTCCTTTCCTGTTTCAGAAAACTAGTAGTTAGTAAACTTCATTTCTTTATATTTCCATGGTCGTAAGAAGGAACTAAACATAAAGTTGAGAACTACAAAACAATTCTGAAAGTAAACTCACCCTTATATTTTTTGAGCCTGAATGTTGGGTAGAAAACATATGAGAAGAATGGAGAGGAAAGAAAATATTGTAAAGCAAGAGAAGAAAAATTAAGGGAGCATGGGTGGAACAGGGAGGAAAAAAGAGAACTACAAGGAGGGAGTTACAACTATAATTTTTTATTTTTTTTACAACATGAGACTGACCTAATATGGATGGTAGGTGTTTCATCTATCATAAATGAATGAATTCGAATAGGAAAGAATATAACGATGCTCTGTTATTTTACTTTTGAATAGAAATTTATCTTTCACCATTCAAGTGTAGTTGGAGAAAACTGTCTTGAGCTTTGTAATGGTTAAGTATAAAATTTCTTGGATTAGTTTTCCATGTTGTTCTCATGTTTTTGTTATCTTTCTCCTTCCAACTTATGCTGTCTTCAACACTCTTTAATTTTCCTCAACCTCTTCTATTAGAATCTGCTGTTTCAATTTCAAATGCTGGATATTAGCTTCCCTTGACTTTGATGTGCACAAACCAGTCTTTCATGTCTCCTACTTTTTTCAAAATTTTATTGGATTGTGCAAAGAGTAGTTTCACAGCTCCTTAATTTATTTGCTTAATAATCGTTTACTATCACACCCTTTGTTATGAAAGTAGGGAAAAGTTTGAGTCCCTAGGGCACTAATTTTTATTTATCTTCTTGCATAAGCAGCGATTTGGTATATTAGATACTGAGCAAGGGCTTAAACTAGATACTGAACAAGGGCTTAAACTAGTGCTTCTGAAATGTTTAATGTCTTTCACAGACCCAAATAAGCATATACCTGACAAAGCACTCCCACAAGTGTGAGATATAACATGCGGTGTATCCAAGGGGTAAATAGGAAGAAAGGGGTGAAGTCAGCAGAATGAGAAGATTAGAATGGAATTGTGATGCTGAACCTGAGTTAATGGGCACTAAAGGCAATTACCAAGTAGTTAGTAGAATAAAGTTTATACCCTAAAAACCACTCTTGACAATTGACTAGAAATAAAATTTAATATCTTTACTGCAAAATGTGATTCCAGTTAGCAACCAGATTTCTAAATTTCATTGGTATATTCTATATCATTTTTGGTTCATCCATCAGTCATTTTTGTTTGTCATAGAATAGCTATTCTTTGAAGAATATAAATAATATGGCATCTTAAACAAGCTTCATTATTTTATTATTTCTCATGTGCTGTTCATGTAGGTCTCGTTAATTCCCAGAAAAAAAACATAGTTGGTGGTATTCATTTAATGTTATGCAAAGCACTAATAAAGCAGGATTTTAGGGGTGGTACAGAATATATGTTTTCAACAAGAACACAAAGAAATACTGATTCTGTAGTGATAAATTTAAGAATAAAGTATACAAAGTGATCTGAGACAATTGAAGTCTTTTTAATGCACTAGCTTGAACTGGGGAATCAAATGAAATCAATTTTCAGGAAGCATTATTCACTATTTCCTCCATAGGAATGACATTTTTTTCTCTCCTTATTTTTGTGAGTTTTACGCAACCTTCTTTAACTTTTAATGATTTATGCATCTTTCAGTGCATAACCTATTTGTGCTCTTTCAGGAAAGAAATCCTAGTGAGGGTCCAGTACCTCGCCTTGATACAGGCTTGTCCATGTTATTATCTATCACAACCCTTGTAGTGGCTAATATTATTGAGGAAGAGGAAAGTGAATTGATTGATGAAACACAACAGAGTCCTACCAATCAAAGAAGAGAAAAACAGGGGAAACGTCGAAAGGGTCTAATTACTTCCCTGCAGCTATTGGGTGACTATGAGGGGTTGTTGACTTCGCCTCATCCTGTTAGCATGGTAGCTAATCAAGCTGCCGCCAAAGCTATAATGTTTATCTCAGGCCTTACTGTCAGTAATGGTTATAGCATGAATACAAATGACATGCCAGTCAACTGCTGTAAGTGATTACATTCCTTAACATAGCAGTTCATATTATCAAACCTTGTGTTTGGTGCGGAAACAAGATAATTCCAATGATGTTGCTAAACTGGTTCAATTTCCTCTGCTACCAAAATGTTACAACTTGAATTGGCAGCCTGATTTTTTGTTTCTGTACATTTAGAAACTTTAGAAAGTTCCCCTGTATATAGGGGGGGTTTCTTAAGAAAAAAAGAAAACAATTATTAGATGAGCCAATTGAACCCTTATCTGTTTTCTAACACCAGTCTTTTTCAATTGCTATTCACTGTTTTCCTCATTTCAGACTTTAGAGGGTGACAAAAACAACAAAATAGTGAACTATTTTTCTCCTATAGTTTTATAGTAGGCTAGTAGCTATTGTCTTCCCAAAATATGATTCTCTATCCACTGCTCTTCTAGGTTTATTTTGCTTTTTTTTTCTTTGTTCTCAACCTGTTGGCCCTCGATGTCAGTCTTTATTGTTTTTCTGTGGCTCTGAATTCTAGTCTTGTTTTCCATTTTATTACTTTGCAGCTGGAAACTTGAGGCACCTTATTGTCGAGGCTTGTATTGCAAGAAATGTGTTGGACACATCGGCATATTTATGGCCAGGCTATGTAACTCTTGCCAACCCAGTACCTAGGAGTGTTCCCAGTCAAACACCTGGCTGGTCGTCATTGATGAATGGGTCACCTTTAACCCTCTCAATGATAAACATTTTGGTTTCAACTCCAGCTTCCAGGTATGCTGCCAGTGACATTGTTTAAAAACTATATTTGAATTCATCTATTCCTTTTCCCCTTTAAATTTTCCTGGGTATTTTTTATTGCATGGATGATGAACAGAATACTGCACTATCATTATAATCGAGACAGCATGAGTTTCCTATCTTCTTTGAATAAGACTTAACATTGAATATTATAAACCATCATAATTGTTTTACATTTTCAAGATAGCACTCTTTCCATTGGTTTTGTTTCTCATCATTTGGCCTCTGTTTCCATTCTTGAGATTCTAGAGTTTTTTTCCTTTTAGCTAAATTGTGATTCTATACAACTGCAGTGTTTTTCTGTGGAATGGCTTGTTTTATTTTCATTTTTGCTTAACAAGAGTGTGAATTTTTATAAATGTTTATTCTTATGTTGTAGGGTGTTCAAAATTTAAAGCAATGAACAATGGTCAACTTGATCTAATTAGCTTCATAGTAATTAGCTCTTAATGTCATTATTTTTTGGTCAGTGATGCTATCCTATGAATGCCTTAAAAGAGGTTAGCTCTTAATGTCATTATTTTTTGGTCAGTGATGCTATCCTATGAATGCCTTAAAAGAGGTTAGCTCTTAATGCCATTATTTTTTGGTCAGTGATGCTATCATGTGAATACCTTAAAAGAGGCTGTTTCAGGAAGTTCTTTTGTCTTTTGAATGTTGTTATGTTGACAAATTCCATAATGGGGTTTTTTAAAATTCTGCATAACTTGAATACAATCAAGTCGAGAGGTTTTATGATTAGGATTTGTCATCCATAATATTGCTGTAATTACGCTAGAGGAAGATTCAAATACATGTGCATACGATGAAGGTCATAGCATCTTGCTAAAAATGCTATTCCCTAATTTCCTAACCTGGTCCTATGTTATGCCATTCTTTTCCTGAACCATGCATGTCAGATGCTCTTTTTTTTTTTTTTTGTATATTTACCCAGTGGTATGGCAACTGAAATTAAGATGGATTTGATGGAAGCTTATCAGCGATCGAGAAAATATATGAGATTGCAGCCAATGGTTCTGATGATGAGAAGATATCTGCCGCTACTATTCTTTGTGGAGCCTCTCTTGTTCGTGGTTGGAATATTCAAGTAATGTTTCAGAAGCCCTCCTCCCCACTCCTTCTCCAGTTGAAGTTATTAATTAATTCTATTGTTGTTTACAGGAACATACAATTCTTTTCATTATAAAATTGCTGTCGCCTGCAGTTCCTGCTGATTACTCTGGGAGTGAGAGTCACTTAATAAATTATGCTCCGCTTTTAAATGTTCTTCTTGTTGGAATATCATCTGTGGATTGCGTGCAGATTTTATCCTTACATGGCTTGGTGGGTTGAATTTTAACAACACTTCTTTACTGACTTGTGTCTGTATTTGTAATGCATGTCTTTTGCTGACTGGTGCCCCTGTGTCCTTTTACACATAAAGAAAAGAAAAAATATTAAGTTCTTGAAGAGGTTGTTTTATAAAGAGTTTGTCACGATGGAATATAGAGGTTTTCAATATGCATGAAAACTAAACAAATGTGCCTTTATTTGATTTTGTGAACTAATAAATCATGGGTGAGATCCATATGCATAGAAGAGAAAGTCAATGAAAAAATTTAAAAGAAATTAAAAAAAAAAGAAGCAAAAGGTTAATAGAAATTAAAGTGAAGAACCAAACTGCAGAAAAAAATGAAAAATTTGTCCTTATGCTGTCTGTCAACTGATGTTAAACATCTATTGCCAGGTTCCACTACTTGCTGGTGCATTGATGCCCATCTGTGAGGCCTTTGGCTCTGCTGTTCCCGAGGTCTCATGGACTCTTTCAACAGGCGAAGAACTTTCTTGTCATGCAGTTTTTTCTAATGCCTTTACACTTCTTCTGAGATTGTGGAGATTTGACCATCTACCTATTGATCATGTGATGGGAGATATACCACCAGTGGGATCCCATCTAAGCCCTGAATACCTCTTGCTTGTAAGGAATTCCCTTTTAGCATCCTTTGGAACTCCGACCAGGCGTCAACTCAGACGTAGGAGATACTCAAAAATTTTGAGTCTGTCTGTAGAACCCATATTCATGGATTCTTTCCCGAAGTTGAAACTCTGGTATAGGCAGCATCTGGAATGCATTGCTTCTACCTTTTCCGGTCTTGTACATGGAACCCCTGTTCATCAGATTGTTGATGCACTCCTCAATTTAATGTTCAGAAAGATAAATAGAGGCGTTCAGCCTTCAACTTCTACAACCTCTGGAAGTAGCCTTTCATCCGGCCCTGGTGCTGAAGATGCTCAAGCTAGGCTTAAAATACCCGCCTGGGATATCTTAGAAGCAACTCCATTTGCCCTTGATGCTGCTCTGACAGCCTGTGCCCATGGAAGACTCTCTCCTCGTGAACTGGCTACAGGTTTGTGCAATTTGCTCAAGATTTCCTTCATCGGTTAAGTCTATGGTTTGAGACCAGTTGGCATGCAAGGAAGAAGTTGGTGCCTTAGAGAAAATATTGAGAGGACATCAAGAATACTGTTTTGGTATGTGATTGAAATAAATGTGAATGAACTTGGTAAGTAGGAAAATTGGTGTTACTGAGATCTAAAAGGGTTAAAATTTAGCCTTATTCTCTTAAAACTAACACAATACTGTAATCACTGTGTGGCTATGGGGCATATTAGAGCAGAGGATAGTATAGAGGGATTAAAATTTTACATTATCTTAAATTTTTAATCACCAAATGATCATATTGTTGGTTTAGACGTGAAGAGACTAAAGTTTAATTGTACCAAAACTTCAAAATGTAAAAAAACTATTTTCCCTGATAACTATGTGCTCAATTCTAATCTATTTACACCTGCACCTTTTATCATAGGGCTTAAAGAACTTGCCGATTTTCTACCAGCATCTTTGGCCACCATTGTAAGCTACTTCTCAGCTGAAGTTACACGAGGCATATGGAAGCCAGCTTCTATGAATGGAACTGATTGGCCGAGCCCAGCTGTAAATTTATCCTCTGTTGAGCAGCAGATAAAGAAAATACTGGCTGCCACTGGTGTTGATGTTCCAAGCCTTTCTGTAGGTAATTCTTTATCATACAGATTACTGTCCCTTTCTTAAGGCTATAGGGTTTATAGTTCTTCATAAACGGAAATTTTTCTTGTATGTTTTTTATGCATTGTTAGAACAAACGACAACAAACTGCATTTTTGAAGACAATAGTTATACTTGTACAGTTTTAGGTTTTGGATTTTTCATCCTTTTGTTAAATTTCAACTTTCAAGCCCATTCATGTGTTAGACCTAGAGATCTTCATATCATGATAAAGCAGGAAGAATGAGTATGCATGAGATATGTTTAATTTTTGACAAGGGAATATAATTTGTAGAAAAACTAAATCCATTAATGAGGCTCAATACTTGTTCTTGCAGGGGGTACATATCTGGCTACACTTCCTTTGCCATTAGCTGCCCTAGTAAGCCTCACAATTACTTATAAATTGGACAAAATGTCTGAAAGGTTCCTCACTCTGGTTGGCCCAGCCTTGAATGCCCTTGCTGCTGGTTGCCCATGGCCATGCATGCCCATTATAGTATCTCTATGGGCCCAGAAGGTTAAGCGTTGGAGTGACTACCTTGTGTTCTCTGCTTCTCGTACTGTGTTCCACCACAACAGTGATGCTGTAGTTCAGCTTCTGAAGAGCTGCTTCACATCCACTCTTGGTTTGAGCCCCCCTCACATTTCCAGCAATGGTGGCGTGGGTGCCCTTTTAGGTCACGGGTTTGGCTCCCACTTTTCTGGTGGAATCGCTCCTGTTGCCCCTGGAATTCTTTACTTACGAGTTCATCGATCCGTCAGAGATGTCATATTCATGACAGAAGAAGTTCTCTCGCTTTTAATGCATTCTGTTAGAGATATTGCAAGTAGTGTGTTGACTAGAGGAGCAATGGAGAAATTGAAGAAAAGCAAATATGGGATGCGATATGGGCAAGTTTCTTTTGCTGCAGCAATGACACGTGTCAAACTTGCAGCTTCACTTGGATCTTCTTTAGTATGGATAACTGGCGGATTAAATTTGGTTCAGTCTTTGATTAATGAAACTTTACCCTCTTGGTTTATATCAGTCCATGGACTGGAGCAGGAAGGCGGAGAATCTGGAGGTATGGTTGCAATGCTAAGGGGTTATGCACTTGCTTACTTTGCGCTATTTTGTGGGACATTTGCATGGGGAGTGGACTCAGAATCAGCAGCCTCAAAAAAACGGCCAACAGTGCTCAAAGCTCACTTGGAATTTCTGGCAAGCGCTCTAGAGGGGAAAATATCGCTTGGTTGTGATTGGGCTACTGCATGGGCATACACGTCTGGGTTCGTGTGCTTGATGGTGGCTTGCACGCCAAAATGGGTGCTTGAGGTTGATGTGGATATATTGAAGAGGGTAAGCAAGGGGTTGAGGCAATGGAATGAAGAAGAACTGGCTGTAGCGTTACTGGGACTTGGTGGAGTTGGTACAATGGGTGCAGCCGCTGAACTGGTTATTGAAATGGGGTTGTAGATTTTGTCTAAAGCATGTAGCTTGAATGCTAACTGTGGTAGAGCTAGTGACGAGGGGGGTTCGGTCCTCGAAAAATATATGAAGTTACTAACATCTTTAGTTATCTTTCTGTAAAGTTAAAGCTCATGTATAAAATGCTATTTTTCAAAACAATTCTGTAAGAAAGTAGTAGAGTTGTAGATTCGTGACGAGGGATAGTACCCTTCTCCAGTCTATATCTATACACCTTTCTTTTTCATAGTTTTGAGTTTGTTCTTTAGTTCTTTCTATTCAGATAGTTGTATTCTACTTTAAATCTAGAATGAACTCCTAATCATCATCTTTTCTTTTTTCTTTTTTCTTTTTTGCTGGGGGGGTAGTCTTTTTGTCAGCCGGTTCATGGCATGTTGGTCGAGTATATGTCAAACATTAAATTAAATTAAAAGGCTGATGTCTGTTGTGCATTGGGAATTTCTTGTTGTTTTGTTTTTGCACTTGATTTTTTTTATTTCATTAGCTTGATTATTTGTTTTGTTTTGGCAACTTGTGGTGTTAATAAAAAACTTGACTCCTAGTTGATGCTCAATTTGAAAAAAATAAATTAAATGGATAATTATAAAAAAAAATCATAAGATTTGATAGTGTTTTCACTCACTCTACTTTGAAAAATTATATTTTATATCCTGAATTTTATACTCACATTAACATTTGACATCTTTCTAGAAAAGAGTCAACAAAAAAATTTGATTATTTATAGAATTGTCATTATTTTTATTTAATGACTAATTCTATTGTAAAACTAATATTATAACTTTGAAAAAAAAATCTCCAAGGATTTTCACCAAATAATTTGCAAGTCGATGACAATTTCATAACCTTTACATGCATATCAACCAAAGAAACCCTTATAAATTAATCTATTCAATTCCATGAGTAAAAATCCATTCTTTAACATCATTAATATCAAATGGTATAAACCGGAGTCAATTCCACAATTCATACTTCCTAAACTTAGACATACAAGGTAGTTATATAGATAAAATAGTCTCTAACATATTTTTATATCTCATCCAACAAATCTACCAATGAGCAAGTTACTTGAAAAGGAAAATATGAATCCAAATCATTAAGACCTAACAAGGGTAGATTCAATATCAGTAAGGGTAACTCCTTGAGATTCTAACACTTGTTCAGGGGTTGACAATGAAGTGAGCAAATTTCATATTATGAAGGAAGGATGTTGGTGGGATCTTATTGAGATTTCATCAAACAAAGAAAGACATTATGATTGTTAAGATAGAGAAAGCATGATAAAAGAAAGGTGGTGGATGCCATTTCCAAGGCATATGCATTGATATACATATAAGATAGGCTCTCACACACTAATTCACCCTCTTAGTCTAAGCATTAGTTTAAAGATGGTAAACAAAACTCTTTAAGATCTTTAGACTCCCAACTGGTGGAATAACACTTTCCAAAAAAGACTTGTGTACATAAAATCATGGTTCACTCAACTAGGATGAGTTGTCATAGATCAATAATTAAAAAAACAAACCAATATCTTAGAAATCAAATAAATAAACAATGCAGATTATCTTAAATAAAATGTATTTGGATGGTGTTATCTTTTTTATATATATACAACCCGCTCAGTATTCAAATTCTAAAGGCTAGTCAGGATTTCTAACTATCAAAATACTACACCAAGTAACGATCCTAAATCTTTTTGACTAATAATAAATAATAACCTTGTTTTTTTCATTTATACTTGAAAGATTCCAATCCGGAAAGACAATTACCTTGACACCACAGACGTGCTAAACTTGTTGGAACATGTAGTTGTAGCTTGGAGGGTGTCCTGATGTACTAAAGAAAATGTAAAAAGAATTACAGATAATAATTTCAGTTAAAGAAACGAAAGTATGCACTCGCTGTATTGGAAAAACATCCTTATTTTCTGCTTTACAATCCCATATAGAATTAATCTACAACAAAGGAGTTCTGTTTCTGTATTTGCAAATGTTTGCCTGTTGAAGAAAACGAGACATCATGGACGTTGGCTTCAAGCAGTATACAGCTGTGAGATTTCATTTCATAGGGCTGCAGAATGATAGGCTCACTATCATTTGAGAAGAAGCCTGGAAATGGAAGAGCTGTATCAACCAATCGATGCCATGCCATCCCTTCAGGAACTTTGGGCAGAGTGACACTTTCCGAGTGTCCTGCTGCATTGAAAGCAATGAAAATGTCACCCTCTACATGGGAAGATTCTGAGATCAATATACTCCCTGGTTTGTCAACCTTAAGTGTCATGGCAAGGAACTTGCAGGATGGATCTTCCCATCTCGGAGGAGTCTGGTCGCTTCCATGCCAGTCGATATTTTCTTCCTTCAAAAAGTCTCTCTTCTGAAGGAGGTCACTTCGCCTCGTTTTCAAGGAGCTCAAAAATGAGATGAACTGTGTGGTTTGGATGCCAAAACCTGTTGACAGTGCATCCCAATCAAAAGGTTTTTGGCTGCCATATGAAGTGGAACCCCCGGAAGATTGGCCACACTCATCTCCCATGTTAAGAACAGGAACACCAAGTGAAACAAACAAAATAAAGAGATAGTTACGGATTTGTTTCAGTCGTCTTTCAAGGATAGTGGTTTTGTTTGTGGGTCCTTCTTCTCCACAATTCCAGCTTAATTCTGAAGCTACCTCATCGCCACTGAAGCTGACTAAGTCAACTAGAGGAAGTCCAAAGTTCCTGGTGATAAAATTGAAAGAGAAAGCTGGGCCTCGTCCGCTAGAAAAGATGTCCCCACTCCCACAAAGCCGTGTTGCGAGGTCACTAAGAAGACCCTCACCCCTCAAAAAATTTCTTACATCATAACAAAATTTTGTATTCATTTCAGCCCATTTCTTCCAATGAGGAAAGGCAGTTTCCTTTGGCTCCAGATCATTGGGATCCCAACAATCTGAAATGATCTTTGTCTTTGAGAGTAATGGATCAAAGGCTATTGCTTCAACCACGGGAGGACGAGACAAATATTCACCACCAAAGGACCTCAACAGAGATGAAGCATTTATGAAACAGAAACCATCTATGTGAAACTCAGTAACCCAGTGCTGAAGACTATCTAGAATCAACCTTTGGACGACAGGATGATTACAATTCAAAGCATTTTGTGATTCCAAATCTGTAGTAATGCTGGTGCAATAGTAGGATGAGTCATCAATTCCTTGTAATGCTCCAGCTTCAGCAGTATGGGTGAAAACAACTTCCAGCAAAACTTCTATCCCATTGGCATGCAATTTCTTTACCATCTCTTTCATCGAGCTAATGGCAGCCACAGAGCCACTAGAAGGACCATAAATGATTGATGGTGAAAGGAAATGACATGGAAAATACGGCCCCCTTTGCTCATCAAACGGAAATATTGACTCTAATAGGATTGCATTCACACCAAGATTCTTAAAATGACTCAACTTCTCAATCAAACCAGCAAAGGTCCCTGCAGCATCACTGGATATCTGGCTAGAGCTGTCCTTTGTAAAACGCATCACATTCACCCGATAAACAACTAGTTTCTCCATTGCCAAGTTAGGAGGAACATCATCATTCCAATCAAAAACAGGTTCTGTACATAATCGTCCCAGATACTTAGGCAACAGGCCAGATACATTATCTGTGATGGAATTAACGATAATTTTAGAATATGGATCCAAAATAACAAGCCCGGCATCATATTTATCTGGGTCACTCTGAAGAGCAGATCCTTTACATCGATAACCATAGCTCAGAAAAGTCCATGCACCTTCCAGTGAGGCATGCCAGATATCACCTGATCGATTGACATATGGATCTAGATCAAGCTCTAAAGCAGGCATGCCTGAATTACTATCATCATACAAGCAGAGAACGCAACCCGCCGCATTCCTTGAAAAAAAAGCAAAATTCATGGAACCATCAGTAGAAAAGGAAAGACCAAGTGGAGCTGGATAACCAGGATAAAATCCAATCGGAACACAAAAATTAGACTTGTTATGATCCCTGATTTCCATACCACTCGATGTAGATTTGAGCAAAAACGAGAGGTAGAAGGGGGTCTGTTTAGCTTCAAACTCCAACTCGATAGCATACGTAGCAGAAGAATTCTGTCCGAGCGGAGTCTCTATGGTCCTGGCATCAGAGGATGGACCAAGAGGCATGAAACATGACGAATCAGACGTGTATATCCCCCAGATAAGCATCACACTAGCTCCCAATTCCAAGGATGAAACTTCAATAAAAACTGCATACTTCCCGTTTATCTTCCCAACAGAAATTTTGACATGACCACCAATTTCTGTCCGAAATAGATAAGTCGAAACTTTCTTTAGCTGGTCAACTAAAGAATTGCTTGAAGTAAACATCATCTGTTCAGTTGGCTGGGCAGCTAGTCTTGATCTAGCAAACAACAATATCGAATCTTTACCAACATCCATCCTCCCAAACCAACTTGTGGGTCTGGCTTTTTTAGCTTTACAGACATAATGAATCGATTTAGATGATTCTAAAGATCCACAATTACAGAAGCATAATGGGGTTATTGCAAGTACGGGAGAAAGAGTTGCCATATCTCCTCCGAAACTCAAAAACCCTTGCTTTCCTACTGATAGTAAACTAACCCGAATTAACAAAAAAAGGAAGAATAGCAAAAGAGATGCATCCCATGATCAAATATCTTATTTAAGATCAGATAACAATTGTGATTTGAGTGAGGGAATAAAGAGAACGCAATGTATCTAAAGCCAATTCAGAAACAAGTTGAAGCCCATGAACAGAAAGGAATTAGAACTTACATCAATCTATGAAGGATTATTCATTGAAATGAGTTCAGAGAACAAACGAGAGAGAGAAAGTCCGAGTCACTAATAAGAGTGAAGTGAAGGTGTGTTCAATGATGACAGAGAGATCCGTCTCTGGTTTGGATGGATTTTTATTTTATACTTTATTTTTATCTGTTGCCTTCGCAAATTTTAAGGACTGCAAAGCTCATCTATTCAAAATGCCACCTTTATTTATTTGTTTATTTATTATTTTTATAACTCAAAATGCTAGCTTTGTAAATATTTATAACTGCTAAGTTGATCTGTTAGGTTCGTGGCGATAGTGATGGTGAGTTATTTGGGTTGGTGTGGTGGTGGTGAATCACAGGGGTGCTTCAGAATACGTTTTGAAAATATTTTAAAAAAAATTAAAATTTTATTTTTTATTTTAAATTAAAAAATATTTTTATATTATTTTCACATGCTAATATTAAAAATAATTTAAAAAAAATAAAAAATATATCATTTTAAAAATTAAATTTAACCAATCATACATATATGGGATGGGGAGGAGGCTAATTGGTCTTTCAAAGTATTATTATGGATTGTGTTATTAGTTGATGGGATGTTTAGCATTTTGTTTCAAAAATATTTTTTAAAAAATAAAATATTTTTATTTTTTACTTTAAATTAATAAAAATAATATTTTTAGATATTTTTATGTAAAAAATATTTAAAAAACATTATTTTTTGTATTTATAAAAAAAATCATTTTTAAAAACAATTTCAATCACGATTTCAAATACACGTTGTCAATGGTGCAATGGGTTGTGGTATGGTTGTTAAGTGTTGTTTAATGGTTGACATTGTATTAGTTGATGTTGTTGTTAGATTTATTCATACTAAAAATATAATTGTACCTATTTTAGAAAGCAAGAATATAACAATACTTTTTTATAATACTAACTAAAATTATTTTTAATTATTTTAGCCAAAATTAGAGAGAATGAATATGAATATAGATACTTTTAAAGAATTTAAAACAGCTAGCTAGAATTATTCTTATGTCTTTATTATCATTTTTTATATTAGAAGTATGATTTTATATTCATATTTCTCTCATAAGTCATAACCTTTTTTTAAGATGCAAAGGAGTATGATGTGATGGAGCTTGGGAAAAAAAGGAGTAGAATTATATGGTAATATAAGATTAACGATCTCTTTTACTCTAAATTTTATATATATATATATATGGTCATATTGTATAAAACAATAAGTAAAATCTTTTTTGAATCAATTTTCAAATTTAAATTAAATCCTTCAACATTACATTTAATTGGGACTAATCTTCATATTTTTGTTATTTCACTTTATATGGTTATCCTAATCTCAAAACTCAGGTCATAGGTTTAACGAGTTAAATTGATTGACTTAAATTTTCTTTCCTTTTTATAATTCATTTTTTTTCCTCCTAATTTAATCCGTCAATATTAGATAAATTGGGGGTGAAGCTTTGTGATTTGTTTTAGTTTTACCTTCTATGAAGTTATCTTTGTCCTATGATTTAAGTTATTGGTTTAATGGATTATACGAGTTGACTCAAGTTGTTTTTTTTATTCTTTTTTAATCAATTTTTTTTTTTGTTTTTTAACACTTGGTTGGTTGAGAATTGCAATTTGTTTTCTATTGGAGATTAATCTTGGCTGGACTTAGATTATTTTTTTTTAAATTTTATTCTTCATTATTGGATTTATTGAAAATTATTCTTTATAATTTGTTTTTATCCCATGACCTATATTACAAGCATGATAAGACAATTATAATTGATTCATTTATTTATTTTCACTTACGATCATGAGCACACGCACTACTAATTTCAATAGATTTTTAAATATTTTTTATTATAAAAAATGTTAGTAATGTTTGAATATTTTTATATTAAAACAATAATCGATCTAACCGCAACCCAGCAATGGACAATGATGTCCTAATGCGTCTGCTCGACATAGGTTTTCGTTTTGCATTACCCCCACCACTGTTCAGCACATGAACCTGGTTTCTAAAAATTTCGTGTTTGTTAAGGTTAACTAGAATGTGTCATGAATTGAAATATCATCAGCAACAAAATATGAATTGCTCTGAAAATATATACGAATTCTTCAGACCATAACGAAATGAATTTGCATAAACTCAAGCATTATAAACTAGCAATCAAATGCGGGATGCTACAAAAATGAACTTCAGCAGTAAACTAGAGAATATGATAAAATCACCTAACAATCTAAAATCAGAATCGTGAATGCTGTACTATATATACCCTGTAACTACACTCTTTATTTAACCATTTACAGTGCTCAACTTCAGCTTTCATGGTCACTCTTCCATGAAACCCCATCCATCATCCGAAAGCTGTTTCTCATTAGAGATATACTTTTCCACCACTTGAGGAAGGGACTTCAGTGATTGAGCATCAACCGAGCATGTGGGGCTCGGCTCTTTTGGACACTCTGATGGGTCGCCTAGTTCAGGAGCCATATAGGATGCCATGCTTTTACAGGATAAACCTGATGAGGCTAAAATGCAACTAGTCTGGCTCGAGGAAACAGATTTGCTCAATGGAACACGCTTGTTAAATTTCTCTTTCAGCAGTTTTACATCCAGACAAATAACAGATATTTCTCCCCTGCAAAGGCACAGATGGCAAAGTATATCTTAACTTCAATCTTTTCAGCATTCCCCCCAAACAAAGGTACATATGAGGCATTAACAGAGAAATAGCAGAAAAGTGTCATTTTCCCAACAAGGGAAGTAATTTGCTACGACAGCCACAGATATGTAGGAAAAAGTGATAGCAGGATACATAATAGGAGGAATTACGAAGGACAACAAATTTTCTGTAACCTTGAGATACCATTATTACCAACAAAAAAACTATTACCGACAAAAAACCTTAAGACTTACTGCAATGTATCAACAACACAACCATGGTCCACAAGAAACTCCCGCAGCTGCAATAAATCAAAATTGAAGGGACTAGTCAAATAGTAGTCATTGTTTAATTTGATAGTGACCCTAAAATACTCAGTGACAGGGAAATTAGTGTCTACCTTAGCATTCTCTTCCGCCTCCTTTTTTAGAGTTTTTGACTCTTGCACCACCTTATCCATTAATACTTCTTGCTCAGCAAGAGCATTTCGTGCAGTCTCCTCCTTTTCCAGCTTCTCCAACTCAGCTGCTTTCCTTAGCTTCTCTGCTGCAGCTAGTCGTGATTCAAGGGTTTGACGCATCTATAAATTTCCTTTCAAAGTTAAAAACAATAAAATTACAAATATGTGATCTGTCACTTGAATTACATTAGTAAACCAAGAACTTTCTTACGAAAGAAAAATAATTACAGTATAAGCATGTAGACACAGGTCGGCAAAAGAAAAGCATACTATAGAATTATAAAGGATACCTCCTCAACAAAATATCAAAAGGACACCCGCGAAAAAAATGTAAAGCAGAGATTCACAATCAAATTATAAGGCCAATACCTCATCAAGAATCGCTAAAGCATTGTCTCTTTCATCTGACAAGCTAAGTAGTCGAGCCTGCAATTCCCTCACTTCAGTTGCCAGAATTGCCTTCTCCCCATAAACTTCTCCAGCATGCTACAAACATAATCACATCGTCACCAAAAGAAACACAATTAAAATTAAAGGACTATAATCCACAACCAGTGATTAGATACAATATTACAATTCTCCTACCATGTCATTTGCCTCTTTTTCATGAGCAAGCATCTGTTTCAGTTCCTCCACCTTGACTAGAATGTCAAAACTCCTCCCAGCAGCTTCTTCTTTTGCTTGTTCTGCAGCTTTCTCTTGAAGTTCGACCTTTTTCATCATGTTCATAACCGATTCCATAGCTGAAAACAAGGTTTTCTGCAACAAATTACAAAAGTGCATTATAATTGATTTGGATTTGTAGATTATGAAGAATCTCAATCTCAATCCTGTACACAGAAGAAATATCTTCAAATTTTATGTAAATATAACCTTCATATTTGCTTAATTTGAACAACTGAAAACAAGACAGCATGAGAGGATAACACATTTAATTGTTTTAGTTACAAGTAAAGCAACAAGAAATAATAAATTACTCCCATGACTAGTAGATGCATATTGTACACATATGTTCCAAGTGCTAAATTTTGTGATTCAAACCAAAAATAAAATTCAAGGTTGGCAATACCTTGTTATCTTTAGCAGCTTTGACAGTCTCTTCAATAAGTTCAATTTTTGTACATTGATTGGAGTTCATATTTTCAAAATCATAAATGGAAATGCCACAAAAAGCTGAATGAAGACCACCTTCTGCAGAATCTGGCATCTGTTCAGTCACGGAATTATTTACATCTGTTGCAATGCTATCTGCACAAGATTCTCCCAGAGAGCTTTTTCGATGGGTAACCATATCAAACTCATCATCCTCGGGACCATCAAAATCTTTCCATTGACAGTGAGAATCAGCCAATCTGCCACTTAAATCACTATTTTCCTTTACCAAACTAATTGGTATAACTAGGGGAATCTGCTCCTGCCCAACTCTGATGCTAATTTCTACGCAATGATCCATAGATGATGGAACCCTGTTTTGGGAATCAAAGGCTTGACTGTGATCAGTATAGATACCCTGCATCAAAGTATTTGAAACTTCTTTTGATGTCTGAATTGACCCGGGCTTCTCTTCTTGGTGTTGAGGCTCTCCAACCAATATCAATTCCTCACTTTCAATATGCCCTAGCGATTGATTGGTGTTAGCATTTGCATCAGAAGATACAGCCATAGGTTGATCCTGCCTCTTTTCTTGATGAGTTGAATCACTACCAAGAATACCACTGAGACCAGCTTTCCTGGAATCTTTTTCAGCTGTTGATCTGGGTTCAGAAGAAGATCCCGCATTTCTCACCAATCTAACCTGTCGATGTCTCAACCCAGTTACTTGTTCCTCATGTTCAGCTGCACATAAACATGCTTGAAAAGTCATAACATCGTCATTGATTTGAGAATAAAGAAACAAAGAAACCAGTTTTATTTTAATGAACATAGTTAAAAATATTGTCAAGCAGATATGAGGCTCAACTAAACCTTCTCCATCTGAAATTGGGGTGGTATTCACACATCGAGGAATAGGCACAGCAGACTGCCTGGTAAGAAAAGGAAGAACTTCAGAAAGAACAACTTCAACTGCTACACCAGCATCTTTCGAATGTTCAATAGCAACTGCCTTCAGAATTCGTGTATCAACCTAAGCAAGACGAATTTAACCAACAAAAACACCTCACTCAGAAACAACATCAACAACAATGCGAAATGAGAGTAAAAAATCGACAACCTGCTTGAGACTTGAACCAAAAAAGAGGAAAAAAAATTTCAATTCATAAATTTAACGCTTCACGCAATGGAATTAAATGGGATTCTCAATTCATGGTAAAACAATACAACTTCCTAAGAGTTGGAAAGTACAGTCATCATACAAAAAAAAAAAAGCCTTAATCACAACCATTTCACGCGATCATGAACCAAATCCGCACAGAATGGGGCAATTACACTCCGTAACAGTAATAATAAATTAGTTATCATCTAACCTAAAGGGATTGAAGATCAAAAGGTGAGTATTCAATGGAAAAATGAGACTGGGAGGGAAGATATACCTGAGGGAATACATCCATCAAGCATTTATAAACTGTTTTGAAACCCATATTATTACTATTATTAAACAGCAATAACCTGCAAGCAATTAAAAAAGAAACATGAAAAAAGAACTATTTCTTCCGAAAAAAAAGTACATCAATAATATTAAAAAAAAAACCTAACGTTCTTCCGGCTTGTAAAAAATTAATTAAGAACATTTTTTTTTTAAAATAGTTATATCAAATTGAGTAATTATGATTATAAGCAAATGCATTCACCTTGGGTTTACGAACTGGACCGGATGCAGAGAGCGACAACGAGACAGAAGAGGTGGATGTGGTTAACTTAGGAGAGAAGAGGAAGGGATTGGCTTTGGCTATTTGTAGTTGACTGTGGTTGGGAGGAGGAGGGTATGTTTTAAAAATATTATTGAAAAATTAAAAAAAAATATTTTTATTTTTTTGTTTTAATTTAAGATTTTTAATTTGTTTTTAAATAATATCAAAAATAATTTAATAAAAATAAATATTTTAATTTGTTTTTAAATACCTTAAATATCAATTTTAACCATACGCGAAAACATTCATCAAGCAAGCAGAGAGAGCACAATAACACAACGGAGAAAGCCCTAGTTTGTGCTTTGTAGTCGTAAATGACAGAGTGACAAGCGGAGAGATAGGGCATCTTCTTCCTCTGTAGGTTTTGGTCGGCCTATCAGTCACACATTTGCAGGTATGCTCTTCAAAACCTCCTCCATTTATACTACTAGTACTAAGCACTTGTTGCATAAACAAATCAAACCCAAGACAGAACCTGTCCGGTTTGTCCGTGTCAGCCATCGGTTAAGGAATTTTTTTGAAGAAGAGAAGAGGATTGTATGAAAGGTTGCCCAAAAGGGCCCGACGACCACATATCTATCTTCTTCTTTTTTAATTATTTTTTTTTAATTTTCTTTTATCATTAAGTTCTCTACAATAACTTTGCAGCTTCCAAACACGACTACCTCAATTGTAACAGCCTGTGACTTCACCAAGGAAACTTTCAAGAAAGCTCCGCGTTAGGAGAATTTTTTTCTGAAATGTTCTTCTTTTTGCAATTACTCCCTCAGGTACTATCTCTCTCATAAGTATTTTATTTAACGCAAAATAGTTTCTCTTTTTGTTTCCTTTTTCGAGATCTTCGATTAGTAATTATTTTTTTCAATTAAAAATAATTAGGCTTAGGGTTTCAATATTTTTTAGGGATTCTTGTGTTTCATTTTAGAGATCTCAACAGGCCTTATTCAGGTCTTTCGTTTCCAACAAATCTCTGTTTTTTTTTTTTCAGGTTCAAGAGCAATGAACTGGGTTCAACGTAAGATCTACCTCTATAATGTCACTTTCGGTCTTTTCATGTTGGATTGGTGGGAGCGTTACCTTTTCAGTATCCTCATCAGATAGATCCTTTTTGTTTCATCTTTCTGTCTTAATTCATTTTGAATATTGAACTCGAGTTTGTGAGATCCTTAACATTGACAGATATTCTGGTGATCGTGCTGATGTGGTTTGTTTTCTACAATGGATCGCGATATGTCACCGACTTTTGCAAGAGGTATGTAGGATCAATACTCTTGCAATCTTTGAATTTGAATTGATAGAAATTGCATCTTTTGAACTTGGAGTTCTTTCAGATTGTTCTGTTTCAAAACTAGATCAATCCCTAAATATCTAAATTGATTTTTTTTCAAAGATTCAATTAAAACAAATTTGAGTCCAGCTGATTTAATATCATATTATTGGCAATCACTAGTTTGTAGCCCCCATGGTTGAATGTAAAATAAGAAAAATTTCAGTGTCTTGAATAGCATGCATATATGAATATAACAAAATAATAATAATAGTGAAAAACATTGATTTCTCTAGCATTTCACTTGACACACAAGGTTCATCATATTCCCCTTCCTATGAATATATATTCTAACCAATTACCGAGAGAAATTTCATTTTAAAGGTTCCTATGCAATAATAACAAATTAAGAAATTTTATTTTTCATCATTTCTTAACGTTTATTACCTTTTTCCTTGCTCTATCTCCCAATTCTTTTACTAAAAAACACTCTAAATCTAAGAGATTTTGTTGTTTAAATCCTTTAGCATCGCTAACTCTCTTCTCTTTATTGTTTTTCTCTAGGATTTTCAAGAAAAATGAAGTTATTACACTTTCCCCCTCTTTCATGGTCAATCATAACAAAACATTTGTACAACCATAATTTTTCAAATTCTCATTTTGTTTCTTAAATGGTATTTTTTTAATGGTATTTAGGTGTTATTTCTCCTGTCTATATATTTATTTTTAACCACGACATTAAATTTTAAGAATTTATACCCCAATACCCTTCTTTGCTCACAATCCATCTCTATTAAAATTTTATTCACCTCTTGAACTCTTTTATTTTTTTAGAATTTTCTGTGCTTTTACTTCCATTCCCATATTGTAAATTTCAAATCCTAATTTTTATATTTACTTGACAAAATCTCTTTTTTTATATATATGTTATTTTTTCATTTTTTTATATTTATATTAATACCTACTTTACTTTTGTTTTGTTTAGAGAGCATATGTTAAACGAAATTTTTGTTTGGTTATGCATTTAATATTTCTTTTTGATTCATCTATTTTTTGTATCTTTTGTATTGATGAAATTTATTTTTTAAAATATTTTACTTTTATTTTAAGATAATATTTATAAGATATACTTTTTAGTTATCATATTTGTTTTTATTTATGTATTAGCACACATAATTCCCAATTTAATTAATTACATGTATATATAAACATCTTGATTTTCACTTAATCTTTTTTTTAACTACGGAAAATATAAAAAAACTTTGTATAAAGTTTTTCAGTGAAATAAAATCTAATCCGAGGCTAAATGCTGTTAAGCGTGTAATTAGTCAGCTATGAAGGGTTGGATCCATTGAGCAAACCGTAAATCTAACCTATGCCACTACCTGTATGGGCTGGGCTGGGACAATACGAGAATCAAGTGGAAAAATATCATTCTGTTTTAGCCAGAAACAATATCATTAATTGAGGGCCGAAAGGGGCTTCTTATAAGGATCAAAGAGTGTGTTGCGGGTTTATAAAGAATGGGATTCACAGCCCATGCTCCATGCCAATGGATCTAGTAAGTGGGTTTGTCTCTTTGTATACACGCCCCTTCCTTCGTTCCTTCGTCAAATCAATCCGTTTATCGATTTTATTTTATTCAAGAAAATAAAAAATAAAAGTTCTGGATCTCGATTGAGTGCGTGTGTGTGAGAGAGGACCTTCTATTAATCTTGACGAACCAGAGGATCTGTTTTTTAGTAATAACAGGTAGAAAGAAGTGATTTTCATTCTCTTTACATCCATCCATCAGTATTTTGATTATGTATACATACATACATATCTTTTGCTATGGCGTGTTAATTCATTTCATGTTTACTACTATTATTGTTTTGACTTGTATTGTTTTCATATCAAATTGATTACAAATTTGCTGATTATTTTGCAAAGGTTAATATGCTTTAATGATTTTGCTGTTAAACGAAGAAGAAATGATTTGTCGACAATGAGAATGAGAGGTGTTGCTGCGATATGGTGGTTAATGGTGGTTGCTGCTGCATCTCGCCTTTCATTCTTGCACGCTTCTTCTCCACCATTGACTACTGTCCCAGCTTTTCTCTGGTCTCCTCACCACCCTCATCATCAGTATGTATCTACTTTTTCCTTACCTTTACCTTTTGCTTCTCATTTTCCAATTTAAACCAATTACCTGTTTTGCTTGAAATTCTTGCCATGATAAATTGGCACCGTCTCATCATCAATATCAGTATACTATCTTATTTTACATAACAAAACTGACCCAAATTATAAAACAGCATTTTGATATCTCATTAGCTCTTTAAGTTAGGCATATGCTTCCCTTTTCAGTTTTTATATTTTTCCATGGTAATCTGCTGGATAGTACAATCAATTTTATTGAAATTCATGCAGCAGTAAAAAATTTCCCGAAAAAAGAAGTGAAGATTAATTCATCCCATAAACCTCAATGAAACGCTAATACAACTGCTTCTGCATATGGGATATGCATCTTCTATTATATTTATCTGTTTGTTTGATGTGCCGCCTATTGGAATCAACTATGGGATATGTATTTAGTATTATTATGCTAATACAACTAAATACTACACCTTTGCTGCATATTCTTCTGTCAGTGAAATCTTTAAATATGTTAGATTCTGATCATGGGTTTTTCAACAACAGAATGACTGAAGTAGTGAATTATCAGACCATTTCTTCAAAAGATCTTGCCAGGTCGGTTCTGTCTGAAGGAGGCTGGTCAAACTTACTGGTACTAAGCTCTCCTTTATGCTGATAGATTGTTGCAAAAAATTTCTGCAATATAAATTCAAACACATTTTCTTCAAAAGAATCATAAAGATGTGAAATTCCTTATTCATTTTTTGTTTCATTTTTGTACCTTGTAGTGCTCAGAAAAGAAAGTTCAGCAGTCCATGGATCTGGCGCTTGTCTTTGTTGGCAGGGGGGTAAGAACTTTTGGGGCTTGTCACAGGTCAAGTGTGTTGACACTGCATGAGTTCAATAATAATTTTTATTTCCATAGGCCTGATCTAGTGAACATGCTGCAGGGGCTATTTTCTTATGTTGTTCATATGGTAATTTTATTGCAGTATTATGCAACCACACTAGGTTCTGGTTGCATGTTATCGGGTCTATGTTGATAACTTTTCACTTTGCTAGTTTGATATCTCATTGGCAATGCAATATGTTGCGACTTTTTTGCTATTTTTAAAGGCCCAGACCTTAATTGCACACCTTTTGTTTTGTACAGCTGCTTTCCACTGATGTTTCTACAAACAAAAACACAGATTCAGCTCTTGTGAACTTGCTCAAGGTAACCAAAGCTTCTCTAACTATTTTGTAATGGTTTCTTAATTGAAATCAACAGACCCTGATTTGCAGAAACTGCAGTAGCCCTGCCTGTTTGTGTTCTGATAGTCAGCATTCCTACTCTGAACAGGTTTCTTATACCAAGTCCAATTTTTCCATGGCATTTCCTTATGTTGCTGCTTCAGAGGAGGCAATGGAGAATTCATTGGTTTCTGGGTTTGCAGAAGCTTGTGGGCAGGATTTAGGAACCAGTAATGTTGCTTTTTCAGAGTCATGTTCTGTGGAGGGTGAAAACTTTCAAAAGCTTGCAAACCTGCACACCATCAATGTAAATGAAATTAAAATATTTGATGCTTAGTTATGGAATTTTGGTGGTGTATGATAGACCTGTTACTTTCTTGACCATTACTAACATGCAGGACTATCTGACTTCAAGGATGGAGAAGAGGCCTAGTGGCCATACTGACCTGGTTGTATTCTGTTATGAAGGCTCCAATTCAATGAAAGGACTTGACCAACCACAAAGTGAAAGTGTGTTGAGTTAAAAACTGTTTGTTCAAAGTTATGTCTTTGCCAGGGAAATGCTCAAACATATATATATTAAATGGATATATGCAGGTGAAATTTTCTCTGAGCTCATCAGCTCTGTGGAGATGTTGGGGGCAAAATATTCTGCTCTCTATGTTTCAGATCCCTTCCGATCAATCCAGCTTCCTTATCATCAAGAACTAGAAAGGTTTCTTGCTGAAAGTGCTGCAGGAAATGCTTCAATGAATTCCACACACTGCGATGAAGTTTGCCAAATCAAATCATCCCTTCTGGAAGGAGTTTTAGTTGTGAGTTTCCGCGTTAGCCTTTTATCTGTATGCTTTATTCATGATAGTGCTTTTCTCTCTCACCATCTCTCAGTTGAATATAGAGACAGTTTGGTATATCATATTGGCTGTGGTCATTGGTGATGACCTGATTTTGAATGGTGAACTTCTAGTAGTCATCAGGAGAGTTTTGATTTTCTCCATCGCATGTCTTTGAAGATTTTTCTATTTTTAGTTGAATTATTGAGCAAACACCCACAGGCACATGGTTCTCAAGTATTAGTAAGGTGATTACAAGAGCAATACCATCCTGGACTAGAAGAAATAATGGAGAAACAGAATAAAGTCTAACGAGTGGATTGGCCAATATAACTTAATTCTATGTCATCTTGTCATCCCACTATAATACACCTGAAAGAAAAGCCTCAAAGGAGAATTCTTCTATTATTCCCCAAACATAACTGTTCTATGACCATTTCTAAATTTATTACCTGTTGTGGCTCTATTAGTGGCAATAAAAGTAGAGTTTGGAAGCTAAATTAAATATTAGTTATCAACAAAATCTGGTATCAAAAATTAGGCCCAAGACTAAGTGCTGGATTTAAAAGTCAAAAATCTCCTTTGAAATCTAAGAAGATATTTGAGTGGCCTAATTCTTACCTCTCTAGTCAGTCTCCAGTGAGTTCATGGTATTTAAAGCTACCCTTGCAGTTTTAGCTTCTTCTATGAATTCATAGATTCTTGATTCTCCGAAGCTTAATGTGAAGTTGATTCAGCATTATTGTAGAATTACTTTAGCTTAAAGGGGAGGTTTTTTCTCTTCCCTTTTTCTTTGTACTGTTTTCGTGAGTGTGCAAGCAGTCCAAATAACTTTTCATAAACTTGGCGGCTCCTAATCTTATGCATGAACTTCTTCTGTTTATCTATGCTACTATGGTTCATTATACTCATTTTCTTGCTATCCTTTTCTCCGTAGTCCATTATATCACCATGTTTATGAAGTCCTGATATTGTGTTTGCATGTGATGCGCCAGGGGATTGTTTTGCTTATCATTTTGATATCAGGCCTTTGCTGTATGATGGGCATTGACACTCCAACAAGATTCGAGGCTCCCCAAGACTCTTAATCGGGGGAGATGATGCCTTTGTTTTTGCGCCACCAAGTACTTTTGTCTTGGGCATTTGTGAAAGAGATTCGTATGGTGGTTGTATAGTCTTCACGGAACGGAGATGGTATTATTTAAACAAGTGTCATCTTATGATGGTAATAATGGAGCATTGTATTGTTTTTATTAACACACTGCATTATGTACTTTGAGTAGGGTTTTATTTAAACAAGTGGTCTGTATTTTCATTGAAAATCTAGCTGCTGCAATGATATGAACTTGGTAGCGGAAATGACCTGAAAACGTTTGCTTATATATAAAGCTCTGTTATGTTCACTATTGACCCCAGAATGATGTCTCGTCTTAATGAATGATTCTGTCTTGTCTTCATCGTGATCCAAAATGATACAGCTAGAGATATATACAAAATGATACCATTGAGTATTATTGTGGTTTTTCCTTTTATTGTTTGGATTCTATCTGCATAAAAATATTCCTAGCTTCCAGGAATTGATGTTGAAGGAACCGTGGCCTTGGTGCTTGTATTAATTGGGCAATTTCTTTTTTTATCACTATTGTTGTTGCTTAAACTCGTACTGTGTTCTCGGGAAAGCACACAAAAACAGGGGGCCAGGAGTTCCGGTTCCAAAGCGTCCGTGTTTATTTGTTCTTCAGACACTAGTTTGTTCAGTAAGAGGGTGGATGATTGCCAATAATTATTGGAACCAGCAATCCTGCTTCCTAGCTGTTCCTCGTATCCTGCGTGTGGCTTTTGTTTTAATTTTGTTCGCTTTGCGTTTTTAATTGCATGTGTTTGTTTTAAAAAAGCGTTATATTATTGTGTAAAGAACATTTTTAAGTATTTTTACCTTAGATATAACATAGCTATTGATTCCATTCCGTTCGGAAAACCGACACAAAACGGTGTTGTTTTTGTCTCGGTTTTAATTCCGGTCTGTTCCTGAAATTATGCCTAAATTCCGTTCGGAACGCTTCGGTCCCGTTCCAGGTTCAAAATCTATTTTTTTTATTTTAAAAAAATTATTTTTGACATTTTTATATCAAAATAATTTAAAAATTCTAAAATATTTTAAATAAAAAATAATTTAAATTTTAATTATGTTTGTTAAATTAATATTTTATTTTTTTCATATATATATATATATATATATATATATATATATATAATTATATATGAACAATGACAACATCGAAACGATATGCTGGAACGTTCCGTTCTAATCGAAAACTAACAACGACGAACGGTATTGATAACTATTAGATATAGGGATATGAAAAATATTTTTTAAAAAATAAAATTAAATATTTTAATTTGTTTTTAAATACCTTAAATATCAATTTTAACCGTACGCGGAAACATTCATCAAGCAAGCAGAGTGACAGCACAATAACACAACGACGTGCCCCTACGGGCTTAAGTTAGAAGAAAGCCCTAGTTTGTAGTCGTATGACAGAGTGACAAGCGGAGAGACTAGGGCATCTTCTTCCTCTGTAGGTTTTGGTCGGCCTATCAGTCACACATTTGCAGGTATGCTCTTCAAAACCTCCTCCATCTATACTACTAGTACGAAGCACTTGTTGCATAAAAAATCTCTCATAAACTCGGCGTTCAACCTCCTCGCCAAACCCATTTCAAGCCTCAAAGTTGTGTGGCGCAAGGACCCGCAACTAGACTATGCCATTGAGCAAGATAAGCCATACAAAATCTGCTCAAAAGTTGTCAAAGAGGTCCTTAACGAACCGGGTCAAGTAATCCCACTTCGTTATCTCGAAAAGAGGCGCGAGAGATTGCGCCTCAATGTTAAAATTTCTACTTTTCTTAAAAATAACCCGGGCCTCTTTGACGTTTACAAAGATCGAATCAAACCCAAGACAGAACCTGTCCGGTTTGTCCGTGTCAGCCATCGGTTAAGGAATTTTTTTGAAGAAGAGAAGAGGATTGTTTTGAAAAATGAGGGGTGGATTGTTTCGAAATTGTGTAAGTTGCTGATGATGGCTAAGGATAAGGTCCTTAGTGTGGATAAATTGGTACATGTGAAGAGAGAATTTGGTTTTCCTAATGACTTTTTGGTTAATTTGGTACCTCATTATCCAAACTATTTTAGGCTAATTGGCCCTCCTGAAGAGGGAAAGTCATTTCTTGAGTTGGTTGAATGGAATCCTGAGTTTGCGAAATCAATAATCGAGCAAAGAGCTGAAGACGAGTTTGGGTTGACTGGAATTCGTATGAGGCCTAATTTTTACTATAAGCTTCCTCCGGGGTTCTTCTTGAGGAAGGAGATGAGAGAGTGGGTCCGGGATTGGTTGGAACTTGATTACATATCACCATATGTTGATGTGTCACACTTGGATCAAGCTTCACAGGAAATGGAGAGGAGGACTGTTGGGGTTCTCCACGAGTTGCTATCGCTTTCATTGTTCAAGAGGATTCCAGTGCCCATACTGGGGAAGTTTAGTGACGAGTACAGGTTCTCCAATGAATTTTCAAGTGTGTTCACCAGGCATTCGGGTATATTTTACATGTCACTGAAAGGAGGGATTAAAACTGCGATGCTAAGGGAAGCATATAAGAACAGCGAGTTGATTCAAAGGGACCCCTTGCTTGAAATAAAGGACAAGTTTGTTCAGTTGTTGGAAGAGGGGTGGCAGGAGAGACAGGAGCAGTTGAAGTCACAAAGGGAAGAGGTTAAGAAGGACAGAGTGTTGATGGCAATGAGGGACGGGGAAACCGATGAACAAGAGAGCCGCAGGAAATTGGAAGGGCAAGAGGTCAAGTAATAGCTGTGACAAGTTATGCTGATCCTGGAATGAAATTAAGGCCAAGGAGCTGATGCGTAATGATAAAGAACAATCTTCCCCAAGTTAGACGCAGACGGCGTGATTTTCAATATCTCATTAAGGTTCTGGACTTCCATGAATAGATGGCGATTAAATGGTTGGGCTTGGTCATGATGTCTAGTGGTGATGGCTTGAGATTGCATAACCAATTAATTCTACCATTTGCGAGTTACAACATGATAAATTTCATGTGAGTTCCTAGATGTCTTCCTTCTTTGCATGTACCGTGCAAGGAAGTTCAAAATGAAAATGATTTGAGGAGACAAGGAGACTTTGATTTTGTTTTAAAGCAAATAGTCGGGGATGGAGTGCCCATGAGGTAATAGTTTGATGAACTACACAGGCTTTGGATTTTCTAATCTCTTACTATTCAGCTTCCAAATATTCTGTCTATTGATAAATAGCAAGTTTTTATTTACCGTTTATATGAATTTCAGATCTTGCACAACACTAATATAAAATCACATGGTAAGTGCACGAATGCTTATATGTTTTAGAAAATCTGGATGAAGTTCCATTATGTTGCAGAAGTACCCCTTTGTCCACTTTATGAAAATGGCTAAGGCTTTACGTGTGTCACGGTTGTGCATAATAACAGTGTAATCAACTGAGTTTTTGACTTCTAAGTTTCTGGGTTTACTCAAGTCCTGCTGTCAAAATGATTTTGCCCATGTAATATAGCTTGAAGGACTAAAAAATAAATATTATAGATTTATATATAATGATCTTAGACATTAGAAAGATTTTCTTAATAGCCTCAAGTTATTCTATATTTGCGCTGCATCCAATTCGGGTTTTTGAAGTCCAAATTACTATGCTTGCATAACTACTTGCATGCATGTTGCACCTTTCTTGTCTCATTATAAAATTGTTGTTTAGAGAATGCATAACAGGATTCAACTCCAATCATGCTTAGTCTTTCAGGTTGTGTTGCCCTCATGGAATGAAAGTAATTAGGCTTATAACATTGTGCAAGACCATAAAGAATAGTGTGGTGGGCAGCTGAACACCCCTTGCCTCTGTTTCTTGTTCTATATTTACCCAAACACTTTGGTTAGAAAATAAGTTGCAACATAATAACCTTGTGATTTACGGGCATTATACTGGTGTGCATAGAGAATAGTTTAAAGTTCTAATTGGTGAAGCCAGGAGGTGTTCTACTTCTGGCGGATGCCGTGTTTCGATGTGTTTGCTTGATGCGTACAACTTTTTACCATTTGATTTAAAAGAGACAGTTAAATATGGTTATCATCTTATTGAGTTTTTTTTTTTTGGCAGTAGTGTTCATTTTTCAGTAATATTTAAGATGTCATCCAAAAGGGGGTCTACGATTGAGATGCTAAGTGAAGCTCTTAAGGATGGTAGTTGATGTAAAGAGATCCATTGGTTGAAATAAATGACAAGTTTGTTCAATTGTGGAAGAGTGTGGCAGGAGAGGTTGCAAAGGGAAGATTAAGGACTAAGAAATGATTGCAATGAAGAATGGGGCAATGGTTGAAATGACCATTACCTGCCTAAATGTCATCTTAAAGAGCACCTACCAAACACCTTCTCTCTATTAGCACAACTTATTTTAACTTATTACAAGGTATTTCATTTCTCCTCTTTTCATGAGGTAAGTAATGAGGATCAGCCCAATAATCATGTCAATGACTCAATAGTAGTGTCATGTGTATCTATTACAAGAGTTAGGACAAAGAGACATTGAATTGGCTAGTTCAGCATACAAAGTAAAATGAATCTAGAGGGACAAAGAACGACTTTAAAACTTAAAAATCATCCTTTAATTCACCTAATCCAAGTCTAAGAAGAGTTCCTTTCAAGTTTTGAAAAGATCTTATGTATGAGGCTCTATGTCAACCTTGATTTGAACTTATTTTTCTTAATAAATCAGCAACATTGAAGATCTAATTAGATTTCTTTATCTTATTTTTATGTGATGGTAATTTAAAGTTTTATTTTAAATTTATATTTTGTGTTTTAGGGTTAAGAAAACATCAATTGAGCTTGGATACTTAGGGATTTGAATCTGATTGTAAGTGAGTTTTATACAAGTCCATGTTTTTGAGTATTCTAGGAAATAACTTAGGTAAAAAATACATATGTAATCTAAGTTTTAGATTATTATTTTCTTGCTTAATACAATTTAGATTATGGTTGTAACTTTGTATCCTTCTGAGGGTGATAATTCTTTTCTTTTTGGTTCTTTAAAGGACTGAAAATGAGGTAACAAGATTAATTTAAAGAGGCTATAACTTTAATAAGTGATGATTAGATCTTAGTCAACTTAATTTATATATAAAAGGGGGGTTTATTTATCTACTTTCTAGGCTTAATTAATTTTGACCTCTATGGTTATCCACAAGGGGATCATTCAATAACTATATGGTTATGTGTTTCCATGTATTTTATTGATTTCAAACTATAAGAGAATTTCATATTATGTGTGGAAACATGGAAGAAAAATTATTTCCTTGATTTGGATCCTATTGGGGTGACACCACCAACTATTTGGCTAAATATTTTTTTAAAGAAAAAATTTCATTAAAAAATTATTCATTCTACTCTATCACATGTGGCACAATACCATTATTTTTTAGAATTATTATTATTATTTCTCTTGTTTTGGGCCTTATTTGAGATACTTTGACAATCAGTGTCCATACTAATAATTTAGTTCAATGACAACCTCAAGAATTAGATAAATTGATTAACTTATACAACAAAATTGTCTACAATTCATGTTGATTTGTTCGAATATTTTTTCTAAAATTAATAATGTAGATTCACAATAATTATTAATCTCAATTGTTTCACAAGTTTATATACTGTAATTCTGGTTTTAATAGCAAATTTAGCAATAGATTGTTCACAATAACAATTTAGTGACTATTCTAACAATTAACATAAACAAATGTAGGAAATATACATAGACAAACAAACATGTTCACTCATTACATAAATTGAAAATAAATGGAAGAATAATCTAATAATTCATGAAATATAAAGGTTTGTGTTCCTGCAACAACAAAAAAAAAAGAAGCTTAGCCTTGCATATCTATTAAACAACTACTATAAAAAAAGAGAAGAATGCTTTAATTTTGGTATTTTTGGAGAGAGTATTTGTGTGTTCTCTATTCTGGTCGCTCTTCACTTTTTATTCTTTAATTTCTCTCTTTTTATAGCCAAGGAAATCCTAGTCCTAATTTTACAAAACAATCATTCTTTAAATAGATAGTTTTATATTTCAATATTTCAATAACTAATTTTCTAAAAATGAGAAATAACATTGCATGAGATATTCATTTTTTGACTTATTAGAGAAGCTAAATTACTAAATAAAAACTTCGATGTCAATTTGGGTGTTGTGGAATGTAATTTAGACTTGTTTCTTCACAAAATCTGTCTACTAGTAAAATTTATGTAATCTGAGAACCATTACCATATATATAGGTAACTAGAATGCTACCAATTAGTATTTCTATTTTAATCCATCACTAAAATAGAAATAACTCTTTAATCTCTATATATTAAAAGTTCACATCTTATCAAATACATCAAAAACTCAATTTCCCAAAAAAATCTTAGCATATCACTTTTAATTAGATTTTATTTTATCTGATAGCCTTCAAATATATAATATTATTTTAATATATTTTTAAATAAAAATAATTTCTACTACATTTACATAGTTCACTCAAAGTTGTCAATACCGTTCCGGTCGTCGTTCTAGTTTTTCTATTGGAACGGAACGTTCTGGTTTCGGAGCGTTTCGGCGTGCCGTTTCGGGGTTGTACTGTTCATATACAATTAATTAATTTTATATATATAAAAAATTAAAATATTAATTTAACAAGCATAATTAAAATTCAAGATAAATTAATTTTAAATTATACAATATAAACACAAATTCAAACAAATATAATCTCAAAATTTGAAGAAAAAAATCACAAGTTAATCAAAATAAAAAGGATTTTAAGGCTGGAACGGTACCGAGATGTTCCGGCTGGAATTTCCAGAACAGGTCAGAATTAAAAACAAGACAAAAACGATACCATTTCATCTTGATTTTTTCAACAAAACAGAATAGAATTGACAATTTTACTGTTCACTATTGTCAACAGCACGCGAAGAAGGAAGCGTGGAATTATCAGATATGTAGTTGAACGACTATTAATAGCGTGCATTTCTCAACCTATTTTAATTTCTTTCTTTATTTAAAAAAAAAAAAGCTGGACTGGGTAGCCGACATATATCTGGCGTGCATCCTTTCGTTGGTCAAGGTAGTAATTAACAAGTTATGTTCGTTTTCTATCTAATCACTACATCATGAGTGAAGAAAAAAATCTCAATCTCAATTCAATTTATATTATTATATTCTTACTAATTACATAATATAATAGAAAAACTATAATAACTGTAAAACGTTAATAGCTCTTGACTCTTATAAATGTATCAATTAATAAACAATATAATAATATATTGTTTTTTTTATATAAAAAAATAACTCTCAGCGGAAAGCTCTTTAACTATTTTAAGGAGTTTGTTTTTGCAAATAAAATAGACTATGTAGTAAATAATAAATGTTATAATTAGATTTATACTAGTAATTCAAGTTTTATGAGCCATGTTTATATTATTTCTACTATTTTCATCCGTTTTTTCTATTAACAAATGTTTTGGTGCAAACAATTATATGTTTATAATTTCACATCGTCATAGCAATCTTATCTTTTAAAAAATAAAAAAATATCAACAATTGTGTTCGAAACATTTTAAATTAAGTGTTTAATAAGAATAGAACGTCTTGGCCTAGCAGTGGAGAGATGGGACCTGTTCGATGTGCTCCCGAGAGGTCTCAGGTTCGAATCCGCTTGGGTGCAATCAATTTTCTTGGGGCCAGCGGACTTGGACGAAGTCCATGAATTAACTGGTCCAAGTGCCATGCCGCTGACACTTGGGCCATGGGATTGGTCGGGCCCCAGCGGGTACTGGATTATCCATTCCAAAAAAAGTCTAATCTTGTAGTATTGTAGAGTTCTTATAAGAATAGAGTATTTATTATTTATGTAAGAGTAGAGTTTGATTTATTTTTACTATGTAACAATACCTAGAAAAACTCAAATACCCCCAAATATACTTTTAGATAATATCAACCAGTCTTATAGAAAAATCAAAAATATCTCTGATATACAAGCTTAAATTCTAATACACTAAGAGATAAAACGGTAATTACAGTATTACAATTAATAGAATCCTCTACAGTGCAATCTATGATGGATGAACCTCTTATAAGCCACTGGGGGAAATGGTGAGCAACAACGATCAAATTATCAATGCGGGATAGTCTTTTGAAACATTTATTATAATTCTTACAATAGAAACTAGGAACAAGGTTGCTAGTCAAATAGCCAAGATGAAGTTCCATGCTTTGTACAATATAAAACCTAACTGTTTATGATCACGCAAAACGAATGCCCATTCTGTAACTTTTCAGAAACTGTTCTCTTCTCTAATGCTTACCTAAACAAATCAGCCTCGCCCCCTCTGATTACTAGAAACAAAAGGTTATGAGTGCAGAGCATCAGTATATAAGGAAGCCATGGCTGGCAAGAATTTATACCAGATTCAGAAACATTCAATTTGTGGCGCATATGGAGAATCTCAAGGTTTTTGTGCTTACATTTTTCGTCTTCTTCTTATTGCTTGTGCTCGACGTTAATGGCCAGCTGCATCCTGCTCCTCAACGCCCGCTATGTGTCTCACAGCTTTCACTGGTGAACTATGCGTGTGGAGGTTTACTTACGGCACCACCAGCTACCGCCTCCCTTCCCACCACCGCTGTCTTCCCTGCGGATGATGACAATAGCCACGGGCACAGGCACGGGCACCTTCACGGGCACGGGCATGGCCGTGGAGGAGCTCAAGAAAATAATTGCTGCCGGTGGCTGAACGATCTGGATGAGGAATGTGTCTGTGAATTACTGGTTCGCTTGCCACCCTTCCTTTCAAAGCCTCGCCATGAATACACCATCAAAATTGATGACTCTTGCAGCGTTTCCTACGCTTGTGGATTTTAATGATTCGTAATCGTTGCTTGTCTTATACTATACACAGATTGGTGATAAAAGCTTCGACTATGAATCTTTAATGGGTTCTATCAAATATTAGCTAAGGTGTTTCCATGTATTTTGTAATAATCTCTCCTAAAAATAATATTTAAATGATGGGTTGAAGATTTAAACCTGTAATCACCAAGTACAAACTTATTTAACCTCTCTAAATCATGATTTTCTAATCTCAATTTTAATAATATCTACGAGTTTATTGAAGTCACAAATTAAGATTAATTAGAGACCTAATGGTTGATGAAAGTTTAGGTAATTGAGCTTTTTGAATGAAGAGAAAATACATCACTCCTAGTACATCTTATCTAAAATTAATTGTATTGTTGTTTGATTATTTTTCTAAGTCGAATTTCTATTTGTTTGGCTATTCTAAGGTTCAAGTTAGATCGTGAGGAAATTTATGCCATGTTGGGTTAGAACTTAGCCATTTTAAAACCAGGGTTTTACCATCGTTTTATTTTTTATCTTTAAAACATGAGGAGTTGCTCTGCAATGTTTTTTTACTCTCTCAAATATTAAATTCTACAACTAAATCCTAATATTTCTAAATAAAAAAATGAACAAAATGATTGATGGATGATTTTTGATATTTTGGTTAAATCCTAACAAATAATCTTAAATTAATTATGATATACTTTTTTGCATTTAAAAAAAATGAAAAAAAATGTAATTTTGTTGCTTATAAAAATATGCTCATAAGAATATCAGGATTTGACCATATGCCTGAAAACAGAATATTTATTTATTTATTTAAAATAATGATTTTTTTGTAAAATTTTGGAGAAAATTAGATATTTTATATTGAGTCCGCATATTATATTGTAAGTCTACATAATAATATTAGAAAATGGCAAAAAAATGCCATAAAGTAAAATATATTTTGGAAATAACCCTAAAAGTTTTTCAATTTATTTTTGGAGTCTGGGAGATAACGAGAATTTTTATAGTGTAAGTATATATTATATAAAATTGTTTGGAATATATGAGAGAAAATCTCAAATTTTTTGAAATACCTGGAATTTATTTTAATATTTTGGAAAATTTTAAAAATATTTTTGAAAAGTTTTTGAAAATCGCAACCTGGGCAATTGGATCCTATATTTCAATTTTGTGGTGATTCAGCAATGCGCTCCTCCAAAACCACTGCCTATCAAACTCAAGATTTGAAAAATAAAAATTAATTTAATGGAAATTGAAGTTGATTTCCAACAAAAATAAATATACAAATTTGGGAAATTTATTTTAAAAAATATCAATATAATATTGTTTTTAATCTCTTAAAATCAATTTTGACATTAACGCATTAAAATATCTAAAAACAACAATATTTTTAATTTGAAATAAAAAATAATTAATTTCTTTTCAAAAATAATTTTCAAAAACATTTTGAAAGCCGTATATATCATCAAATCCTTTGAAACCATATGAATAAAAATAAAAATCACATAAAATCAAAGAAAGAAAAGAAAATATCTGGGAATCAGCAGCGCCACGTCTACCATTCCTCAGCCACATCCAAACCTGCTGCCTCCAACACGTTACGACTCCGCCTCTCACCCCCTCCCAGTAATAGATAGATAGATATATATATAAAGGAACTCTGAGAGCTTTATACTTAGCAAGTTGCTTCCACCAGTAATCCTCTCTCAACCTTCGTTTCTTTCTTTCAAGGTATGATACAGTATAGTACGCTACGCTATTCCTACTTCTTCTCCAATTCCTTCCTATCTTTTGTTTTTTTTCTTATGGATGGAGGTAGAGCCCTAAATTCAGTAGAGTTTGGAAGTGTTGTGCTTTTGTGTTAAGGATATTTTGTTTCAAAAAAAATATTAAATTGATATTTTTTAACTGTTTTTATTTTTATGATTTTAATATTAAAAATTAAACAATTTTTAAAAACATTTTTGAAACGAAAATTATCGACAAAGCAAGAACTGGGTTGATTTTATCTAATATTACTACAGTTATTGCTTTCGCCTGCTACCAGATGGCAGCGTGCCGTGCTGGAAACGGTTTGTCAGCCACCAGTAATGCCAAACGGAATTTGACCAAGGAGTTGTTCAGTCGCGGTCATCTTTTAGTTTCTACTAATGTTCCTCCTTCATATAAGACCTCAAAAAATGTGACTGTAAAGGCAGCTTTGGACAAGAGGCGCCATGATGGAAGAAGGGGTTTTCTGAAGGTTTTGGTCGGGAATGTTGGAATGGGTGGATCCGCTTTACTGGGAGGCGGGCGAGCAAATGCTGATGAGCAAGAAGTTTCTTCCTCAAGGATGTCTTACTCTAGATTTTTGGAGTATTTGGATAAAGGGAGGGTGAATAAGGTTGACTTGTTTGAGAATGGAACCATTGCTATTATAGAGGCTGTTTCCCCTGAGTTGGGTAACCGGGTCCAGCGAGTTCGTGTGCAACTTCCAGGACTCAGCCAAGAGCTGCTTCAGAAGTTTAGAGAGAAGAACATTGACTTTGCAGCACATAATGCTCAAGAGGACTCTGGTTCCCTGCTATTCAACTTGATTGGGAATCTGGCTTTTCCTTTAATCTTAATTGGAGGTCTATTCCTCCTTTCTCGACGCTCATCAGGAGGAATGGGTGGGCCTGGTTCCCCCTTATCTCTCGGCCAATCTAAGGCAAAGTTCCAAATGGAACCAAACACTGGGGTGACATTTGATGATGTTGCTGGAGTGGATGAAGCAAAGCAGGATTTCGTGGAGGTAGTGGAGTTTCTCAAGAAGCCTGAGAGATTCACTGCAGTAGGGGCTCGCATTCCGAAAGGTGTTCTTCTTGTTGGACCTCCAGGTACTGGGAAGACTCTTCTGGCCAAGGCAATTGCTGGTGAAGCGGGTGTTCCATTTTTCTCCATTTCAGGTTCAGAGTTTGTTGAGATGTTTGTTGGTGTTGGTGCCTCTCGAGTCCGGGATCTCTTCAAGAAGGCCAAAGAGAATGCTCCTTGCATTGTATTTGTGGATGAAATTGATGCCGTAGGAAGGCAAAGAGGAGCTGGGATTGGCGGAGGAAATGATGAAAGAGAGCAGACCCTTAACCAGCTTCTGACAGAAATGGATGGTTTTGAGGGTAATACTGGCGTCATTGTTATTGCAGCGACTAACAGGGCGGACATTCTTGACTCTGCCTTGTTGAGGCCAGGACGGTTTGATAGACAGGTAAGAATATTTTATCATTTTCGTTCTGGTTTCATGCTGTTCTTTGGGGCAGTCCTCATTATGAAGCTTTAATGCAGGTGACTGTCGATGTCCCTGATGTACGGGGAAGAACAGAGATACTGAAAGTTCATGCTGGCAATAAGAAATTTGATGCTGATGTGTCTCTTAATGTGGTAGCCATGAGAACACCTGGTTTCAGTGGGGCTGATCTTGCAAACCTCTTGAATGAGGCAGCTATCCTTGCTGGTCGGCGTGGAAAGACAGCAATTTCATCTAAAGAGATTGATGATTCGATTGATAGGATTGTTGCTGGAATGGAAGGAACAGTAATGACAGATGGAAAGAGTAAAAGTCTTGTTGCATACCATGAAGTTGGTCATGCCATTTGCGGGTAAGTGAGATCATAGCCCGTTTCTTTCTCATGGAAATTCACCTCATTAAGTCTCAAATTTGGAGTTGGTTCTAACTTATTTTATAAAATAAATAAAAAATTGTCATCGAGTAATTCTGATTAGAACTGAGTAGTAATGCTAGGAACTCAATTTGATGATAATCTTTTGTTGAGTAGCAGAATTGTGGCCGGCAAATCAGTCAAGAGTTATAGAAACTTGATCTTAGAGAACTGAAACCAGCAGTATAAATGACACCGAGATCTGAGGAAATCTCAATAGAAGTGGAAATTGATGCTTGAAAAAACTCTCATCTTGAAAGAAAAAAAAATGAAAAATCTGAAAACTAACGATAAGCTGATCCTTTTTCCTCGTTATCACTTCCTTCATTTGGTCACCTGTATGTATGTGAGTCCAAAATCATCTCTGTACCTAGGTAATCATCACTTGTTCTTGTGGAGATATCTTCTTTGTTGGAAAAAGAACATCCATCCATAACGATCTTTATTGTTCTATTCAGAACTTTGACTCCAGGGCATGATCCAGTTCAGAAAGTGACCCTCGTTCCACGAGGCCAGGCACGGGGTCTCACCTGGTTTATTCCTGCAGATGATCCAACCTTGATCTCCAAGCAGCAACTTTTTGCAAGAATAGTTGGTGGCTTGGGTGGCAGAGCCGCCGAAGAGGTGATCTTTGGCGAGTCCGAGGTGACTACTGGGGCCGCTAGTGATCTGCAGCAGATCACCGGTCTGGCTAAACAGGTAACTAGGCATTTGAAGTCACATCTGCTGTCTTTTCCCTACACTTCCTTTTGTATAATTTATCGGAGCAATCTAATTGAAACGAGGAGCATGATTAATCTGGTCTGCTACAGATGGTAACCACGTTTGGGATGTCCGAAATTGGCCCGTGGTCGCTCATGGATGCATCAGCTCAGAGTGCTGACGTCATCATGAGAATGATGGCAAGGAACTCGATGTCAGAAAAGCTGGCGGAAGACATTGACGCCGCCGTGAAGAGGATATCAGACGGTGCATATGAAATTGCGTTGAGCCACATAAGGTACAACCGTGAGGCGATTGATAAGATTGTGGAAGTCCTCCTGGAGAAGGAAACCATGACCGGCGATGAGTTCCGAGCAATCCTCTCTGAATTTGTCGAGATTCCTCCTGAAAATCGAGTCCCGTCCTCAGTATCCTCACCAGTGGCTGTGTAATTATTGTATGCTATTGCTCCCCATACGTTCACTGTAACTTTTACCGTACATCTTGAAGTGGTTAAATGTATAATTTGTATGTTCGATGACTAATAACTTTATACTAAAAGAAATTATTCTTATTGAATTATCAAAAAAAAATCATAAACAATTAAGCGGTCGAAGACAAATAACTTTTCAGATTAACATGTTTTTCTTTGAAAAACTCTTTGATTCTTTCTATTTAATACGTGGACCACTACAATACATATAGGTAACTGGAATGATACCCTTTAATATTCATGTTTTTATATATATATATATATATATATATATATATATATATATATATATATATATTTTTACCGTTTGGTATTCTTAATTTTTGGTATTTTTATTTAGTTTATTAGTAAAATAGAAATAACATTTTATTTCTACATATTAAAGATTCACCTTATTTCACATATTCAAATGATTTTTATAAACTCTACAAATATATATTCGATGCAAATAAAAAACCTATTTTGTTATATTTTTATTGTAAGTTTTTATTTATTTTTTCTCAATATTTTCATGTTAAAATTATCTATTCATGTTTTTTTTATTAATTGTTTTATTTTTAAAAAAATCATTGTTAATAAAAAAATTCATTTTTTTGTAAAAAAGAAAAGAGCTCGTGAATAAGAGAAGGAGTTTTTATTTATTTATTAAAGAGATGTATTTTTCTTCTTCTTATTTCAAATTATTATAATTGTTTTTATATATTGTTTTAGTTGTTTTTAGTTTTTATTAAATAAATCATGCTTCTAATAAACAATATTTATAAGAAAAAACACAAAAAGATAATTTAGATAAAAGATCACATATTTTCTATAGAGTTTGAATAAATAACTCTTTTTATAAATATATATTGTATTTTTTATATAATTAAATAAAACAAATTCAAAAGGTGTTCGGTGGTAAGAGTGTATCTATTTTTTACTTTCTACAAAAATAACTTTTAATATAGTTATTAATTAGTGTTAATAATTATGTTTTCATAATTTTAATCATTTAAATATTTTATTATTTATATTATTAAATATATATATATATATTATTCTCTTAATTTATAATTAAAAAGTTTTAGATACTATAGAAAGCATGTAGCAAAAGCTTTCTTCTCTCGCATTAAAAAGTAATTTGAAGTAGTACCTCTAGTGTTGCGCCAGTACCCTAACTACGCTTAGGCTTTTTGCCTAAGATCAATGCAGAAAATGGCCAACCGAGCCGAGGATGATGATCCATTCATCATACAGGCTTGTAAGTTAAGAAGATTTCCTTCCATTTTTGTTTAATATGAACCAGGTAAACCAGTGGTTTCGTCGCGGTTTCTGCTGTGTCTGTGCAGAAGCAAAAACACAAACATTAGCACTAGCAGAAGCAGACACATGCACATCACTCATCAAGCAATGCGGCACCTCCCTCCATTCCCTCAAAGCTTTCCATGCCTCCATGCTCAAATCCCACCTCCGCCGCAACCTCCACTTCCTCACCAACCTCATTTCCCAATACGCCTCTCTGGGCTCCGTTTCTTACGCCTACTCCGTCTTCTCTTCTACCCCATCCGCCGATCTCTTCCTCTGGAATGTCATGATTCGTGGCCTTGTAGATAATTCACATTATCATCATGCCATTCTTCTGTACAAACAAATGCTGAAATTGGGCATTCAGCCCGACAACTTTACCTTCCCTTTTATTATCAAGGCCTGCAGCTGTCTCCCCCACTTTGAATTTGGTGTTCGGGTTCATCTAGATGTTGTTAAATTTGGGTACCAGCCTCATGTTTTTATTTCAAATTCTCTCATTACTATGTATGGTAAATGTGACAAGTATGAGCTTTCTCGCCAAGTGTTTGATGAAATGCCTGAGAAAAATGTTGTTTCGTGGAGTGCTATAATTGGCGCTTGCTTGCAGAATGACCGTTGTGAAGAAGGTTTTTCATTGTTTTGGCAGATGCTTAGTGAGGGATCTAGACCCAGCAGGGGTGCTATATTGAATGCGATGGCCTGTGTTCGTAGTTATGAGGAAGCTGATGATGTTTATAGAGTAGTTTTAGAAAATGGACTTGATTTTGACCAGTCTGTCCAGAGTGCAGCCGCGGGAATGTTCGCACGTTGTGGGAAAATGGAAGTTGCAAGAAAGTTGTTTAATGGCATTATGAGTAAGGATTTGGTGACATGGGCAACAATGATCGAGGCTTATGCCAAGGCTGATTTGCCTTTTGAAGCTTTAGGCTGTCTAAAACAAATGATGTTGCAAGGGATATTCCCTGATGCTATCACCCTTCTTAGTGTGATCCGAGCTTGTTCTATTCTAGCATCTTTCCATCTTGCTCATATAGTTCATGGAATCATAACTACTTGGTTCTTCCACAATCAATTACTAGCAGTAGAAACTGCCCTGATTGATCTTTATGTGAAATGTGGAAGCTTAACTTATGCAAGAAAAGTTTTTGATGGTATGCAGGAGAGAAATATCATCACATGGAGTGCCATGATTTCAGGTTATGGGGTGCATGGCTGGGGAAGAGAAGCTCTCAATCTCTTTGATCAAATGAAGGCTTCTGTAAAGCCAGATCATATAATATTTGTATCAGTATTGTCAGCATGCAGTCATTCAGGTTTAGTTGCTGAAGGATGGGAATGTTTCAATTCTATGTCTAGAGATTTTGGAGTCACGCCAAGACCCGAACACTATGCATGTATGGTTGATATTCTAGGCCGAGCTGGAAAGCTAGATGAAGCTTGCGATTTTATTGAGAGAATGCCAGTAAGGCCTAATGCAGCTGTCTGGGGGGCTCTTCTCGGGGCATGTAGAATACAATTAAATGTAGACCTTGCTGAAATGGTAGCAAGAAAATTATTTGATTTGGAACCTTATAACGCTGGGAGATATGTCATCTTGTACAACATTTACACATTAGCTGGCAAAAGAAAAGAAGCTGATTCAATAAGAACACTCATGAAGAACAGAGGGGTGAAAAAAATTGCTGGATACACAGTTATAGAGATTAAAAACAAGCTCCATGCATTCGTAGCTGGGGATAGGTCACACCCACAAATAGATCTAATTTATTCAGAGTTGGAAAGATTGATGGACAGGATTCGTCAAGAAGGTTACACACCAGATATAAACTTTGTATTGCATGATGTGGATGAAGAGACAAAGGAGAGCATGCTTTACTTGCATAGTGAGAAGTTGGCCATTGTGTTTGGCCTCATAAATTTGGGACCCGAGAGTGTAATCAGGATCAGGAAAAATCTTAGGGTATGTGGGGATTGCCATACTGCTACCAAGTTCATCTCCAAGGTTACTGGAAGGGAGATTATTGTGAGAGATGCTCATAGATTCCACCATTTCAAGGATGGAGCATGCTCTTGCGGGGATTATTGGTGAAATGTGTTTGTATGATATCAGTGCCGGTAGATGACGAATATATGACTGGTTGCTCGTCACTATTTCCATCAAATTCAAAGGGCTTTTGAGCTTAAGATCTGGTCAGTGTGGGGTAGCCAGCTCAAAGGAATTTGTTAGGGGCATCCAATCTCCTAAGCTCCAAATAACATGTGAAGTCCACCTTAAATTTTGTTGTGTCTAACTATACAGGCCACCAGTGCCATTACTTGATAGCTTTTGCACGATTAGTATATGATACAGGTGACTATTCGCTCTTCACTTCACAAGATCAGTTTGTTAGCTCTGTCTTTTTTGTATATCTAGAACAGGGAACTAGGGAGTTCACAAAATCATAGACTGATTTTCACTGAACTAAAGCTCCATGGAAGTTGAATTCATATTCTGCAAATATCTACGCATTCACTTTCTTCCGTAAGCTTTATGAGTATTGAATTCCATTTTGTCGATATCTTTTGGAACTTGAGCGTCCAGAAATTTATTTTAGCTTCCACTCTTAATCCTTGTTATGCATGCCAAGTTTACATCTTTGCATGGTGGCGGTTTAATCTGGCATTATTATTTACAGAGAGAAAGGAATAGTGTGCTAGACAATGATGCAAAAAAAGGCAAATAAGAGAGTACTATTAGTGAACTACTCTTGGACTACAGTATTGCCACTGACTACTAGGAAGTTTTTGTGACAACCTTGAGGACACCAATAAATTCACCGGCGATGGCCCAATGTTTGACCTGTCATGTCTCATTAGGCTGCTCTGCCTCCTCATTTGGAAGTGATTCATGGCCTGTATTTCCAAAATAAGAATTTGAACAGTTGTGTTCATAGGAGAACTATATACTTGTCATTTGTTAAGAATTCATTTAAGAGGTTCTCTTTGATTATTTTTTCCACCTTCTCTTTTCAGTTTCTGGGCGAGATTTCCATGTTGGTCCATAAATGTTTCGTGTGTATTCGATTCAATTTAAATTTCTTGCATATAGTGGATTTGTCCCTAAAATTAATTGGATAATTTAATTAATTTATTATGTACTAATTCATATTTTTTTTCTTCATGTGATATGAATCCAAGTGAATATGCTGAACTGAACTCTATTTAATATCACGAAAAATAAATCCAAGTAAAGGTTGAGTTGGGGCTTAATACATTAATCTTTTTCAAAACTTGAATGAGACTCTTCTTGAATTTGGATTAGATGAATTAGAGATTGTCTTTTAAGCTCTATAGATATCTTTTGTTCTCATTCAATGCCTCTTTAAATCTTTTTTCTTTAAATCTCTTTTCCTTAGCTTTTATAATGGGTCCACTTGGCACAACCGATGAGTCATTAGCGTGATTACACTTGATGTTGGGTTCCTCGTCAATTTAAAAAACACTAAACAAAATATTTTATTTCTTTCAAAACCTAAGATTATGAACTTCTATTCAAGCTATATTCTCGATGTTAAATAAAAGAGTTTTTTATCATTTATTTTATATGTTGTAAATATTTTTACCAAAACATTATTTTGATTAATATATGATATTACAAACTTATATGTGAGATGTATTTTTGGTGTTAAATAAAAGGACAATTCTTTTTATTTTTATGTCTTGACTATGTATTTTTGGTGTTAAATAAAAGGACAATTCTTTTTATTTTAATGTCTTGACTTTAAAATGGCTAAGTTTTAACTTGATAAGATAAGGACTTCCTCATTAACTATGACTTTTCTTAAACCTTAGATGGACAAACTATTAGAGAACATAGCAGTATCGTATTTTATTTTAAATAAATAGCATTGCAACTTACCCTAGATAAGGTATTTTAGGGGTGATATGTCATCTCTATTCATAAATTATCTCTTTATCTAGACTCTTATAGACCAATAGATTTTTTAGTGATCATAATACTAAGTGGTGACTCGTATTGTTTTTGGTTTCTTTATTAAAGGACATGAATTTTATGTTCTTTTCACACAAATCCCACAATGAGAGGATGATCATCTCAATGTTTCACACGTGTGACAATATACTTAAGTAATACTAAGATGTGCAATAATAATATTAGTAAGGAGAGAGAATGTAAAACTTGGTGTGACGCGGGATCCCAAGAAAATGGAACAAAACCTACAAAAGAAATAGGTAGGTGCTTGTCACCTCAACCTTTTAATCTTTACAAAAATTATTATAAGTTGTATTTTCAATATTGTGATTGTTGAGTTACACAATATGTGTTATGAAATGATAAAGACTTATGAAGTCTCGATGTGGAGACTTGTTTAGATTAATATATGGTATATAAGTTGACCACATGAGTGGAACTTAGGTTGTTAAGTTGTTAGGATAGAATACTTGGGATGTTGAATAAAAGACCAACCCCATGAGTGTGGCTTAGATGCATAAATTTAAGTTTATGTGCAAAATAATTGACCACACGAGTAGGGGTTAAGGTCAAGTCTCATAGAGGACAAGATGGACATATTTTGTGCATGGGACTCAGCCACATGATTGAGGAATCCAAGTTGTTAACATTAAGTCGCCCATAAGAAATTGACTTGATATTAAATAAATAAATTTGATGTATATTAGATGTAAATGTGAGGGTAATAAATAAATTTATAGCTAGACACATGAGCGAAGACCATGAAGGTGTTAATTATACATTTTATGTTCAATGCTAAATAAAAGAGTTTAATTAGAGGTTTGAACTTATTCATTAATTGTTTTGAAGTTAAAGGTTTTGAGTAAAATATTATTATCATTAATGTGAAAGATATTACAATGGAGTCTCTATGTAATTTATGAAAAGAAAATCAAATCTATACATGATATATTAGTATTATGATATGATGATAAAAAAATATTCTAAATTGTTAGTATATTTATTTTTAACAAGTTCTTTATATGATCTTCAAAAATAGTTAGCATCATCATGATTTTTAGTTGTAGGATTTCATATGGTTTTATTTAGCTGCAAAACTTCTATATTTATTTTTTAAAAATTAACCTCGTGTTCTGGATCCGCTTACTCGTACTCACAACTAATCTTCGACTCTAATAAACACTCCTACAAGCATAGTAGACAGGTAAGTGCATCGTGGATAGTAAACTATAAAAATAATGAATATAATTTTAGATGGATATGAGTCTATTAAATTATTGTTTTTTTCTGAAATATTTTTTGATATAATCTTGATTGTTTTTTGTTTTTCATAGAGTAACTACATGGGGGTGTTACATGTGAGGCCGAGGATTATCGCGAGACTTATTCCACATCAGTAGAAGAATAAACAAACAGCGGTCAATACACAGCTAGCGGAGCGGTGAAGCGTCCGACCACCAAACCAGCGCTGAAAAGAATAATGGTCGAATGCCTTTCGTCTACTCTACCTGATGCTCTTAATATATCCAGCAGAAGAAGAAGCCCATTCTTGAAATCTCACTATCACACTAGGTCTACATGTTGGCCTAAGTTTGGTTCTGCTGAAGCTCTCCTTTTACTCCAAAACTGCACCAATTTCAATCATCTCAGACTTGTCCATGGTAAGATCATCCGCAATGCCCTCTCTTCTAATCAATTACTTGTTAGGAAATTGATCCACCTCTGCTCTTCTTACGGGAGATTGGACTATGCTGCTTTACTTTTCGATCAAGTTCACGAACCCCATACTTTTACTTGGAATTTTATGATCAGAACGTACACTATTCATGAATATCCTCTGAAAGCTCTCCTTTTCTATAACCTCATGATTCGCCGTGGCTTTCCCCCCGATAAGTTCACTTTCCCTTTCGTTGTTAAGGCGTGTTTAGCCTCCGGTTCCATCAGAAAAGGGAAAGAGGTCCATGGCCTTGCTATTAAAACTGGGTTTTCAAAGGATATGTTTTTGTGCAACACTTTGATGGATCTTTATTTCAGCTGCGGGGATGCGGGCTATGGACGCAAGGTGTTTGAAAAAATGCGTGTTCGAAGTGTGGTTTCGTCGACCACTTATATTGCAGGACTTGTTGTTTGTGGAGATCTGGATGCTGCTCGACGGGCTTTTGATGAAATGCCAACACGAAATGTCGTTTCCTGGACGGCAATGATTCATGGTTATGTGAGGAACCAACGACCTCATGAAGCGTTTGAATTGTTTTGGAGAATGTTGCTTGCTAATAGCAAGCCCAATGAGTTTACGCTGGTTAATTTGTTAAAGGCCTGTTCCGAGTTGGGAAGTCTCAAATTGGGTAGATGGATTCATGATTATGCAGTCAAGAACGGGTTCTACCTTGGGGCTTTCCTTGGGACTGCTCTTATTGACATGTACAGCAAATGTGGGAGTTTTGATAATGCCAGGCAAGTATTTCGCGAGATGGAAATAAAAAGTTTAGCTACATGGAATGCTATGATAACTAGCTTGGGGGTGCATGGATATGGAGAGGAGGCCCTTTCTCTTTTTGCAAAAATGGAGGAGGCAAATATCCGGCCAGATGCAATTACTTTTGTGGGTGTCTTATGCGCTTGTTTACAGACTGCCAAAGTAAGAGAGGGTGATATGTACTTCAAATATATGAGAGAACACTATGGTATCACTCCTGCTGTAGAACACTATACTTGTATGATTGAACTATATTGTCGTGCCAACTTGTTGGATGAACTGGACGAATTAGTGAAGGTGATGCCAGGGGAGCTGAGTGACGATATATCAGCATGGATTAAGTCCAGGTTCATCGATGATATGGTTGAGACTGAAAATTCTTTGGAGCACCATGGCGAAGAATTACACTACTGGGAAACACAAACATAACATTTGTCCCAGTATCAGCTTCAGTGCTTCAAACGGGATGTCGGCTGACTTCAATGGCTGGGCTTTGACTGTTTTGTTGTGTTCAAATGCCACATAAAATGTGAGTTCCATATAAGTTTGTTACAGCATTTACATAGCCTCCAAAACATAAACACCTGTTTCTGGAGCTTTGCAAGTAGAATAGCTTGGAAAAGATTTTTTTTTTTTCTATTTTTTGAAGGCTTCTCCAGCATGTTTTTGGGGAAGGGAAGAGAGGGGGGGCTTCTCTGGGAAAGGGTGTTTCTAATGTCATTGCTATTTTGACTGTATATTAATGTATCATTGTATGATTATAATGCTTTACTTAAATAAACAGATTGCATTCAGTGTAGTTTTGCCCCTTTGCATGTCGAGCTACAAGCTTCGCACTTGTGATGCTTGGAGTAGCAGCACAAGTCTCTCATATTAACATTGAGTTTGGGTCGAATTCTTTCATTTTTATGTACTATGATGAGACGACAGTTTTTAACCTGGAATTTATTCACATGATAATTCCGAATTTTCCATTTAGCTTATTCCTTTTCCCTATTATCATAATTATAAGATATAATTTATATTATTTTTTAACACACGTCCTCAAGTAAAATCTCTTAGGGCTTGAAACTTATATAGATTCATACTAACTTGTGCTTAATTTTTATTAAATAGGAGTGGTGAAATTTAAACTCGTCATCATTAGGCCAACAAGGCTCTAATATCATGTTAAGGAACTATAACATTTAAAAATTTAAATTGTTTAGAGAGATAAGAAGATGTAATTTATATTATTTTTTAAGATATTAGGATTGTTTCTATCTTTCAGTTTAGTCATATTATGCTCAGTTTAATTATTCATTGTTTGGCCTTGTTTTTTGGCTTTTTCCTAGCATTTTCTGCCCTTGTTTCAAATGATGTCTCTATCACCTAAAAAGGATTGAAAGCTATGTAGGTTGATTATTTCGCTCGCATCATAAAAAAGTATAGAACCATTAACACTTTTTACATGTTAAATCCATAACGAAACCCCTCAGGCTAGGATACCATAAAATTGATGTGTTCATACTTTTGCATGTTGTACTCCTTGAAAATGCAGAGTTGATCGAGTGCAAAACATGTGGGCATCCTTTCTATAAACACAGGACTGTCAGGGTATGAACTCTTTTCATATATAAAAAGCTTAGATCACACCTAGACTATAAAGGTTATTTATGTCACCAAATACTGTTGAGCATTTAGCATGACATTGTTCACACAATGAAGTTGATGGAATGATGGTGCACCCTTTTGATGGCAAAGCCTAGAAACACTTCAACCATGTGCATCTTTAATTTTCCAGTGGAAGCAAATAATACATTTCTTGGTTTATAAATAGACGGACTCAATCCATTTAGGTCATTTATCGCTCCTTAATTTTATTGGTTAGTCATATTTTTTGATGTTTGTCTTCGACCGTTGATTGATGAGTTGTAGTTGTGGTCATCTAGAGATTTGACTTATGATGTATCAAGATAACAATTTTTTTATATGAAGACAACTTTGATGTGGATTATCAATGATTTTCCTGCTTAAGGAATGTTTTCTAGGCGAAGCACACATGAAAAACTAGTATATTCATATTGTATGGGAAACAACAAAGCATTCATGCTGACGAATGGCGACAAAACAATTTTTTTATTGTTATTGGTGATTCTTGTCAATGGATCACAAATACAAAAAGAATATGAAAGATTTTTTTGTTGGAAGAGTTGAGAGAGATATTGCATTGTCGCTACCATCAAGTGAAAAACTGCATCATATAATGTCAGAGTATAATGACATTGTGTATGGTTTTCAATCTGGGTAATGAAAGTTTCCTAGTTTTGGTTTGACCCATAATTGAGTAAAGTGAAGTATTTTCTATGAGCTTCCTTATTGTAAGACCAATCTTCTTCGTCATAATCTTGATGTCATGTACATAGAAAAAAAAACGTGTTTGAGATCATTTTCAACACGGTTATGGATGTTAAAGGGAAGACCAGGGACAACATCAAGGCAAGAATGAATATAATGTTGTTTTGTCACCATAAAAACACAAGTTAGTTTATGGTGTGTCACGAGCTGTGAAATCCAAAGCCAATTTTGCTCCAGATAAGAATTCACAACTACTAATATACAAATGACTTAAAAGTTTGTGTTTTCTAATGGACATGCTCAAAGTTGGTGAATTTGGAGAATTGCAAATTGCAAATTGTATGGACTGAAAAGTCATAATTGTCACATGTTTATGAAAAAACACTTATTCCATTAGCCTACTAAGATATATTAACAAAGAGAATATCAGATGCGCTCATAAAAATCAGTAATTTTTTTTAGATATCTACTCCAACAAGTTATAGACACAACACTTAGAAAAGCTTGAAACGAATATCTTACAAATAGTCTGCAGACTTGAAATGATATTCCCTCCACTATTTTTTTGACATAATAAAATATTTACCAATACATTTACCATATGAGAAAAAAGTTAGAGGTCTCGTCCAATATAAATGAATGTATTCCAATACATTTACCATATGAGAAAAAAGTTAGAGGTCTCGTCCAATATAAATGAATGTATTCCTGTGAAAGATTAATGGTTATTAATGCATAATAATTAAAATTATATTGTCTTCTTATGCATAAATTTCAATAGTCTATTAATTTCATACATGTACTTGTATAATTTTAAGAAAAAAAGTTAAAAACAAGATGAACTTTGAGACTTCAATATGTGAGGTCAGGCCTTTATTAAACTTAATTCATTTTTTTTTTGTTTGATTGGACTTTGGCTTTTATTCTCATAAGTCATAATCCACCTAAAAAAAGTTACAGACACATTCAATATATTTACTAATTTAAATTAAATTCAATAAATTAACTTAAACTTGGAATACTTGATTTATTTATCAAACAACAAAGTCAAACTCGAGTATTTTTTGTTTTTAATAAATTATTTCTGATATCATCATATTAAAATAATTTAAATTTATTAAAAAAATTAACTTAAAACAAAGAAAAAATATAAAAAAATAATATTTAAAAAACATTTTAAAACACAAAAATAAACAACACAAACACTTAAAACGTGTCACACTCACCTATCATAGTCATGAACACAAATAAAACTTTTAGCTTCTTAAAATTAATAAAAACTTAAATGCATCAAAATTCAGCCTAACACGCACTGTAATACATAAGTTCATATATATTTAATTAATCTACCAAACGAAATCTTGTAATAGTAATTTAATCAAGCTAACAGTATCCACTTAAAAAGATTATTATTATTATTATTATTATTATTAATAATAATAATAATTAGGGAGGGCCAGTATTGAAAATATTTCAAGGATAAGGGCTGAAAGTGAAACTTCTTTAAATATATAGTGGCTAAAGTACATTTTGTCCAAAGAAAACTCAACTACGTACGAGAGAGGACAGAGAAGAAAGAGATTATTACAGGAAAGAAATGCAGGGTGATGAGGCCAGGCTCTTGCTAGGCTTCCCTCCCAATTCCCGCCCCACTCTCGCTCAGGTCAATTCTCCCTCTTCTTTTTCTTCAATTTTTTCTGCAATTTTGATTTTAAAACAACACCTGATCCGTTAGTTGTTTCTCTTTTGAATCTATATTTGATGAGCTACAGTAAATAAATAAAATTATTTTCTAGTTCTAGGGTTTGAATACATGGTAATCGATCGCTGATTCTCGAGCTAAGCTAAGCTCTTCTCATTGTTTAATTGCTTGTTGTCAAATGAATTATTTATTTATTTCTGTCCATCTTATGTGCTAGGTTAAAGCAGCATACAGAAAGAGAGTATGGGAATCTCATCCTGACCTCTTTCCTCTTCATGAAAAGCCCGGTGCCGAGTCCAAGTTTAAGTTGGTGATTTATCGTTCATAAACTTTTTTTTTGTTATATCCTTTCTTTTTCAGTGTTTCAAGAGTTTTGTGATCTTCTAAACTTATGGTTAAAACTGTCACACCTTGTGTAGCTAAAATGCTTGCTTGCATCTGTATTATGTTTAGGGCCTAGGCGGATGAACGGCCATTATAGCATCAATGCACATTTTGCTGTAGTTATTCTATTTGTATTGTTTTCCCTCTTTTAAAAAATAATGTCAAACTATATGTGTGAGTATTCAGGTTGTGCATTGTGCCAGGTGATGTTTTTTTATAATTAATTTCATGGTTCTAACTGTTGTTTCTGTGTTTGCTGCAGATTTCAGAAGCTTACACTTATTTGCAGACTGGTAATTCTTCATTTCTTTTTGTGTCACGAGATATATCGAAAAACTTAAATCGTGGTTTGCAAGCTCTGAAAAATGGATTAGAAAACTTATTGGAAGTGGACGAAGCTGCAATTCTGCATTAGTATTCTCATGGTTTTGCATACATGTAATTGAGATATTGATAGACTTTGAATAGAAACTTTCTGTCAATTTCATGCTGTTGTATCTCTTCTCTGTCTGCTGAGATGACCTTTGTTATAGTAAATCTGCTATTTGTTTCTTGTTTCTTTGTGGTTGTATTCCTTTTGATGTTCCCTCTTTTTCATGTTCATTGCTTGTTCTTTTGGGTTCTCAACTCACTTGTTACTGTAGCTTTTGTAACTAACACTGAAAGACCCTTTTTACGGTTTTGACTTTGAGGAAGAAATACAAGTCAACTAGTTTTTGAGGTACATGCAACAGGAGCCTTGCACTTGAGAAAGGATTTCCAAGGTAATGACATGGTAAATTGATTCTATTGCCGAATTTGTTCCTATTTTGTTGCTGCATGCTATCAATGAAACTCAGAATTGTCCATGTTATTTTTTTCTCTTTATTTTGTTGTGGTTGCTAGTGTTGTGAGTTTCCTACTATCTTTGTTAGTGGGATGACTTTGTCCTTCACTTGGAATATATGGAAATCTGGCGGGGCAGGTGAATTTTTCATTGTTGGTATCAAGGATTTTGTTTTAGTTTTTTTTTAGATTGTAACTCATGTCAAATTGAAGTCCTTAATTCATGCTCCACCATCACATTCATCACCCATTTAGTTATCTCAATATCACTACTTGTCTTTTGGATCATAATTTGTTCAACCATAATCATTTTATATATTTTTATCTTAGTTGGATTTTTTTTCTCCATCATTTTCAGTTTTGCTCAAAGTCCTGTTATATTAAGGACATCTGCCAGTAAACTAGAAGCACAAAAACCATGACCAATCTCAAGAGATGATTTTATCAGTGTATATTTCTTTTGTTGCAATAATATTGTTTCTGATTTAGGAAGGCTCCTTTCTCTGGTGCTTTTATTACCGCCTTAGATAGTAGTCTTTTGGTTGCTCTAAAATTTAAATCCCTGCATGTTTTCATTTCTTGTAGCTGTTTGTTCATTTTAATGCTTCTTTGAATGTAACAGCCAATGAGATAAGCTGCTGATGCTGTGCTAATACACGTATGTTAGAAGAAATGGCCCCACTTCGATCATCAGGATCTATTGATCCTGGATGGGAACATGGGATTGCTCAAGATGAAAGAAAAAAGAAGGTCAAATGCAACTACTGCGGGAAAATAGTTAGTGGTGGAATATTCAGATTGAAACAACATTTAGCTAGAATGTCTGGTGAAGTTACTCACTGTGTTAAGGTTCCTGAGGAAGTATGCTTCAATATGATAAAAAATCTGGAACGTTCAGGTCGAAAGCGAAACCAAGCTGAATTTGAACAGGCATCTTTTCACTCTAATGAGTATAATGACATGGAGGAAGCTCCCTGCAGTTACAAACAAAAAGGCAAAAAGGTGGTGGGTGACAAGAACTTGGTTATAAGGTTTGCTACTCTTCGATCCTTAGGATATGTGGACCCGGGCTGGGAACATTGTATTGCTCAAGATGAAAAGAAGAAAAGGGTGAAGTGCAATTATTGTGAGAAAATTATTGGTGGAGGCATCAACCGCTTTAAACAACATCTGGCTAGGATCCCTGGGGAAGTTGCCTATTGTGACAAGGCACCTGAGGAGGTATACCTTAGAATGAAGGAGAACATGAAATGGCACCGTACTGGAAGAAGGATTCGGAAACCTGAATCTAAAGAGACATCCACTTTCTATACCACCTCAGATAACGAGGATGAAGAGGAGGAGCAAGAGGGAGGGTTGTTGCAATATTCAAGTAAGGATTTGCTGGCCATTGATGATAAAATTTCAGACAATGACATCAGAAATAATATCAAGGGGAGGTCCCCTGGTAGTAGCAGCAATGGTGCTGAACCACCATTGAAAAGATCAAGATTGGATTCGGTGTTTTTGAAGTCTCTTAAAAACCAAACATCATCCCGCTATAGGCAAACAAAATCAAAGATGGGTTTTGAGAAGAGAGCTCAAAAGGAAGTGATCTCTTCTATCTGCAAATTCTTTTATCATGCAGGAATCCCTTCAAATGCAGCAAATTCCCCATATTTCCTCAAAATGCTAGAGTTGGTTGGCCAATATGGGCCAGGTCTGCAGGGACCTTCAAGCCAACTGCTATATGGTCGGTTTCTTCAGGATGAGATCATTACAATAAAAGAATATCTTGAAGACTTTAAGGCATCTTGGACGATCACTGGTTGTTCTGTTGTTGCTGATAGTTGGAGCGATCTCCAGGGTAGGACATCAATTAACCTTTTGGCCTGTTGTCCCCGAGGTGCATACTTTGTTTCTTCTGTTGATGCCACTGATATGATAGAAGACGCCGCAAGCCTTTTCAAGTTGCTGGACAAGGTGGTGGAAGAGATTGGTGAGGAAAATGTTGTTCAGGTAGTTAAATATTTACTTTTGACATTTCTCACGTTACTCAAATGCACTCATAATTGGGTGCCTGATAAGATGTTTTCTTCTGGTTTCCATCACAGGTGATCACTAAAAACACTGCCAGTTTTAAGACTGCTGGGAAGATGCTTGAAGAGAAAAGGAGAAATTTATTTTGGACACCATGTGCTATCCATTGCATTGATCAAATGGTAGAGGGCTTTTTAAATATAAAATGGGTAGGAGAGTGCGTAGATAAGGCTAAAAAAGTTACAAGGTTTATTTACAATAATACTTGGCTGTTGAATTGTATGAAAAAAGAATTCACAAAGGGACAAGAACTTCTCAGGCCAGCAGTTACTAAGTTTGGCACTACATTCTTCACTTTACAAACTTTGTTGGACCAAAAGGTTGGTCTTAAGAGAATGTTCCAATCAAACAAATGGATATCTTCCCGATTTCCCAAATCAGATGATGGTAGAGAAGTTGAAAAAATTGTCTTAAATGCCACATTCTGGAAGAAGGTGTGGCGTGTGAAAAAATCTTTAGAACCGGTTGCACATGTTCTTCAGAAGATAGATGGTGATGGGACCCGGTCAATAGCATATATTTATAATGAGATGTGCAGAGCTAAACATGCAATTAAAGTTATTCTTGGGGATGATGCACGGAAATATGGACCTTTCTGGACCGTGATAGAAAACCAATGGAGCTCTCTGTTTCACCACCCACTTTACATGGCTGCTTACTTTCTAAATCCATCTTGCCGCTATCGACCTGATTTCCTATTGGTATGAGCTATGTCAACTACACCTCTTTTGGTTTAAAGCTTAATGTCCTGCTCCGTCCTTATGTCATTTCTTTGTCTTAGAATCCTGAGGTTATTCGTGGTCTAAATGAATGTATTGCTCGGCTGGAAGTTGACAATGGCAAAAGAATTTCTGCATCCATACAGGTAATGTGCTTTTTTTTTCCTTTTTCTTTTCAGTTGCTATGGTATCATGTTTAAGGACATGATTAACATTAGAGATATTTTTGTTTTGTTAGTTGTCTGAAGGTTAGGCTGCCATTAATTTGTGCTGCGCTAAATGATGCCGCAAAATGCAGCTGAAAGAACTATTTTCATGCTCATGATTTGATGTTTTATTACGTATTCTTAATTTTGTTGATCTTTAAATGTGTGGCCCGAGCAGATCCCTGATTTTGTGTCTGCTAAAGCTGATTTTGGAACTGATTTGGCTTTAAGTACTAGAATGGAGCTTGATCCAGGTAAATTGGCCAAGTTGTCTTGCATCGTTAATTGAGCAAAAATCAAATTATCGAGTCTGATTGCTTAAATTATTATGCAAAATCAAGAGGTGATCTAAATGTGTGCACTTATCAATATCTTATTAGCTGCATGGTGGCAACAACATGGGATTTGTTGCTTAGAGCTTCAACGAATCGCCATTCGTATACTAAGCCAGACATGCTCATCTCTCATATGTGAACACACTTGGAGTATATATGATCAAGCTCATAGTAAATGGCGTAGTACTGCATCTCGGAAGAGATGGAACGAGCTTACCTTTGTCCACTATAATTTGCGACTAAGAGAATGCCAACTAGGAAGAAAGCCTGGTGATGTGGTCTCATTTGACAATTTAATTACTGAAAACATACTGGATGACTGGCTTGTAGAGTCTGAGAAACCAACCATGCAAGAAGATGAGGTACCTCCAATTATATCTACTTTTTCTCAAAATATTCTTTTATCTTGCGCATTGCCTCAATTCATCACAGAGTGATTGAGAACTTGGTGAAACCTCTGGTCCTGTTCTAGGAGATCCTTTATAATGAGATGGAACAATTTGATGGAGATGAAATGGATGAGAATGACCATCAAGAAAAGAGACCTGCAGATATGGTGACATTGGCAGGGGTACTTGAGCCTTTGGATGTTATTCCTGCTGCCGGAGGAGTTACCACTGATGATGATGGTCTTGATTTTCTTGATGATGATTTGACAGATTAGTTAATTTGTATGTGGCTCATCAAACCTGGAGTAAGCAGTGAGATGCACATATAATATTTTGATAGCAAAGTGAATCGGTAATATCATAGACCGATTACCATCTGGTATTTGTTTTGCAGTATGTGATTGTTAAGGTCCTCATAGAGTCCTAATTGATTGTCACATTTCCAGGTCTTTCCTTACGCTGATTCTATTTTTTATTTCTTTGGCATAATAGTTGATCCCCACTAAGTAGCCTATGTAACCTATATTTTCTGTCTTCATTCCTCTTTCAAATTGGTTCATTTGATCTTTTTATTAACTGTGTTTTGCAAGTATGTTCTTGATTTGGTATTTTGATGGTGTTGGCACTACAGGTCTACTTGCTAATGATGTCCTCCCGCCTATTGTAATTTGATATGCATATATGCTTGCTGCTTTTGTAACAGATAATCTTAGGTCTCATACAAGTCTTTCATGTTTAGGGATCTATTCCGAGACTAAAGTTTAGGTTAATATCCATGCTCATGAAGTTATCAGTTTATTTATATGAATGAATGCCTCATCTTTAAAAGTATGGATTCATTTTGATGGTTGGAGGTCTAGTTCCCTTAAAAAATTATATAAACAATTACCCAAACATTGGAGATGCGTGAGATCATTCAGTTGCCGTGTCTAATTGGAATGTGTCATTTGGATGAGTTTGCAAACCACGATTTATGTGTTAATCGCCCTGTTCAGACGATTATGAAATCGTTGCTTAGCTGAACTGCTATTTAGTACCCAATGAGAATGAGTTATTAAAAGTTTCATGTATGGTAACCGCAGGTGCAAAAGGAGAAGATTCAGCTTCAGGTAACATGGCTTTTTACTTGCAATCTTGTTTTCTTTTTCTGGCTGTCAACATTATTCCTCGATCAAACATGAGCTGTCTTGTTTAGCCACATATGCTCGAGTTGTGAGGACTGGAGTGCCAAGGGCGCATGGTGGAAGAAGTAATCGCGCTCTGATCCAGATCCCTTTCCTTTTTATTATTCTGGGAACGGTTGGACTCGGGGGCTTAAATGCAACCAGGTGATTAGCAGTGTCAACCCAAAGGATTGTCAAATTTTTGCCAGAAGCTTTTGTTTAGAGTATGTAGTCACATCTATCTTTGATTGTTTTGCTTCTCAGGGCTTACAAAAAGCAGAAAGAGGCGCATCCTTCTCACAACCCTTTTCTTCCGTGATGTGATATCCCAGCAGAATCCATTTGGTATTATGCAGAGGTATGGTTAATTTCAGCATCAGGCTGTGGTTGTGATTATGATGCATCGCATCAATGTGGTTCGACGATATGGCATGCTACAAGGCCCTGCCATATCTTACAACTTATAGTTACTAATGGAGCTTCTGTATATCTCCGCATTTGGTGCTGCTCATGGATGTGTTCATGCTCATCATTATTATTACTATCATGTTTACTGCAGATACAAAATAATTTCAAACAGAATTTACATCTGAGGTTCCGCCGTCTCTATAATTTTGTGGGCAGTTACTAGGAAATGTAAAAACTGCAGTTGTGAGATGAACTTGATAATTTCCATAGCATGAACTCTTGGGTTCAAGTGTAGCTTATAGAATGTATCGATATGATGTCTGAAAGCTGTCATTTGGATGCCTTTTTAGGACCCTCACTGGAGTGTTGATGGAGGGTTTCCAATTAGCTTCAAGACTTGTCTGGATATCAGGGCATCACAGACAGTTCGGATAAAAAAATCGCAAAGAACATGTGAATCACATAAAAAACAAAATTAAGTGAAAAATAACTCTTTTTGTGTGTACATGTCATCAAATATTTTAAAACTATATGGATTATTAATGAAAATAAATCATAAACTAGAAAAGTTGAGAGGTGTGTAGATTAAGATAGTTAATTTTACCATGTGAGATATTTAATTGTGTTTTTTAAATTAGTTTAGTAAGTTTTTTTATTCAATTAAATGATAATAGAAACAAACACGTATTGAATAAAAAAAATTACACAAAGTTGCATATATAAAAAATATTATTTGAAAATAAGTATTTTTTATTTATGAAAATAAAATTTATCTGTACAGAAGATAAAAAAAATATAGATGAATAAAAAAAACCTTTTAAGAAGATAATGCCTACAAAATAAAAAAAAAATCATTTAAAGAGCTTTTGTAAACAAAATAAAAGAGAGAATAACTACTAATATAAATATAAATAAAAAATAGTCCTGAAAAAAGCATTAAAAATCGATTTAAAAAAATGAAACCAAAAGGCATCAAAGATTGATCATTTTGGTAGCCAAAATAAGCACCTATATTCTCTCTTTACATACGAATTTGACCTCTTTACATACGAATTTGACGACCTCTCTATGTCTCATCCAAACTAATAATTAAAAAATAAAAAAAATATAAATAAAAAAATAATTTTTTTATCAAAATTAATTTAAAAATATTAAGGTATTGAATATCTATACTTTTTAAAGTATAGGAACTAAATTACACTTTTCATTAAAAAAAACATATAGTGTATTTTCTACTTTGGTCTCTTATCTTTCAATTTTTTTTATTCTTGATCAATAAATCTGATTCCCTTGAATTTGAAAAAAAACAAATATTTAAGAAAAAAATGCATTTCATTGCCTGTGAATGTGGCACATAAAAAAAATTAAGGATTAAATAGAAGAAAATATAAAATTTAAATAGTATGTCCACAATAAAATATGGGATGATAAATAATGTATTTTGCTACCTAGAAAAGGCTTTGTTTTAGTTTTTTACTTAATATTGTTAATAAATCCAAAATCCTAATTTTGGAGTAATTAAATTTTCTACCGAAATATGATTTCAACGCCAAAAAAACAAAAAAAAAATGTTTTATGCTTAAAAATTGTATTGTTTCTCTTACTTTTCTGGTCAATGGAAGAAGGACACAGGACAAAATCCACAACTTACAGAATGAGCCAAGCAGGAGGAGCAACTTCAAATTCATTGAGCACCATTATGATTAAAGATGATGAACACTTGCATACTCTTAACATCAACGGGCTATTATATATTAAAAATCCCATTGCAGCCAGGTGGCCGCTGCTGTCCAGAGCTTTTGTTGTGTTTCCAGGTTTTTTTATCCCACATCGAAAAGAAATGAAATTGTCGTGTCTCCGTAGTCTATAAAAGGAGAAGCGCGATGAGGTGTAAAGCATACCTTTCTCGGCCTTTTGGCTAAGATCAAGTGTAGTATCAACCCAACAAACACCTCCATTTAGTTGCGTAACCTTCCGAGCTCCGCTAGCATCTCTGCCATCCTGGCGGTGGGCCAGCAACGACAACAAACACCTCCATTTAGTTACGTAACCTTCTCTTCATTTCTTCTTCCTAAGTTTTATTGCATGCAAGACGGTAACCTTCCGAACTTTGACGTGCTGGGGCCTCAAACCCTACCTAAACGTAGCCCTTTGGATTAAGAATGTGTTTGGCGAACACGCTTTTAAGTCTCTTAATTTTTATTTTATCTTTATCTTAATGTTTAGCCAAGAAATAGCTCTTAAATATTTTTGAAATTTAAAAAACATTTTGAGACATTTTAGAACTGTTTATGGCTCTCGCGCGGGTATTTTTAGTAATTTTATGTAATATTGAGCAATAGGCTTATACTATAAGATAAAACTCAATATTAAAAATATATGATTTCTCTCTGAAAATCTTTAAACATTCTAAAAAAATCTACATTTCAAAAATATGTGCATACAACCAAAATCCTTAAATTTTCGTGCATATTTCATACAAAAAATAATCACATTTTCATCATATTTAAAAGGGAAAAAATCAGCTAATGGATGTCACAACAAGTTCATGAATTACCCACAACGGTTTGGCAAAAATTTCAAGTAAGTCTTTTAATTTAAGATTTTGAAATGATTAGGTTTTTACTTGAAGAGATAAGAATCTTCTTATTGATGAGGAGTAAATAACAAAATAATTTACCATAGATATGATGTATTAAGGTGATATGTTTTTTCTTGCACATTTTTCTCTATATAAATTCTCGCAGATTCTTAGGTTTTGTAATGTTTTTTTATTAATAAAAAAACATGAATTTTATGTTTCACTTACATTTATTCCAATAATTTTAATTTAAAAAATAATCATCATGATACCATACATATACGACAAATACTTGGCATTAAGAGCAAGAAGAATAATAAAAAAATAAGCCCCGTATGAAAAAAACCCAAAACAGCCGAACCTTCTCACATGAATAAGAGAGGGGAAAAAAAAGTAATCAAACTATTGAAGGACGTAGTAAAAGCACTCACATGTCAAAAGTCAAAACACTAATGCTTTTTTAATAATAAATAAATTAAAATGACCCCACAACTCACGGGAGGAACGAAGAAGACCTGCACAGGTCCACAGTTTAAAGCAATCTTGATTAAAAGTACCCAAACAGTATTTTGACCACATGCATTTTAGGATTTTTGTTAATATTTCTGTGTATTTCGACCTATCCTACTCCTTTCTACGGCTCTACCACCGGGACAGACCCGTCACAAAAGGGGATGCGATTTCTCTATGGTTCAGGAGAAAAAAAAAAAGAGAAAAGGTAATAAATGAATAAATTCACAAAATATCAGCTTTTATTCACATCTGGGAGAGATGGTATACAAAAAAAAAAAAAAATCCTTCTGGCAAAAAAGAAAAAAATCATATGACATATGGACCGCTTCACACATTAAGAGAAAAAACAAATCCGCATCCAATGATAGGAGCTCAGGAAACGTTGACCGAAAGTTTTGCTACATCCGTCAGTAAGAAAACCTTGTTCTATTATGCTTGCACATGGATGCCCACTTTCACCTGCACGAACATACACTGAGCCGGGAGAAAGAATTATATACTCGGTGCTTCTCCTGCAGGTCCCGGCCGGGCATTTAACAGGGGCTGGAGGGCTTTGACCACAATGCTCATGTTTGGCCGGAAATCGGCCTCATATTGCACGCACAAGGCAGCAACGGCGGCCATCTGTAATCAATGGAGACAAAATGAGTTCAACAGCAGCGCTTTAGACATTTGCAATCCAGTATCCTATCTATGCTGTTTGTTAAAGTTTCCATCCCATGAAGGCCACATAAATCATCTAGCAATGCAATGCCTCATTCAAAATGGATGCAATGGATTGATCTCTCATGGCAGTTTATGAGACAACCGAACAAATTGATGAGCCAATTTTTCAATAATACAGGTTTCCTTTTACATGATTCGTGAAGAAATTGTAGAAGTGCGATGCAAATACCTTTGCAACTGCCTTGGGTGGGTACTCTCCTTGTAACCTTGCATCAACACACTGCTTAACCTTGTCCTCGCTAAGTTTTGGCGTAGCCTGACGCATGCAAACACTCAATCGTCAGCCAGGACGGAGAGAAAGGAATACATAAGTTTCAAAAGCTTAGAAAGAGAGAACAAGTAGTGATCAGTACCCATGTCACCAGACTCTGCTGTCCACGGGGTAAAGTGTGATCAACAGGTTTCCTCCCAGTCAGAAGCTCAAGCAGGACAACACCAAAACTGTACACGTCACTCTTTGAATTCAATTGTCCAGTCATTGCATACCTGTCAATCCCGAAGATGGTCAACGCGCAGCAATCACGGCACGCACTCTCACAACAAGATTTTGAAAGCAGGATATCTTGGCAATTAAACTTAAGTTGATATAAGGAAGGAACGCAAGAAAATCAAATTATAAATACAGTTTACAAGCTTTCAACCAAGAAAAGGTCTGAAAGTTTTCTAGCAAGCAATAGAACATTACTGGATTTTAAGTTCCAAATGGGAAACTAAATTATCAAGTAAGAGTCTCAGATAGTGGATCCAATTAGTGGCCCTGTCCTTTAGCTTCTTCATAACCACATCTTAGAAAACCAAAACAGATTTTGACAGTGAAACGTAAATGTGAAATAAATGCAGCCATAAATAATCGACCAGATAGCTTACTCAGGAGCATGATAACCAAATGTTCCCAGAACTCGAGTGGAATGAAGACGTGCTGCCATATCAGGAGCTTGATTTGACAAATCAAAGTCAGCAATTTTTGCAACATATTCATCGAAAATAAGAACGTTGCTGGACTTAATGTCACGATGAATGATGCGAGGATCAGCCCTTTCATGCAAGTATTCAAGCCCTTTTGCAGCACCAACAGCAATCTTTACACGCTGAGGCCATGTAAGGACAGGACCAGGCTGTGCTCCTTTAACACCTTTCCTCCCTAAATTAACAAGGCATTGACAGCTACATCATCAATCATGCAGATAACAAGAACCAATATTTCTTTGTAAGACCAGAGAACACGAGAGCATTTGCAATTTTATAGAAGCATCGTAAACTATCAACGCCAAAACAGTACCACTAATTTTGTTAAAAATCTTTTAGTGCTGGTGTTTTGACAGCTATTAAAATTTCATACAAGAAAATGCTGATGAATTTCCAATGTATCCTTTTTTGAATAGCAAGGTTTTTATTGATGGGTTTGAAACCAGGAACATTTGCTGTGTAATATGTGCCTTACCACCACAAGGTTTGTTAGGCATGTTAAATTAAATGAATGCTGAGAAAACAAGTTCTTGAGGCTAGAATGTTCATCGAAATCAAATAAAGATGCAATATCGTATAATTTTAATGGCAGAAGTTCTTTTCCCTGACTACATGCAAAAGCACTCGGAAAAGGATAGGAGCTGTGATCAATTATGGTATCTAAAAGGAATAAAAGATTCTCTAGCTCCAAGCACGTCAGTATCAGAAACAACATAGAATAGCTAGACAAAGAGATGAATTTATTAAGATTTCATGACAGGACAATTGGCCCAACAAGGCTTACCATGAAGAATATCATGAAGAGATCCATTAGAAGCAAATTCATAGATGAGTACACGGGAACCCCCATCTACACAATACCCAAGCAACTGGACAAAATTTTCATGCTTCAACCTTGATACCATGGAGACCTGTTGAAGTCATCCAAGCATTTGATATGCCACTCAAAATTACAAATGAAATGGAATACACAACAATTTAGGGTTTCGAAGAAACCTGAGCCAAGAACTCATCATCAGGTTGTTTGCTGGCATCTAATTTTTTTATCGATGCATCCTGCCCGCTTTTAAGAACACCATAATATACTCTTCCATACGATCCTTCTCCTATCAATGAATTTGTCCCAAAGTTAGCTGTAACTTCCTTAAGTTCATCCCCTGATATTTCAGGGACTTCAATAGGCTGGATTTTAAAAGCCTGAGCGCCCTTGGGAGCTGTGTCTGATGTATTATAGTTTCTGACATTGCCTGCTTGGTCAAATGCAAATCAGCAAATAGAATTAATAACTAAACCTGAATTCAGACAAAAAAAGGGGGGTAAGCTTCACTAAAACATTTTAGAAAAAAAGGAATTGAGTGCACCATAAAGATTTGCATTTATTGATTGAAACAGAGCAGTGTGCTTTACACCATATAAATTGTCCAAAGTTCTTCCAGCAAATTCGAAACTAGATTCATACAGGTGTACACATTTAATGGAGAACAGGAATATATTACTCTTGCTACAACGATTTTAACTGCTCAGCCAAGAGATATTACCAGCTGAGCTTTTAACTGCATGTTGGCCTCCATAGTCAGCAGCTTTATGGATGTCAGCTTCTTCACAACAGCAGAAGCAACTCATGATTCAAAACCTTTATAAATCCAAACCTGCAACGCAAAACATTTAACATGACCATTAAAAGCATTCAAAAACAAACACTAAAGAGATCAGAAGAGCTGACATGTGCATGTTATCAGCACAAAATGATACGCCCAAAACAAGAAAATTCCACACGTTTTTTAAACATGCCATCATAAATGAATTTATTCAAAATAAAAGCCAGATTAGATACCAAAGGCACGAATATACGCAAGCAACAGATTGTCTTCCACACTCCACAGAAATTGGCCAGGTATTCCCCCACAAAAGAAATCAATTTGGATTTAAAAGCAAGGCTACCATGAAATTAGCAGAATCACACAATTCCCAGTTCCCACACCTTTCTATTGAAATCATGTCATAAAAAAACTGACATATAAAGCAGAGGTAACTGACTCTCACTCCAAAAATGCATAAAACTGATATTTACAATATAGTACCGACAAAAAGGCAATAACAATCAAGACACGATTAGAAGAGTATTCAAGACAACGACTTGGTATGTCTCATTGAAATTACTAAAATTTACAAACAAACAAAAACTGTAAATTAAACGCATGCTGCAACCTTTAGCAATTAAGCACGGCGAAAAGAAGTGAAAAAAAAAACAGAGAGAGAGAGAGAGAGAGGAAGAAGAGATCCATACAAAGAGCTGACAATCACTATGCTTGATCAGTCAATGTGTGAGGGAGCAGGAGGATCTGAGAGGAGGAAGGCGGCCAAGTGCAATCGGTCTAGGGAGGGAGAGATTGACTGAAGAAGGAGAGGAAGGGGTTTCTTTTACGACATAATTAGATGGAGTTTTGAAGTTAATACAGGAAAATTGCAAATTTAAATACTATTTGTTTTTTTTATTATTATTATTATTATTAGATTGGTAGATACGCGCTCAGCTTGCCAGACTTGACTTCACCGTTTCAAGCTATCGATTTCACTCCGGTTGCAATGTCTTTGTACGAAGAGTTTTATATTACGTGTCTGAAACTTATTGGACTCTGTCTACAATTTTTCTGATTGGCTGTTGGGTCAAAGTCTCAAAGCTGACTGGTCGTATTAGGTGGTGGTGTGATTGTTTGTGAGTGCGATGCTGTGATTTTTGAAAGTGTTTATTGTTTAAAAATATATTTAAATAATGTTTTTTTTATTTTTTAAAAAATATATTTGATATCAGCACATTAAAATGATCTAAAAATAATAACTGGTCGTATTAGGTGGTGTAGTGATTGTTTGGGAGTGTGATTGCGGTGATTTTTGAAAGTATTTATTGTTTAGAAATACATTAAAATATTTTTTTATTTTTTAAAAAAATATTTTTGATATCAGCACATTAAAATTATCTAAAAATACTAATTTTTTTAATTTAAAATAAAATATAAAAATAAAAAAATTTACAGCCTGGTTTTTTTCCCTGGCAAATTTCTCATATTTGGTATTTATGGATATACTTATTTAATTGAATCATTTAAATTTTAAAAGTAAAACAGCAATGACAAAAAATATAAAATAATAAATATTACATTTATGGTATTCCATATTTTAAAAATAAGATAAACATCACCATTCTTATTACAAATAAAGATTTAATTTTATTTATCACATGGAATTTTTCTTCTATTCCTTTGAATGAGAAAACTCATTTAAATTGTGGGCTTGAATTTGAATTTTTCTGTTATAACTTTTATAAATCGACGCCTGAATTGAGTTATTTATATTCATAGAAATGTATGCTGAAGATGCAATTAAGTGCTTTTAAAATATGTGCGAGTTTAGATGTTTTATTTAGTTTATTCGCTCTCATTATCTTGAGAGTTGAATCGAATTTTCTTAGATATTTTTTTTAAAAAAATTAAATTACAATTGACTTTTTTTATTTCTAATTTAGTATGTTCATTATATTAATAATTGATAATATATTTTATTTGAGATTGTGATAAAAAAGAAAATCACTAATGATGTCAATTTCTCAGCCAATATAAAATTAAAAAAATCAAATTAAAATCACTAATAATTTTAATTTTCAACAATTTTTATATTGAATGATAGATAACAAAATCTTAAAGTAAAAAACTAACCAAAGTAAAACAATGAAAAGAATTGGAATCAAATTTGAAAGAAGGAAGAAAATGAAGATGGTATTAAAAAACAAATCAAAATTTATAGAATAAGAATCAAATCTAACATGATCAAAATATTAAGGAATCATCTCACCTAAAAGCTCAAACTTATAGATGAAGTCCCATAATATAATTATATTATACTCTAACACACCCTATCAAATGAAAGTTTTTTGGGCTTGAAACTTGCACGTGCTCATATTGTATTGTACTTGATTTTTTTATCAAATAGAATGGAGGGGTAAAATTAGAACTCGTGACCGCTGAGTTAACAAGGTTCTAATACCATATTAAAGAATCATTTCACTTAAAACCTCATATTTATAGGTGATGACTCATAATATGATTATATTATATTCTAACACAGAATTTGTAGGAGATTTAGGAATTGATTAAAACAAAAGAAATAAAAATCTAAAAAAAAAAGAAGCAAAAGTTATAGAAAAGATTAAAACAGTTTTTTCAATGCCACCTTGAAAAATAAAATCCTCGTGTGTATCTTCTGTCCAGCGATTCTCTCATCGAAAGATTTGTTTTATATTTAATATAAATCATTCACAAACATAAAAATATTACACGAACATGGTGGATCATTTTCAACCTAACATGTCTGGGCCCACAGAACAGGTTGCACATGCCATTAATTACTTTAGATATTCCACTACATAATCTTACGTCCATATATTACAAGTTGAGCTCCATATAAAATCAAGGGGTAGTTTGTGAAATTATTTGAAAAGTAAAAAAAAATCATTTTTTTAATTTATATTTTTGAGTGATGTTAGATATTTTAATATAGTGGTATTAAAATAGATTTAAAAAAATATTATTTAAATATATTTATGAATGATTGAGATTGTAGCACATTTGACTTTGGAATTGACTTTGGACAAGATTGTTATAATTGTGACTCAACTCTTTAAATCTTATTGTTTAATGAATTAATATATGTTTATAAGCTAAATCGGATTCAATCAAAAACTAGTAAAATCAAACTTGACTCGTGCAAAATCTGTAAAATCGATATGATTTTATAATTTTACGAGTTTAATAAATTTATGATACGAACCAAGTTAGTTTTGAATTTGAAATTTAGTTGAAATTTTATAGGGAACTATTTGATACATGAAAATATATTTTTATAAATTATTAGATTAAACAGAGTTCATAAATATATTATTTCACAAACTCAAAGTTAAAACTTTATTTTAATTGTTATATTTATATTAGTTATTTACTAGTTAAGACTGTTAGCTTGCAACATAAAAAAGATTTATTAGAGTTTGTTGTGATGAGAACAACTAAGTTGTCATCAAGTTCTAGTGTACTTTCTACCATTTAGTGATTTGCTTGTAGTGAAAAATTTTATTTTGAAAAATTTTATTTTTCATGTTATTCATTTATTGATTTATATTGTCTATTTTTTTAAAATCACTAATTGGTTATAATATTGTTGATTTATTTTTATCAAATTTTAATATAATTTAATTTATTGGTCAAAATTATCAATATATAGTTTTAAAAAATCCAGCAATATATGTGTGTGGTTTGGATGGTATTTTTTATTAAAAAAAAATAATTGTTTTTTTCTATTTTTAACTTTACTAGGGGCTGTTTAGTAATTTAAAAAATGAAATATTAGTTTATAAAAATTGTTAACACGTGCAAAACATACTTGTCAACATGTGACACTACTCTAGCTTTTCCGATGACGTGTGTTGGATTATCTAATTATCAAAATCAGTTGTCCCCGATGGTGTTTGTAGTGACACATTTAGTTTTTATATCATATTTGATTTTTACTATTTCTATGATATGATACTTTACTTCATGATTTTTTTATTAGAAAATTCTGATATCATGGCCGAGTCATCGGTTTAGATTTTAGAGTATTAGCTTGGTTTTTTTTTAATTTTCTAATTAATATTTTTTTTAGTTCTATAAACTTTGTTATGCCTCACTTGCTCTTTTTTTAGACACATTAGATCAGTTGAGTTGACCTAAATTTACTCGAGTTTTTTTCCAATGTTTAATTTTCTTATGAAATTGATATCTTTTCTTGCTCGATCTTTTGACATTAAATTATTGACGCTTAAGCACTGTGATTTTTTGGTTATCGTAAATAAAAGTTATTCATGTTAATCCAATTTAATTCAAGTATTTTTTATATATTTAACACAGGTTTGCCATGTATTTTTTTCAAATCTTATTTTTTATATTGATCTCATATTAAAGGTTGTAGGTTGTTAGAGAATAATATAAATCATATTATGGGACCTCACCTACAAGCTTAAGCTTTTAGGTGAGATGGTTCCTTAACATGTTATCAGAGCCTTGTTGACCCAGCGGTCACAAGTTCAAATCTCATCAATCTCATTCTATTTGATAAAAAAAATCAAGTACAAGACAATGTGGGTCTGTGCAAGTTTCAAGCTCAAAGGGCTTTCACTTGAGGGGTACTAGAGAATAATATAAATCATATTATGGAACCTCACTTACAAGTTTGAGTTTTTAGATGAAATGGTTCTTTAACATAGGTTAGTCTAAATTTGCTACGAAGGCATGCAATACCCTTACAAAAACACTAGAGTGATATGAAAATCATCTCGAGTGTGGTTGTTTCTGTGCTTAAAGAAATTCTTTTATTTTTTTTATATAATTTTGAATTATTTTCAATATCAAAATTAAAATTTAAAATTCCAATATATTTTCAAGTAGAAAATATTCTAAAAATAACCGTAGTCATAATCTCAAATAATATATTACTTTTGTTATTGACGAAAACAAAACGACATCATGTCGACACACACTACTGCTTTCACATGTCATGGATCCTGGGTTTTTATTATTTTTCTGAGAAAACAAACGAAAAACAAAGGGTGGATAGAGGTGAGAGCAAATTATAGAGAAGTGGAAGAGAATATATGCGTCGGTTGGGTGAGTGGGTTCATGGCATGTGAGTGGTTGAAGAAGTAATGAATGAGAACAATAGACAGGGCCGGCATATAATTGGCCAGAGATACCTGCACCGCTCAAGGGTTTCTTTCCATGTGATTTAAATACGTGTGGTTAATAGTATAATGATTATTAAAAATTTATGTGTTTATTAATTTTAAAATTTAAAAAATTAATCGAGCTATATATAAGTTAGTTTGAATATCTATGTAAATAAAAAAAACCAAGATAATTAAGATTTTAAGACAGAATAAAGAGGATGCAGAAATAAAATGCTAGTTACTACTCCAACTACTATTTTTTTAAAAAAACAAAATAGATACAGAAGTTTTTTCAACTTGTTTTTTATATAAAAATTAAAAATGTTAATAAAAAATATAAATATTTTGATCTATATTTATTTCTTGAATTTTGTAGCTTTGAATGTTAATCATAAAACTTATGTTGAAGGATGAAACTAGAAAAAAAAACAATTACATGAAAAATACAAAACAAATTATTATAATTAAAAGAATAAAATCGAAATTTAAAATAAAAAATAAAGTAGAGGCCAGCCAAAAATCTTCAATTGAATGAAATTACTTTAACAAAAATGAAAGAAAAAAAAACAATTTCAAATAAAAAACATCCTTAATCAGTAATTGATTTTGCCGGGGACATAATCAATTTAAAACAATTGAATGAGTATACAAATAATGGCATGTCGGTGAAATCTGAGGGCATGACAGATACGAGGTGATTGGACTTTTGTTAAACATCCAATTGCAGGTCGAGAAGATAAAAAATAATAATTTAAAAATGTTAAAAAATATTCAATAAATCAAAATTAGAATACCTTTTAATATGAGAAATTATAAAATAATGTTTTAGATATTTCATAGTATAATAATATCACATATTATCAAACTGCCATTGAATCATATGATTGATCTCGATTATTTTATTAAAGACAATTTTTTGTCGCACTTGCACTTTTTTGTCGCACCTGCACTTGTTTACTTATGAATTTGGGAGTACCGATTACGGTGACTTTTGAAAGTGTTTATTGTTTAGAAATACATTAAAATGATGTTTTTTTTATTATTAAAATATTTTTAATATTAACACCTCAAACTGATTTAAAACCACTATTTTTTTAATTTAAAGTGAAAATGAAAATAAAAATTTTCAAATTTATTCATAAACACTTTCTAATCACAATGACAAACATAAGTTTTGAAGGCATAAAGGTGAGAAATTCACTTTAAAAATATTGTTAATTAAGACATTTATTTAAGAATAAAATAAAAATCGGTTCAGTTACTTTAAAGATTATTACTTATTTTATTTTATTTTATTTTTACAAAATAATAATAATAATTTTCTCTCAATAAAATTACACAAGTTGCCATAGAAACCACGACAACTCAGTGGATCCGGGTAGGATTTGATCCAAATACCTGCAATGCGACCTAACGTGGACTCTTGAGACAACAAATGAGTCAAAATCAACAGAAGTAAAAAAGAGTAGTGGGGTAGGCTTTAGTAATTAATTGATTCAATGGAGGTTTGTTTTGACGGTTTACAAGTTTTTTTTTAAATAAATTATTTTTAATAATATTTTTAGATTATTTTAATGTGTTGATGTAAAAAATATTTTTTTTAAAATAAAAAAGATATGTTTTTGCCAAACCATTAAGTAGTCCATTTACTTTAATTAATGTAAGTACTAAAATAAAAATAAATCATAATAAAAAATATTAGAGTATACAATGTTAGAGAATTACAAGTAAAAGCTTTTAGGTGGGATGATTTCTTAATATGGTATCAGGGCCTTGTTGACCCACCGGTCACGAGTTCGAATTATACCACCCTCATTCTATTTGATAAAAATCAAGCACAAGATGATGTGGGCTCGTGCAAATTTCAAGTTTAAAGGGTTTTCACTTGAGGAGGGGTGTTAGAGAATAATATGAATCATATTATGGGGTCTCACTTACAAGCTTAAGCTTTTAGACGAGATGATTCCTTAACATATAATTGATAATATTTTAAACTCTGAAATTATCATTAACCTGGTTTTTTAGTGTTTGGATAGAGGATTATCACATGTCTATGTGAATACTCTCTTCTCCAAAGTTTAAGAAGTTGGTGAGATTTGATAAGAAATTCAATATCTGCAATAAAAGAATTTTTTTATATATATATTTTTAAGAATAATAGGTTTGTTCTAAGTTATGTGTTATGATAAATGCTTTGTAGAAATAAAAGTATAAATATAGAATAAGAAAAATATGAACTATTTACCTAAATAATTTATAGGGTATAGGGTATATATATCATCTAAACTGTTGTATTATCATTGAATTTAGAGATTAGAGCATTATTTTCTCCCGAAAACATTAACGGTGAATAAATATCTTTCACAAAATATAAAAAAGAGATATATATCCTATAAATAAAATTATAGTATTTTTAAATTTCATCCCTAAAACTTTGGAACTTTCTAATCGAGTCATTAATCTCTTAGACTCCTTGCAATTTCACGTTATATCTTTTTTAACTAATTCCTTGAATTTCTTTGTTTTTTTACAAAATAGTTGTAGTTTTGAAACTCTTTAATCTAACCCTCAATCAACCTTTAGCCTTCAAAACTCCTTTCAATTAAACCTTTGATTGTACCAATTTAAGCTTTTTCAAGTTTCGATTATGCCCTTGATCTTTCAATCTTTATGAAATGATATGAATTAGGCTTTCAAATTTATTTTTTCTTTAAATTAACCCTTAATTAAATCAATGAGACCCATAAAAATATCAATGAAGTCTTTGAACTTAACTACCTCTTCTAATCTATGACAATTTGATCAATTTAACTTTACTTTTGATTAAGCCATTAATTAAATCAATGAGGTCATCATAAATTCGATTAAGTCCATGACCTTAATTATTTTGCCAAGTCTCCCCCAATAGGTCTTAAAAATTATTTTTTATTCAAATAAATCCTTAATTAAATCAATGAGACCCGTAAAAATATTAATGAAGTCTTCAAACTTAGCTACCTCTTCTAATTTAGGACAATTTGATCAACTTAACATTACTTTTGAGTAAGCCATTGATTAAATCAATTAGGCTCTTCATAAGTTCGATTAAGTCCATGAACTTAATTATTTTGTCAAGTCTCCCCAAATATTGAATATCTTTCTTTAAATTGATCCTAAATTCTCATTGTCTTCTTCATTAAAACCCTTCATTGTTGCAATTGGGCTTCCAACTTTGGCCGCTCACTTCAATTTGGTCTTTCAATCTATGATTAAGTCTTTTTGTCCATTTTTCAATATTTTTCCTTAAGAAAATGATAAACTTAGGAACCTAAGCTTGAAATTACTTCAACGACAAACCATTGTTACCTCATAAGACATCAATGCATTTCGTCACATGAAAATAAAGAAGAAAAAGTAAAAAGAGATGAGGAGAAAGGCATCCTTTCTTTTTGTGAATCTTGGTTATGGTGAGTGCGAGATAGATCCGAGGTGTGAGGGGGGGACCCGCCATTTTTGGTGTTATGGGATGGCACTGTTGTTGTCACATGTTGTCTTTCTTCCCTCTATATCACTTTTTTTTCCTCCTTTCCTTCAGGTATCTGCAAGTAAAGTAGCACAGATAATTGATTACTTTTATCTTCCTAGTACCAAACCACACCTTACCATTTCCACACACCTCTTCTGCACCGCCACCACCTCTATCATCACCTCCACTTTTCGCTCACTTGCCGGCAACAAGCCCGATCTGCTCTCCTTCTCTTCAGATAGGATTGTTAAATTTCTTTCGGGCAAGTAAAGTTTTTTCTTCTTCTTCTTCTTACTTTCCTGTATATGATTGACCCAATTGAGGAATCATAGAGCTTGAAGTGGGGTAATGGTTTTTCGTTTAAAGGATTTTTGGAGGGAGAGGTAGCTGATTAAAGGGTAATCTGGTATGTGGGTTTCGGTTAACTGGAATCATGGGTGTGTGGGTGTTTTTTTTTTGTACTTTTGGGGAAGAAGTGAAGCTGATTAGGTGTAATTTTCATTTAAAGCTTTCATATTTTCTGGTTTAGTTCATCGGGGTTTTGCTGTTTTTTCTTTTTGGTTATCATTTTTGGGTCAATTAGTGATTTTTTTGGGATCCTTTTGGGTATTTGGTATGGAAACTGGATTTGGAGGGGAAGCTCGTAATTTCTATGCAATGGGCCCAACTGATAAGCGGGAAGTAGGGAAGAGGGGCTTAGAATGGAATTTGAATGATTGGAAATGGGATGGTGATCTTTTTATTGCTAGTCCATTGAATCCAGTACCATCAACCAGCGCCAGTAGGCAACTTTTCCCTCTCGGGGTTGGGACCGGAGTTCCGGCCACTGGGAATTCGTATAGTTCATCCTCATTCTCCGATGAAGTGAATCTGGGAGTTGAGAAAGGAAAAAGGGAATTGGAGAAAAGGAGAAGGGTAGTTGTCATTGACGACGACAATTTGAATGATCAGGAAACTGGTGGTCTTAATTTAAAGCTTGGTGGTGAAAGGGATGTGGGGAATTGGGAAGGAAGCAGCGGAAAGAAGACTAAATTAGTTGGGGGTGGCTTGAGCCGGGCGGTTTGTCAGGTGGAGGATTGCGGTGTTGATCTGAGCAATGCCAAGGACTATCACAGGCGGCATAAGGTTTGTGAGATGCATTCCAAGGCTAGCAAAGCTCTCGTTGGAAACGTTATGCAGCGTTTCTGTCAGCAATGCAGCAGGTATGCGTGTACAAAGCTCATTGCTCAGATCTTTATTGGTTTTTAACTGCCCTAGTAAAACAGGTACATATTGTGATCATAAATAGTAACATCATATTCATAATTTGGATGCCCAATTGGAGCGTGAAATGGATCAAATACAACCGTAGAAATAAAGGGTCTAAAACTATTTTCCCTTTCCCTTTCCAGTTTTTTTTTTCAATAAAAAATTGAAAGACATGGTCATTTATTGAGAATAAAGACGCATTTCTCTCTCTCTGGAAGGATAAGAAATACATTGCCATTACAGCTATTTTTCATAATTAATCAAAAGCATAATTATAATAGACACCTTAATATTTTGTATTCTTGATAATCTAATTGTAGAATTTTAATTTATTTCACTCAAATTAAAAATTATCATGAAAAGTTATATTGTTTACTAAAAAAAATCTTTATATTAGTTCTATAAGAAAAAAATGATAATAACTAATATGCAATGTAAAGAAAAATATTTTTAATCTTTTATATTGTTAAAAATGCTTGTATATAAAATAAAAATATTGTATTGTACATGTATTTTCTTCTTTTGAAAAATAATGAAAAACTTGTAGAAAAAGTAACCTCTAAAATGTGTTTCCAAACTCAATATAGATTTGGAAGATAGGAAAACTTCCAATTTTTTGGATTGAGATGAATTTGAACAGAAAATTCCAATTTTCCTTTACCAACCCTGGTTTCTTTTTAAATGGATCATTACTCATATATTTAGGGAGAAGTTACTTGGTTTGCAGGTGGTTATATTCTGCCAAAAGTACTTAACTGATGCCTTGTCCACTTATTTTACAGGTTTCATGTCCTTCAAGAGTTTGATGAAGGGAAGAGAAGTTGTCGTCGACGTCTGGCTGGTCACAATAAAAGGAGAAGGAAGTCTAATCCTGATACTGTTGGTAATGGAAGTTCAATGAATGATGATCAGACCAGTGGTTATCTGCTGATACGTCTCTTGAGGATACTCTCAAACATGCATTGTAAGGAACTCCATGGTTTTTCCATTTGAACTTATCAGAATTAATTCATTGAGAATTTCCTGTTTGCCCATTGATATTACCTTGATTTTCTGTTTTGTGCCTTGGGCTTCATTCGCTACCTGGTAGAATTGGGCACCTTATAGCATCTTGTTGTATGAGTGACCTGTATTTGTTACATAATGATTCTGTCTTTTTTGAACTGCAGCCAATAGAACAGACGAAACAACTGATCAGGATCTGTTAACTCATCTTTTGAGGAGTCTTACAAGCCATAGTGTTGAACATGGAGGAAGAAACATATTTGGACTATTGCAGGAACCTCGAGATTTGAGCACATCATTTAGAAATTCAGAGGTAGTCTCAACTTTACTTTCAAATGGTGAAGGCCCCTCAAATTTAAAACCGCATCTGACAGTAACTGTGTCTGGAATGCCCCAGCAAGTTATGCGCATGCATGATGCTAATGGTGCAAATATACAGACCACATTTTCCTTGAAACCTAGCATTCCAAACAACTTTGCAACATATTCAGAAGTTCGAGAGAGTACAGCAGTGCAGGTCAAGATGAGCAATTTTGATTTGAATGACATTTATGTTGACTCAGATGATGGCACTGAAGATATAGAGAGATCACCTGCTCCTGTGAATGCAAGGACTAGCTCCCTTGATTGCCCTTCATGGGTACAACAAGACTCCCACCAGTCAAGTCCTCCTCAGACCAGCAGAAATTCAGATTCAGCTTCTGCACAGTCACCTTCTAGTTCCGGTGGAGAAGCTCAGGTATACTGTACTCGCATTTTGTTTATCATTTCCCATCTAAACTCATTTTGTATAGTACCAAGAAGAATTTCTTGGTTGATTCCACGAGTCCCTTTGGATGTTAATATTTTTTCATGATGTTCGTATTATTCTGAGTAGCACGATTGTCCCAAAATAACAAGGCATTTCTTTTTAGAGGAAAAAATCATCTTTCATCTGAGACTAGGTGAAATGTTGATTTCTTATATTTTTCCCTTGATTTACTTTTCAATCTGTGGATGGAGCATCTGTTCTGTCTTTTGACTTTTGAGTTGTATCTGTATAGGATTCAGCAGTACCTAACCCTTTTCTACCATTTCAGTGCCGCACAGATCGAATTGTTTTTAAACTATTTGGGAAAGAACCGAATGATTTTCCTCTTGTCCTGCGAGCGCAGGTACTCAAAATTTAATTTTTGTTCTGTGCTGCTGTTTTATGTTTCTTTACTTACAAAATATGAATATCTGAAATGTTTTGGTTTTCAGATTCTGGACTGGCTATCTCATAGTCCCACTGATATTGAAAGCTACATCAGGCCTGGTTGTATCATTCTGACCATTTATCTTCATCAGGCTGAGGCTGCATGGGAGGAAGTAAGCTTCATAAACCCTGACCATTGTTAATGATCTAAACTTCTCCAGACAACATTTGTGGCCTTACAGTCAAATTTTCCTTTGCATAGCTTTGCTGCGGCCTTGGCTCCAGTTTGAGCAGGCTTCTAGATGTATCAGAAGACACTTTCTGGAGAACTGGATGGGTCTATATTAGGGTGCAACATCAAATAGCTTTTGTTTATAATGGTCTGTTGCCCTTGATTTTCTGAGTAATTCAGAAACTTTGAAGAATAGATTTGTAGTAAAAAGACTTATATGAATGAAGTATTTTGAATTTTGTCTTCTAGTAACATGACCTGTGAATGAAATGTTGTGAATTTTGTGTTGCAGGTCAGGTGGTTGTTGATAAATCTTTGCCTCTCACAAGCAACAACTGCAGCAAAATTTTAAGTGTCAAGCCGATTGCTATAACCACAACTGAGAGAACTGAATTTTTAATCAAGGGCATCAACTTGTCCCGGCCTGCCACAAAGTAATGATTGTTGGTTTTCACCTGATATATAATTGTTAAGAGTTTTGATTTCCTGAATTTCATGTAGTCTCCCTTTTGTTGTGTTGGTATTACGTGCTACTTAGCTACACTTTGTGTTCTCCACTCCTGTTTTTCAGATTACTCTGTGCAGTAGAAGGGAATTATATGGTTCAAGAAAATAAGCAGGAGGTGATGGATGGTGTTGATAGCTTCGAAGGTCATGATGAGGTCCAATGTGTCAAATTTTCTTGCTCTATCCCCACGGTGACTGGAAGAGGATTCATTGAGGTGGTGTTGCCTTCTGTGTCTCATCTCAATCCTGTTCTTTTCTTATTCTTATATATGATAAATGCTAGTTTCGAACTATAATTTATTGATAATTTGTTGGATACGTGCTAGTTTGATTTGAATTTGTGATTTTTCTTCGCATTAGCTATGAGTGTTTATCAAAGTGGGACCTTAATATGTGAACAGATAGGTTATTAAAGTGCTTTGAATCTGTCTTTGTGAATTAGATATATCTGGATTGATTTAGGGCCAACTTCATTACTATCTCAAAGAGATTGTGAATTAGATGAATCTGGGCTTGTTTGGAGCGAACTTCATTCCTATATCAAGTAAAATCTTATCTTGAAACTGTATCTTAAATCAACCCCCATGTTGAGTCAACACAATTCTTTAGTTTTTCGAGCGTTTTTATGCAGTCTCTAATGTGCTTTCGTATCATACTGTTACTTTTTTTTGAATATGCTTCTGTATTCTGAGTTCAATCTTTTCTCTATCTAGATTGAAGATCACGGTTTTAGCAGCAGCTTCTTTCCTTTCTTAGTTGCAGAGGAAGATGTATGTTCTGAGATCCGCATGCTCGAGGGTGTGTTGGAGTTTACTGAAACAGATGCAGATTTTGAGGAATTTGAAAAAATGGAAGCCAAAAATCAAGCGATGAACTTTGTCCATGAAATTGGCTGGCTTCTTCACAGAATTCAGTTGAAGTCTAGATTGGGCCACTTGGATCCTAGTATGGATCTCTTCCCACTAAGAAGATTCAAGTGGCTTATGGAATTCTCCATGGACCATGAATGGTGTGCTGTTGTGAGGAAACTCTTGAATGTTCTGCATAACGGAATTGTTGGCACTGGAGAGCACTCATCTCTGAATGTAGCATTATCTGAAATGGGCCTTCTTCATAGAGCTGTGAGAAGGAATTCCAGGTCTCTTGTAGAGCTCCTTCTGAGATATGTTCCTGAGAAATTTGGATCCAAAGATGACGCCCTAGTTGGTGGAAGCCATGGGAGCATTTTGTTTAGGCCAGATGTCACAGGCCCAGCTGGTTTGACACCTCTTCACATAGCAGCGGGTAAAGATGGTTCGGAAGATGTACTTGACACATTAACTGAAGATCCTGGAATGGTAACCCCTTTTCTAGTTAAATTAATTTCTGGATACTCCGAGGGGGAGAATTATCTTAATATTGCATTTATACTCGATGGCATGAATATTCATTACCACCAGCTCTACTCTCTGTCTCTTTGATCTAGATCGCAGTGTTCATACTTGTGCTTTGACAACAACAACAAGTTCTAGGAATTGGAATATGACAGAATTTTTTTGATTGCATGATTTTGTAAACCTAATGTGATGTGTAGGATCTCTTTAGATGGTGAAGATAATCAGGAGCTGTTAGTTTATCTAGATGTTCTCCCACATTTTATTTAGTTCCCAGACTTTCCTTTTTAATTCAATTTAGTGACGATGTGTCGTGAAGTGACAATTGTCAATGTGTTGAAGTTAAATCTTGCTTCATTTGATTGTTTTATGCTACCTCTTTGCATGAACCAGTGTGGTAAATTTACTGCTCTTAGTCACAACAATGCTTTCTCTCAAAAAATAGTTGAATCGTTAGTTGAAAAACCTTGATTCTAAAAAGAAAAGAAATTTATTGAGGGGGTTGCTTTTGTCACACTGCAGCTACATGATCATTTCGTGGCTAATAATAGCAGTGTAACGCAGGCCTTTAATTTAGCTGTCTCTTTTCATCCTCATTCCACATCTCAAGCTTAATATTACCTTTCGTTTTTCATAGCCAGTGGATGGTTTTTCATTTCCCATGATGCCTTCATTTTTTGTTTCTATTACTTTATTTAATGTCTGGACAGGAAGAATTTTTCTTATTTTTTTTTTATATCAGCAGTCAATAAATAACATCTTGGAAAATTGAATCCAAGACTGCTTTTCAATCATTGTTACTTTCTGGCAGGGATTTATTATTTGGCTTCATTTTCTGTAAATACTTGTGTGATACATTTCAGGTGGGCATTGAAGCATGGAAGAATGCTCGTGACAGCACAGGCTTCACACCTGAAGATTACGCTCGCTTGCGTGGCCACTACACATACATCCATCTGGTACAAAGGAAAATAAACAAGAGACAAGCTGTTGGGGGCCATGTTGTGCTTGACATCCCTAGCAATCTTTCAAACAGTAACATTAATGAGAAACAAAATGAAGGGTTGACCAGTAGCCTTGAGATCGGACAAACGGCATCGAGACCCATTCAGCGCAACTGCAAGCTTTGCAGTAAGAAGGTGGTTTATGGAATAACCAGCAGATCTCAGCTGTACAGGCCGGCAATGCTCTCAATGGTGGCAATTGCTGCAGTTTGTGTCTGTGTGGCTCTTTTGTTCAAGAGTTGTCCCGAGGTTCTGTACGTGTTCCGACCCTTCAGGTGGGAAATGCTGGACTACGGAACAAGCTGAGGTCCATCGTTGCCGATCGCAGTATTGACATATGATAGGATGTGTATTTTGCTTGCATTTATTTATAGACTGTAAAGTTGAGATTTCCCGCATAACAATCAAACGCTTCAGATTCAGTAAGGTTAATAGACATAATTATTCAACTTCCACTGCATCTTTTAGGGAAATTTTCAATCAATCTACAAAACAAACTGCGTGCATGACAACTTGGAGGATTTCAGGGAAATTGTGAAAGAAAAAAGGGAAAAAAGTGAAATCTGAAATTTCCTGATATGATAGAGTTGAGTTGTATATATATATATATATAGACGAGAGAAGTAAGTTCATGGGCAGTTACAGGAGAGAGCTAGGTTCTTAGAATTGAACATCGAAGTTGGCTATCAGTGGCTGACAACCATCTTTACCTTTTCTGGAAGTTTAGTTTTGCAGTGGCCATAGCGTAAGAGAGTGCAAAGAAAACTGGGAAAGCAAGAAGAACAATTCCCACTCCACCTAAATCATCATGTTTATACCCAAAATAACTTCGTAAGAAGGAACTGATAGATTTTCTCTCTCCATATACTGTGATTTCCTCTTCTATATCACCGTACTGTGATGCGAGAAGGCCTTTCAAGGACCATGAAGCTGGAGAAATCCAGTAGCCCCAGACCCACCATCTAGGTATTTTCTGCAAGATACATGTATTTGCATGAGAAATATTGAACATTACTTTTAGGATGAAAAAGAACATCTGCTGCTACAAAAATACAAGTTAATTTATAGTTACCAAAGCTTTGTATCTGTAGCTACTGCGGTGGAGCATTAGATTTTTTGTATATACTCAGAATGGTTAATGAATTTCTTCTTTTTTTAAATTATTATCGTGCAGATTGAAGATGACAGTTAAATGCAGGTCATGAGCAAGATGTAGCTGGCTTACCGGTTCCGGTATAAGGTAGCCGGAGAACAAATTCGTCAAGGTATAGCAGAAACTAGCCATTATTGAAGCCGTTTGGAAATTTGGTGTCAATGAGACAAGCAGCAATCCCAGGTAATTGAAATAAAGCAACGTGCAGAAAATTGAGTAGAAGTACCAAAATACTTTGTAGGCTGACCAGTAGAAATTTATTGCTGGATATGTAATTACCAGAAACAGCACAGCCTGGAGGAATATATATGGGATTTCTACAACCACCTGCACAATAACAAGTTCATGTTAAAGTTTGCAGGTTGTAAAATCTTAAATTGACTGATTTCATGGATATTAATGCTAATTCTTTCTGGTGCTATCTTTGGACCTGTGCAAATGAGTACGCCCACGGAGAGTACATCCCAGCAAACCTTTCCCGGTATACAGTGGCTCTTTCAGGAGCTACAAATGGCATTACAGACGAGCAGTTGCCTATTCCGGTGAACTGAATAAAGATGAAAATAGATCCCAGTATGTTGAAGATGTCCTGCTCATCATCTCTTCAGAACAAGTAGCGTAATCACGGGTCAGCATTTTCTATGTGATATTTAAGCAGTAAGATTGCTGATAAATTCTGCTGCAGAGAGCTTACATTTTCTGTCCTTTTTGCCAGAGAAGTGCTCCGAACATCAAAGAAGACACGATGATGAATATCAGCCGAACCAGGTTATATTTTGGACTTCTCCAGTACGACAGTTCTTGTTTCCAAAGACACGCCTTGAATTGTTGCCATGCATTTTGTGGAAACCGGGAGGAGAAATGCAATTCCTTCGAACCATTTTCTGGAAGGCCCAGCCTGGTGACCAGATCTTCATTTTTCCTACATCAAGCAAGAACACATGACTTGGCCGATGATTCTTTCGTTTCAGTTTGAAATGACAACGAAACTTTTGTCAAACATGCAGCTCTTGCAATCTAGAAAGTGTTCCCCTCGTTCATAAACACACAAGCATATGTATGTACTTAAGCTTACTGGAAGAGACGGGAGTCCTTGTAGAGATTTGAAAAATCTAAACCAAGCTGAGCTTCCATAGAAGAGCCAGTAACCTCTAACATCCATGTTGCAGGGTTGTAATTTTCTTTGATTTTGGGAACTCCCGGAATGCCCTGCAGATACGTACATAAATGAGTTAATAACATACGAATATGATAGACAAAGTACGTTGGTCTCCAAAATTATTTGACAGACATTGCCCATACATATAAACATATTTACATAGAGAACTGGTGGAAGCAAAATAGGTGTGGTAAAATAAAGATACAAAACTATAGAATAAGAGGAATGCAATTTTATTAAGTGTTATACTTTTGTATATTCTTATTTACACTTATGAATTATATTTCTGGTTACAAACTTATTTATAGGCCTTAAGCTCTACAAAATTAAGAAAGTACACTAAGCAAAGGAAGATCTAATATGTAAATAAAAAGTTATTTTTATTTTGCTGACAATTTCTGAATTGATCGAATGTTTTTTTTAATTGAACTATATGGTCGGTTCTCATCTTGGTAAAAACGTCATGATTGAGTGGTTTTGTGAAAATATTTGCGACTTGGTCTTGAGTTTTTACATACTTGACTCTAACTTTCTTGTTTTTAATACAGTCTTATAGGTAATGAAATCTTGTATCAGTATGCTTGTTTATGTTATGTAATACTGAATTCTTTGCTAAGGCTATGACTTATGAGTTGTCCACGTAAATTTATCTAGGCTTCTTTAACTATATTTACAACTCTTTCAATAATCTTCTTAGTCATATGGAATGACAAACACATGTTGTAGTAGTTATATATTCAAAACTGATAGAATATCCATTGACCAAGCCCAAAATTAATAGTACCTTTGATGTCTCCAAAGAATTAGAATTCAGTTTAAAGCTTTGAAATGTGTTGCAATTGATGGAAGAGTGCATGTAAAATATTTTAAATTCATAACTAGGCTCTTGAATGTTATAAAGTTTATCTTCTATTCTTCATCATTCTTTGACATCTTCACTCCAAACTTAGCTATAGTATTTATTTTTGCACAATCTTTCATCTTGAACTTCTTAGCAATATCTCTAGTCTCACAAAGATTTCATCTTCTTATTGTTTGGTCTTAATGCTTAAATAGTATGTCATAAGATCAATATTTTTGACCTCAGACTCCTTGATCATTGCTTGCTTGAAGCCTCCAAGCATATTTAGGTTATTTCCTATAAAAATCAAATCATCCATGTAAAAGTGCACAATAAGAGTATTATCACTCTCTTTTATCTTTACAGAGATAATATATTCATGGGGGCATTTTACAAATTCATTCTTTAAGAAATTCCATTAATACGGTTATACCAAGCTCTTGTTTTTTTTTTTTTTTTGCTTTGATCCATACAAGGCTTTGTTCAACTTTAAACTGTATATTCATGCCCTTTACTTTGTAACCAATACTTACCTTATATATGTCATTAAAGGTTATATAAGTCATTAAGGATCCTCATCTTTCTTGGTGGACTTGGTTGGCTACCATTACTTAAGTTTCAACTAGAAGAAAAAAAACAAAAATAATGTTGAGTGATGTAGTTTGGCTTGTGATAATATGCGATTTTGAACAATTAGGTGTGAATCTGCCATAACTAAATAAGAATTTACCCCTAATAGATTATATGAATGGTTTAACAGATGCATTTACGAACCAATAGGATAGGTATGGGCCTAAGAAAAGGATTGATCATGCTAGACTAAAATAACATCTTAGAAGGAGCATACTTTTGATTCGACAATCAGATCATTTTAAAATGTTTAATGGAGTTTCCAAAGATTTTTCACTTAAAGTATATAATTTAATCGTTAATTCTTTATATTTTCATTATCTCGCCCCGAGACCTTGATTTTGGTAGTTTTTAGTTTTTGTGATTTTCCATGTAATTTTTGAATTTCATGCTTCTTTCCTTTATAATTTTATTTTGTTTCCTAGTTAAGGTAGGGTTTTAGGCCTATTTAAGGCTTTGCATGCCTTCTAAAGAGGATTCTAGATGATTGTTACTCTAAAGAAAATAGAACTTGTGAATTTAGGGTTTATATCAGACACCTCTTTCGCTCATTAAAATTCCCGTGTTTTTTCTTTTTTGTTGTTATCTTTAGCTTTTGCCTTCATCATTAAGCTTATTGGTGATTATGGAGGTGTAACTGTAGGTTCTTAATGATTGCCATACTTACCCTCTTCTTCATTAAGAACTAGTGAAGATTCATACTTCTCATTATCATTTACCTTTCAATCCCATTCATTTTGTTCATCAAACTAAACGTTCATACTAATCACCATATTTTTCTTAATTGGGGTTGTAATTCTTATATCTTTTGAACTTTTGATCATAGCTTATAAAAGATTATAATTTTGCTCTTTTCATCTAGCTTGATTCTTACTTAATAATCTATATTATCCTAAGAGTCTACCAATTATTTTAATTCAATTGGTAGATCAATATTCTATATCAGTTCTTCTATTTTTCTAAAAATAAACAAAATCTAGTTAGTTTCAACAATAACTACACACATGAATACCAATTCTTCAACTTTATTTTTGTTAATTTTTCTTTAACGAAGAAAGAACTAGAATGCCTGGGAAAACACATAACAGACAATGAACCTGGAAGACAATCATTGCATTGCATGTGTATGGATACCTACCTCAAAATACTCAATAAGCTTACTTGAATTCTGACCCAGATCTCCAGAATATATTATCTTTCCTCCTCGTTTCATCAAAATGAGCTGCAAGAATTACTATTTTTGGTAAATGAAAGGACCATAAGCAATATCGTTAATCAACTGGTTTTATCACCCTGCAAGAAACACTAAAGTTTTCATATTGCTAAGATTTCGTTTTTGATATTGCATACTGCCTATTTACAGGTGCACGCAAAAGCCAATTACCTCATCAAATGCCTCAAAAACATCGATACTTGGCTGGTGAATTGTGCACACAACTGTCCTGTTTGTGTTAACAATGTTCTTCGCAACTCGCATGACGATTGCAGCTGCTCTGGCATCCAGACCAGAGGTGGGCTCATCCATGAATATTACAGATGGATTGGAAACAAGTTCTACGGCAATAGTTAGCCGTTTTCGCTGCTCGGTCGATATACCACTAACACCAGGCATGCCGACTAATTCATCTTTGATTTCATCAAGCTCAATCATCTCAATAACTTCTGCTACAAATTCCTGCAGAAAGAAATGATGATACTGCTTAATTATGTGAGAAGAACTCCTGAATATGCACCAGAGATGCTCTCACAACAAAAAATTTCATATCTAAATCACTTTCTGTTAATGAGAACATTGATCTTGTGTTCAGCTACGGAAAATGTTACTGTTTGACAATTGAACAACAGTAACAGTTCAAATGAGGCCTCTTACAGATCTTGTCCTTTTGTCAATCTGAGCCGGAAGCCGCAACCAAGCTGAGTACATTACTGACTCTTCTACTGTAATATGTGGAGAATGAATATCTGTTTGCTCACAATAACCAGATATTCTAGCATACGTCGTTTGGACTTTAGGGTACCCTCCAATTCTTATCTGGCCTTCAATAATGCCACCAGTTTTTCTTCCAGAAAGAACATCCATCAGTGTTGTTTTCCCAGCTCCACTAACACCCATCAAAGCTGTAAGAATCCCAGGTCTGAAGGCGCCGGTGATATCATGAAGAAGCTGCAGCCTTTTGTGTGGAAAGCCTTGCTTTCTCAATATCTGAGCGACACACATGAAAATCAATATGAGTCGAGCTTTAACTACCTATCGACAAAGGAGGTCCTGAGTTGATGAATCGTGTACTTACCTTGGGAGTGTCAACAAAATATTGGACATCCTGAAAGGATATTGTTATGGGATCAAAAGGCAAAACCGTTCCTGCAAACCCGATCACTATGGATATTGAAGCATCGTACAGAAATTAGGTTTTGTTTGTTGTTCATTAATATCCAACAATTTCATGAAATATCAAATATTAGACAACAACAAAGAGTTCTCACTGATTTTCTCCTTTTCTCCAGCTGATATTGGTGTTTCAGCGTAAGGCAATGTTTTTTCCCGAGGAAAGTCGTTCAAGTCTTGTTTTCTCTTCAGAATATTGGAGAGTCTGTCTTGAGAAATCACGGTCCGAGGTCTCCCAGGGGCTGGTAATCTCGAGTATATATAGATGAGCATGAGGAATCAAATTGCTATCCATCGCATGATAATATGAAACTTACCTTTTGAATAACTCAGTGCGCAGGTGAATCCAATGTTGAAAACCATCCAAAACCCGATCAATGCTGCAAAAGGTATCCAGTAGAAGTATTCATTGAAGTATAGTCCTCGGCTTTCGAGAATTTGCTGACCTAATGTAATATTGGAAGATGAAACCTGCAAGGATGATCAACAGTGAACAACTATAGCAACAAGTATTTATCGAGTACGTCAAGGAACCATCAAATCTAAAAATTGAAGTTAGTAGGTGAAACTCTAAAATATAATTTATATTATTCTCTAACATACCCTTTTAAATGAAAGTTATTTGATCTTGAAACTTGAACAGGTCCACACTACCTCGTACTTGATTTTTATAGAAAAAAATAGAGGTGTTGAGATTCGAACTCGTGACCGCTGAGTCAACAAAACTCAGGTACCATATCAATGAACCATCTCATCTAAAAACATAATCTAAAAGCTTAAACTTTTAGATGAGATCTCAAAATATAACTTATATTATTCTCTAAGAAAGTATTTAACCAAAGTAGAAGTCGGGTTTCACCTTTTGCCACCTTGGAGCAAGGAATTCGTTTAAGGATGCACCGATCTCCGCATATGCCAGTGGAGAGAGCCAAAAGCCCCACCTCAACCAAGAAGGTAAAGAAGCTGCAGCAAAGAAGGCGTCTATGTCATTTGAATTAAATGGCTAATTTATGCAAACCTGATGCTAGAAGTCACAAAAAGGGCTTACGTTTCCGAATTACAAATCCACCGAATAGAAATGTGATTAATATAATGAAAAGAGCGCATGTTGATGCAATAGATGGATTCCGAACAATGGAAGCAATCAAACGGAACATTGATGTAGACACTTGATGAACAAGGAACAGAAGAAAGAACTGGTAGAAAAACCTGACAGCATTGAAAATAACAGGAATTAGGAAAGAACATAGTTTTCATTATAGAAATGGCATTTGTCTGCAAGAAAAACACCTTTCTGGTTCGGGACTGAAACCAACCACGTAATAGGTCAGAGCTGTCCAAAGAAAAGCATCTAGCAATGAAAACGGAATCTTTAAAATGGCAGCTGGAACAGAATAAGCCCACGCAGGATAAAAGTAGAAATCCCTTTGCTTGTAGAAAACTCCTATTCTTTGTACAGTCAGTGATAATTCGGCAATCCCATTGCACATTAATCTAATTAGAGCATAAAACAAGGAACCCATGAACAGGTTTGCGTCGACCATGTCAACACTCATTCGACTGCGTATGAACAATGTCATTGTAATCAATGCAGTGACCACGAGCTGCATGAAGAAATATCATCAACAATTTGCTGATTAGTTAAGGGTGTCAGGTAAAAATATTCTGATAATTCAGTCACAGTTAGTCTTTACCTGTACTGTTTTGAATACATGAAGAGACAAGTTTCGCTTCATAAGCAGCCATTCTCTATCCATACAAGCTTTGAATAATTCCCATTTTCTCAGGGAGTAAATGCTGAAAGTCAGAGCATTTTTATGAGATTCAGATTTCTGTAAAGGCCTGGAGAGGTCCCCTTCTAGCTTCTGTCCCAGATGAAATTCCTGGAATTTTCTTACAAGCGTATCGATAGAAACATGACTATGAGGTTGCTGATGATACCAGTACTGTCGTTGATCCCTTTCAGATACCACCTGCGGACAAGGAAAAAATGTCCTGGTGGAAAACCATTTTGGGGAAAATTTTCTTATAATTTGAAATGAATTAAGCAGGTTACATACTTCTTGGAGGAAGTCAGCAATTCCCTTTCGTGGTGGGCACCTGAAACCACAATGCTCAAAGAACTCCAGAACGTTGTTTCGAGGCCCATGGTATACTATCTCTCCCTCTGCCATCAAAATAATGTCGTCGAAGAGATCAAAGGTCTCGGGAGCTGGCTGAAGAAGTGAAACCAGCATGGTTGATTTTGTTATGTGTGCCAATTGTTGCATACAGCTAACAATTTGGAAGGTAGTCGAGCTGTCTAAGCCATTGGATATTTCGTCCATAAAGAGCGCTTTTGTTGGACCAATTATCATCTCTCCTGGCAGAAGAAAATAACAGAGATTTCAATATCAGAAGAAATGGATTTCCTGTAACACCTACCTCTAAAGCTCTACAAATCTCCAGTAGAGGCTTTTGTTTTTTTTCATTTCTCTAAATATAGGACCGTCACAAGTATTAATTATTTAAACTTTGCAGTTCACACAACCTGTTGTTAGCCTTTTCTTTTGACCACCAGAGATTCCTCTCCTCATCGCATCTCCCACCATTGTATCAGCACAATTGTCCAGTCCAAGGATCTGTAATGCCATGAAGAATAGAATCCGTAGTCAACGGAAAGGATAGGATCTTTCAAATTGATACTTCCATTGTTATAGAGAATCACCTTCAAAATATAGTCCGTTTGGAGAGTCCTTTTCAATCCTTCAAATGATGTTGCCTGTTCGTAGAGATTGTCAGCTGATATTGCTACCAGAAAGTATGAAGCAAGCCTTTTGATCTCATCAAATATGAGATCATGATAAAGAATTACTTTTTGTTCTTATGGTAGTGTTTACCTTCATGTAGGTATCTAAATCCGGTTCTGGGACAATACCAGCTTCCTTCTCCCTTCTACTGATTTCTTTCATGATATCTTCAACAGTAAACAGCTGTTGTATCAGTGGGTGACACTGCATTTCTAAAATATTTTTGAAAAAAAAAGATTTTTTTTTGTTTTTAGGTCATTTTCATATGTTAATAAAAAAATATTTTTTAAAAAATAAAAAAAATATCATTTTGATATATTTCTAAATAAAAAAACACTTTTAAAAGCAGCAACAACCTACCTGCTCTGCCTCCAATGCCTTGACAACGAGCAGAAAAGTCGAGAGTTTCTCTCACAGTCATTTCAGAAATGTGCTGGTCATATTGGCTGATGTAAACTGATGTCTTCTGAGGAACAAACTCATTGAGTTGGTAACCATTGTAAGAAATCTCCCCCTCGACCTATAAATGAAACACAGTTATTGATCTATGTTTTACAGAGATGGTTCAAGTTGTTTCAAGCAAGAGACCTTCAAGGACTTGTCAAGCTTCGCTGCAAGTGCCTGTAATAAAGTGGTCTTCCCACAACCTGGAGGACCAAGCAAGAGGGTCATCCTGCATGGAAAAAGTGAGTTTTGTTAAGCAATCATTTCATCTAATCTAAAAATTTAAATTGATAAGTGCGTTAAAAAACATAATTTATATTGTTCTTCGACACAACCTCTCAAGTGAAAGCCTTTTGAGCTTGAAACTTGTCAGGTTCACACTACCTTGTGCTTGATTTTTATATCAAATAGAATGAGAGTGGAGTGAGATTTGAACTTGTGACTCCTGGTCAACAAGATTTTGATACCATGTTAAGGAACTATCTTACCTAAAAACTTAAGCTGATAATTGAGACCTCATAATATAATTTATATTATTGTTTAACAAGTTTGTTTATCTATGAACTCCCAATATCAATCATAAGTTAGTTGCAATAATCAGTACTCAAAACCCATTATTATGTATGAACCTTGAGGGCTTGATGATGCCGTTGACATTTTTGAGAATTTTAATCTTGTTTGGTACAGACTTGCATCCTGTAATATATGCAATACCCTGTCCATAAAAAATACATCTTTCATTATCAGAACATGCAAGTGAGAGGGAGAAAAACTAAGTCAACTCAATAAACTAATGTAATTTGCCCCTTTCATTTTATTCTTATAATCATTTTATTTAAAAATTTAAGTTATTACGTGAGGTTCCAAGATATAATTTATATTATCCTCATGCTTGATTTTTATCAAATAAAATGAGAGTGGTGAGATTCGAACTCGTGACCGATGAATCAACAAAGCTCTAATATAATGTTAAGAAACCATTTCACCTAAAAACTTCGAACTATTAAATAAAGCAACGACATATAATTTATATTATTCCCAGTATATATATATGCTATAAGCAGTCAAGTTATATTTCTCCTTGAAAATTAAATGTTTGAGCAGTGAATTTCTAATTCTGAAAGATTAGCTGATGCTATAAGAAAAAAGACAAGGAAAGATGCTTGCCCCGAATGCATTTTTGAGGGTGTTCCAGAGAGTAGGAAGGGGCTTGCCGTGAACCACTTCATATTCCACCTCTACAGACAAATTCCGATATCTCACTTCCACAGTTGGCACTTCCAGTCCCACCCTGAAGATTAAACTTCGATCAGTAGTGCTGACGTGCTATAAGAATATGTATGCGCAGAGAAAAGATACATGTTCATAATTAAACATCCATGGATGTATCGTTTATAAATAAATAATTAGCAGCTCTCTCAAGCTGTAAGGTTTTAATTTTTGAAGTAACATTGCATTACTGTTCAGATTGCCGTGTGAATGAGTAACGGATCAAGAATCCAAGCCAGGAAATCATTCAACTGCAATGATATATATATATATATATATATATATAATCTTAAATTATTAGTTGAGATGTTATAATATAATTTATATTATTCTCTGACACTACTCAAACAAAAATTCTTTGGATTTGAAACTTGTACATGCTCATATTATCTTATGTTTAATTTTTATGAAGTAGAATGAAAATGGTGAAATTTGAACTTATAATCATTGGGTCAACACAGATATGATACTATTTTAAAGAATTATCTCACCTAGAAACTTAAACTATTAGGTAAACCCTAAAATATAATTTATATTATTTTCTAATTATATATGGTAAATTCCTATTTTTCCTTCGAGAATATTAGTTTACTATTTTTAAATTTTGTTTTCTCAATATATATGCTTTCTTCATGTCTGCGAAAGAAGAACTTTCTACCATGAAAGGAATGCAAATTTGACCGAAAGAGGTGCTGTCATGTTTATATACTGGGTACGTGCTAAAGATATGAGGCTACTAGAAGATAGATCGATGGTAAGTTGCATGCTATCAGAAATTTCTGGGCTTCTCACTGGGGTTAAGTAGTAGATAGTGAGATTTCACAGGTTGGATTAAGGAATCTTGAGAAGTATGGAACTTGGGTGATAGAAAGGATTCTTCTGTTGTCTTTGTCTTGTTATCTTTGGAGTGTTTATTGTTAGAGAATAATATAAAACATATAACGGGGTCTAAGTTTAAGTTTTTATATGAAATGATTCTTAAACATGATATTAAAGTCTTGTTGACCTAGCTGTCACAAGTTTGAATTTCACCACCCTCATTCTAATCGATAAAAATCAAGTACAAGATAATATTATTCTGCGTGCAAGTTTCAAGTCCCAAAAACTTTCAATTGATTAGAAAATATTAAAAAATAATATAAATCATATTACAAGAACTCATTTAATAATTTAAATTTTTAGTTGAAATGCAGTAGTAATCTCTTACACACACAAGGCTTTTTAACCAATCATGTAGCTCCAAGCTCCAAGACAGATCTAATACACATCCAAATTGAAAAATGAAACACAGTGCAATTTATGCAAGTGATGATCATCAGGGTATGTCATCACAGCAGAAGCATAACCCTGGCAACTTGTATTGTACTCGCTTCAGAGAATTGATACCAAACAAGCAGCCAAAAAGCTTAAGATTTCTATTGTAGATATGAAAGAAATCATATATATTGCCCTTTCAGAACCCAACTTTCAGCTTCGTTCTGCAACAAATTAACAGATCAGCTCATTATCTAGCTAGCTTACATGCTTCAGGGAAGAACCATGAGATCGTCTTTTCTAGACCCTATTTAATGATTTTCCTTCATGAAAACCAATTTATACCTCGAGATGGAATCATAAGAAGATAAAAGCAGAAATTTCATTGCGAGTTGCATGTGAAATGATTCCGATTCTTTGTTTCAAACCCTAATTAATGGACGTAATCGATGTTCATACGTACAAGAAACCAAGAATAGAGTAGCAGGGCAGGCAAGGTTCTTACTTGTCTATTCTTTCTTTCAACTTGCTTAATAGCCTGCAATTATCTTCCTCGATTTTGTTTATAAGTTTGTCGATGAAAACATGGCGTTCGAGAGCTTCAAGCTTGGTGACGTCGACCACCCTCTTGCCCTCCTCATCTTCTTCCTTTTCGTCAAACAATGACAGCCTGAGCCGTCTGAAAGTGGGTAGTCTTTCAATGGCTGCCCACTGCAGCTCAATTTCATCCTCGTTTTCTTTCACGCAGGATGAGGATGTTGCATCACAATCAGCTGCAGAACTACTCACGAAGCTTGCTGCATGGTTATGAAACGGCGTCGTCGTTTTGCTTTTCTCTGCCGACTCTTCGAACTCCATCCTCCTCAGGGAATCTGTTTTATGATTGTTTCGTGTGACAGGAGCTGCCATTTGTATGCTCGGTGTGCTCTAAAACTGAGGAGGAAGGCTCCACGTGTTGATCAAATACGTAGGCCGCCCCAACCACCACCGCCCCCTCCCCACCCTTCACCCCCGGGAAATATTAAAGGAATCCTTTTCTTCTTCTTTATTTTCGATTTTATTTTTTGGAAATTGAAAACAATAAAGAAAAAAAACAATTACCAATAAAGATTAAAGACAATACATCAAACAACCACCTTTCGTACGAGTAGAAAATATAATATATAATATTCAAATCAATATTTTGTAACTGATAATATAATAATAAAATATTTATTTTATTCATGGTATAAATTAAAAATTATCATGAAAAAAGTAGTATGTTTAAATAAAAAAAAGATTTATACTATATTTTTAATAAAAAATAAATTTATAGGACTAAATAAATATGAAAAGAATAATTTTTCATATTGCTAAAACATGCTTATATATAAAATAAAATAAACCTGTCAGAAAAAGAAAAATCCTTTAAAAAACTGTGAAAAATCTATAAAATATGTTTTTTAAACTTATATAAATTTGAAAAACTGAAACTTATTTTCATAGTTTCAAATGGATAAATATTGTATTTGAATATAATTCTAGTTTCCTTAATTTTTCCAACTTTAATTTATAAAATAAATAAAATACTACTATATTTCTAAATAATTCCTGATTATTTAGAATTTTCCTGGGTGTGTTTTACCGGTGTGCTAGCAAACAGAATCATGTCAAATTAATTATGCACTCAATACTTTATTTATAGATAATGACTTGTGCATTTCATTAATTAATTTTGACTAAAGAAAGACTTTCTCTGCACTTTAAAAATGCTTAACAGGGCTGTCAATATATTGTTATACTTTCATTGCATTTGACTTTCCATTTTTTGTGAGATTCGAGCCACCTATTAATATAAATTTTAAGATGAAGAGATATTTTTTCTTAGAACTTTGCGTATTTACAGCTTTCAACTCTACCCACCTCACACACACATATAATTATATCTATCTATCTATCTATCTATCTATCTATCTATATATATATATATATATATATATATATATATATATATAATTATGTGTGTGTGTATGTGCGTGCTATGAATGCCGAAATGCTCAGATTTCATGGAGATTTGAAATTCTTGGAAACAGAGAAAAAGAGTATCCCTCAGCCATAATCAAACGTGGAGATAGCATGCAGCACCACGCCCGGCCCTAGCCTTTTACTCAAGAGCCTGTTTAGTATTATGATTGTTGTTGTGAATATATCTGAATAATTTATAAAATTAATATATGAATATATCTATGATCCTTAATTATTTGATCAAGAAACAGTATCTGGTAAAATATCTTCAAGAATAAAATTAAAATTAATATCATTTTCAACAAAATTCATTTCATTTTTTGATGTTGATAATGTTATCGTTAAAAACTCTCTTTAATATTTATCATCATATACAAGTACTATTGATAAACTTTATTAAAATGGCGATGGTCAAATTTTCAATTCACAATTAAAACTTTTCTTGTTTATTTTTTTGTTTTTAAATAACATTATTTCTTTACATTAAAAATAACCCTCATTGAAACAAAAACAAAAAAAAAGGAACTGACAAGCAAATAATAGCAAAAGCAGTTTCCTAGAGGCAGAAAGAAAAATACAGCAATTCATGTCGACATGCTTTTGTGAAGATGGCGTGTGGGAGAGATTAGCAATTACAGCAAAAAGATGATGACAACCAGATCTAGTCCTTATTGGTGAGGACAGAACATGGATTAATGGTTCAAACACACTTGGTTTTGTTTGAGAAAGAAAGAAAGAAAACAACGACCAACTTAGCTGCAGAATCTGAGAATTCTTTGCTTTGTTTTTTTTATTTGTTGATTGGTTTTAACTATGAATTTGGTGCCTTGCTTTGCCCAGCAGAGGAAACTTGTCTTTGAACAGACCAGTGTAGAAGACATGTTGAGGCTTTTGTACGGCCTGTATTTGTCACGTGGCACGCCTATGTTTCTTTGACTCGGTTTCCTGAGTCGACACAACAAAAATAATTCTTAGGTGGGAGATAGCTGCTGTGATAGAGAAGGCAAAGATCGTGTTTGTGGGTGTTGAGGTGAAAAATACAGCGTGTCACGTCTTAGATCTTGTCCGCAGCTGTAAAAACATCTCTCAGCTGTTTTTGTAAATGCAGTCGAACAATTATTTTGACGTGGGACTCACAATAGAAAAAAGTTAGGATCCCGATAATTATTGTGTTTGGTTCTGCGGTTCAATGTAATCACAAGTTGAACCGCAGCGCCAAACAACATCTAAATGATAAATGGGATATGTGGCTTAATTACATATAATTAATCTGGTAATTAGCTATTAAAAGAAAAGTCCCTATTTATCACGAAGGATTCATTTCCTTAAAGAATTAAGTCAACATCGTGTGATTGGCTCAGTTGAGTTAGATGGTTGTTTATTCAAGCCCCATTCCCTCCCAGCTGCTTATCTGACGATGGGAAGATGATATTTCGGTTATTTGCATTGATTATGATAATATAAAATATTATAGGACTCCTTAATTTCAGAATAAAAAAAAATGCCTGAAAAGGTACATCTGATGATCTAAATTCCTTGCATGAACTCTAATTTGATGCAAGAATGAATTGTCAACCATTGAGGTGGATGATCTATACCAGTGGGCTCATGTGTGATCATGTATTCTAGGTGGAGGTTAACTAAGAAAGTTTTTAGTTAAAATTATCATGATTAAGTAATTATTAATTCAATATTTCAAAAGATAGATTGATGAATTTTCTCAAATGAGAAAGGTCGATTTTGGAAATTAACTGATTTCTATAATTATATAAGATTTTTAATATCATGGTATAAATTAAATAAATATATATCTTTTTTTGGATGCAAGAAAACTTCATCCTTATAAAATATATTTTGTGGATTTAGATAAGCAAGTAAAATCTCAACTGTAACATGTTTTTACAGGAGATATACACTTTGCAACTACTATATAGATCACAAATCTTCTATCATTATACCACACCCTTTGAAAACTAATTAAATATATCACTATCACCATTTCAAAAAACTAAAACAAGAATCACAGCTTGTTACATATTTCTCAAATGATATATATTTTTTTTTGTAGTTGTCATTCGATATATATATATATATATATATATATATATATATATATATATATATATATATATATATATATATATATATAAATGGTTGTCATGATAATTTTTTATACAGTAAGAAATGCAATTTGGTGGGCATTAAGCATCATAATCTTATTAATCCCTTCAGAAATGAATATTAATTATGGGTTTATATATAAGAATTTGCAAGCGTGAATGCTTTCAATTAAACATAATCATGGCAGAAATGACGAGGTTAACGGGCACACTTTCTTGTCAAATGAGCTCACCAAATACAAATTACTCGGTACGTATTTGCTTGAGATTCAACGCAAATCAGCACCAACAGTATAACTTTTTTTTTTGGTATAAATTATACGGTGTTCCAGATGCTAATCTAGACTAATTCATGTTCGCATTGAGTGGGTCTCGAAAGGGTGAAAGTGTTCTCTAAATACCCGGCTCTATATAAGAAGAGAGATTGAACTCCTAACTTTTCTTCCTAAATTAACATAGAGTTGATATACAAGATTTGACATATTTCAGTAAAAAATTCCATAAACTCGAGAGTAACCCTTCTTTAATATGATATGATAGAACAATAATAAGATATATTATGGTTTTTATAACCAAAACTCAATCCTTAAGCCCTTCTCGCATTTAAAAAACCCTCTCGGCCGGCCTCGTGCTTTTCAAGCCATGAAATCACTCATCTCCTCTCGTATATTTATAATGGTTCAACACTAGGTCACAGGGAAGGAACAAACTTGGTGTTCAAGTTTACAAAACGTGAAAGCTACGTACACCACTCTTTAGCCACTACTCTAAAGAAATGAAGCCATGAAATCACTCGTCTCCTAATGAAATTTGTAAATAAAAATGAGTCATCGATATCATATATATAAAGAAAAAAATGATTGAAAATCCATTTAAATATAAACATCATCCATAATAAATAAAAACTTGTTGATTTGTTTAAACTCGATGGTAAAAAGATGGAGGACTAAAAGTCCCTTTTTATTTATGTTAATAAATTATCTAATAAGACTTTGTAAACATTGATTAGTGTTAAGAAACCATCTCACCTAAAAGCTCAAGCTTGTAAGTGAGGTCCCATAATATGATTTATATTATTCTCTAACACATCCTCTCAAGTGAAAGCCCTTTGGGCTTGAAACTTGCATAATCCCACATCACCTTGTACTTAATATTTATCAAATAGAATGGGGATGGTGAAATTCGAAATTGTGACCGTTGGGTCAACAAGGCTCTGATACCATGTTAAGGAATCATCTCACCTAAAAGCTTAAACTTATAAGTGAGGTTCCATAATATGATTTATATTATTCTGTAACAATTAGTAATTAAATATATTCAGAAATTTAATGCACAAGATACCTGGTTATCAAGGGAAAACAGCCAAATTCAAGACAAAATAATTTTTACCAGTTTGAAAAACTACAAGAAAAACATTTTTGACCACAAATCTTGTGTCTACGCAGTAGCTTGCTAATACACCAAATGGTATTTAAATTGTTGTTATTCCAGAATATTGTGTTGCTGATAGTTTATTCAAGAACTCGTCCTAAGAATTCAATTCTGCTCTAGAATTTCCTATATACTTCTACAGTGTGAAAAGTATGTGCTACGTAATTCTCTATAAACTCTATGGCATGTTGTCACCGATCTTTCTCAAATGATTTTTTTTCCAGCCTCATCAGCAACCTTTTTTTCTTTTATGATCCTCTTGAAGCAAATCAATAGAATTCTGTGTGCTTAGCATGGCTGAACCATCGGCATGCAGTTTTGAGCTTTTGCGCAGCATAGATTATAGCTGTGGGGAAAATGGAGTGGACTGTGGGGCAATTTTCCCAGGCTGTAGCTGTTGAAGATTGAAGATTGAAGACTTTGACTCTGTTGAAGATTGAAGAGTGAAGACTTTGATTCCAAGACTACAATTGAAGAATTTGAAGATCATTAGGAGTGTTTTAATTATCAAGTTTTATGTTTTTCATTAGGGATCAAATTGCATTGATCTCAGCAAGTTAATTTTTCTATTTTAGCTTTTCCTGTTTTGTTTAAATTCCAGTTCAGTAGAAGTGATTGTAATGGACTAGAATTTCTATCTTTGTATTCAGTTTTTCTCTATAAATGAAGTTAAGGGATGACAGTAACCTAACTGATTCTGCTCCTAAATTTTCCAAGCATAATTAGCTGTGTATAAGTTGCCTTGTGTCTCAAGGTTTTAGAAAAACAGAGGTTGTTGTTCTTTGATTGCTACAGTGTCTGTTTTTCTGGATTTTTAAGCAGGTTGAGTTACTGGTTTGAACAATAACTGTTTGTTCTTCAATTTAGCTATTTTTTCAGCTTAGTTCTTTAAATTCAACAGTAGCTGCTTCCGTCCAGAGACTGTCTTTTCACATGCCTCGTATGCCACGAACCTTTTGAATATCTTCTTGTTTATGTTTTGAAGTAGAATTGTTTCTCTCCTTGCAGGAAAATAAAAACATGGAAACATAGACTCAACTCGGATACGCCCAGGTTAAAGAATCGTGCAGGTAACATTTCTGGTAAGCTTGAAGCACAGAATTCACACCCATTACATTTCAAAATGACGAAAATGGTAGCACGAGTCTAGAAAATTTCGAGATTGTATCTCAATTGGTTGGCAGGGCTTGTCGGTGCCTATCTTTGCGAGTTAGCAGAAAGGTTCGAGGAGTCCGAGGACTTGTTGAACCGCACTAGTCATGATTTACTAAATATTAGTAGTAAGAAGTAGCCAATATATTCGATATGGGTGGAAAAGTTGCGAGGGTCTCTGGTCATCCTAACATCTGTTCCCATGGCATTTATTGTCTTAGACTCTTAGCATATCAGAACAGATTGTGCTCTAAACTTTTTTGTTCATGGGAGTTGAATACAAGTCTATACTTTCATACCCAAAGAGTGCGAGTGGTGAGGGCACTCTTGTCTTTTAAAAGAGGTTAGGGGTTCAATTCCTCCTCTTGTATGGAGTCAGCCATTTAGGGAGTACTTTCACCCCTTTGGAGCCCACCCGGTACGAACGTGGATTGGTCTAGGCCAACATCTGGGACACCGCGTGGTTTATATAAAAAAAAAAGTCTATACTTTCATGATTTGGTATGCAAAGAAAACAAGGAACTAGTAAATTCATCCCATGGTGAGAGAAGAAAACTAAGCTGTTTACGAATGGACGAGAATTCTTACAAGAAAATAAATGGAGATAAGAGATGATCAAGTGCACTGGAAGAGAATGACATGCAGTTCTGCTCTAACACATCTTCAAAGGAAAAGGTCAGCAAGGGCATGGCTACAGGTTAAGAGAGTTTGAAAGAAAGACATTTGACAAAAGAAAAAGAAAGACACATCTTCAAAGGAAAAGGTCAGCAAGGGCATGGCTACAGGTTAAGAGAGTTTGAAAGAAAGACATTTGCCAAAAGAAAAAGAAAGACATTTTACAACCATATAATAGTGGGTCAGTGGTAAGATTTTGGAACGTTTGAGCCCGATATAATATAATAATTACTGAAAATTTATATAGTGACGCATGTTTCAGTGTTGTATGGCGGTTGATAACTCTTAAGGGGATTATAAAATTCAAACCGTTGATCTCCTCGTAGTATCCATGAGGATTGGAATGTGCCTCTCCAACATAACCTGCATTGTGTGCATAGCCCAGATATATCCGCTTAGGACATCAGGGAAGAAGCCACCGATGAAACAAGGGTTGTTCCTTTTGCAAGGATTCCTATTTAAGGATAGATGACACGTGTAACGCAGACATACATTATGAGCCCACACAGAATGAGAAACATCACAGCAGATATCATACCATGCTAGAGAACTAAAAGGAAAGCCAAGGCAATCAAATTACAATGCAGTCTTAAACTGAAAGCAGATAGATAGAGAGCAATAATTTGTTTCGTCCAATTAAGACATTACTACATTTTGCTGCTGTTCTACAGCTACATAATGCAAACTTCAACAGGCATTACCTTCAACTCAAACAAAACTTCCACACATTTTCACACCAACACTGGGAACAAGATGAGAAGGATATGAAAAACCAGAAAGAAATGAAAATGAATAGGGTATCTTAATGTATGAGATTAGACCATTGTGGATAGCTAACGATTATAGACCAGCAGCAAAAGACAAACCGAATTATTCATAAAGTACCAATAAAACAAGCATTGCGCAATAGGGATAGAATAAATCAATCTTAAGCTTGAGGCTTCTCCCATTTGAGGGGCTTGACAACTTCCCAGGTGAAGTCTGGGTCATCCCTTCCAAAATGTCCGTATGCAGCTGTCTTCAAGAACCTATTGCCCCCCCTCTTGAGATCCAGGTTGATGGTCATCATTCCAGGCCTAAAGTCAAAGCTCTCCTTCACGATCTTAAGGATCTCCTTGTCAGGAATTTTTCCAGTGCCATAGGTGTCCACAAAGACTGACAAAGGCTCAGGTACACCAATAGCATAGGAAACTTGCACAATGCACCTACGAGCGAGACCATTTGCTACAATGCTCTTGGCAGCCTGCCTAACAATGTAAGCACCACTCCTATCCACCTTAGTTGGGTCCTTCCCTGAGAAAGCACCACCACCATGGGCTCCCCAGCCACCATAGGTGTCGATAATGATCTTGCGTCCAGTGAGACCTGCATCACCATGAGGACCACCAATAACAAAACGGCCAGATGGGTTGAGGTGAAAGATAGTTTTCTCATCAAGGTACTTCTCTGGGATGACAGGCTTGATGACATGTTCCTTTAGATCAGCAGCAATTTCATCATTTGTGACAGTCTCATCATGCTGAGTGGAGATAAGAACGGTGTGGACACGAACAGGGACCATTGCACCACCGTCATTGTAGTACTCAACAGTAACTTGAGTCTTGCCGTCAGGTCTTAGCCAAGAGCAGGTGCCATTCTTCCTAACCTCGGTGAGGCGAGCGCCAAGCTTGGTGGCAAGAACATGGCTCAAAGGCATATACTCGGGAGTCTCATCAGTGGCATAACCAAACATGTGGCCCTGGTCACCAGCACCAATATCCTCTGGGCGCTTGGTGAAGTTACCGTGGACACCCTGAGCAATATCAGGGCTTTGTTGCTCAATGTTAACCAGTACTTTGCACTTGTCAGCATCAAGACCAACATCATCGGAAACAAATCCAATGTTACGGCATGTGTCACGAACAATCTTTTCATAGTCTATCTTTCCTTTGGTGGTGATCTCTCCAAAGACCATGACCATGTTTGTCTTTGTACATGTCTCACAAGCAACCTTGCTGTCTGGGTCTTGCTCAAGGCAGGCATCGAGCACCGCATCAGAGATCTGATCACATAGTTTGTCGGGGTGGCCCTCGTTCACTGACTCAGAGGTGAATAGAAAGGTTTCCATGTTCTTGAGCTGCATGTCACAAAAAAAGACCTTTTAATATGGTGACATGTGGCAAATGTGTGCAAACGAAGCTTGATTGAATGGAGTGGCAAGCAAAATTCCATCAACAAGTGAGAGCATGGAGAAACAAACAGTGCTGAAAATATCCTAGTGATGGAATTAGATTCTCAAACTTTTTCTAAGGCAAGTGATAAACGGGCAGAATCAAAGTACAAGATATGATAAGAATCTCAAAAGTTTATGCTCCTGAAAGAGAGCTATTAAAAAAACACAAAGAGCAGTAAGATTCCTTTAGCACTGAAAGAGATAAGCCTCTATTGAATCACTTGTCAAAAAAAGTAGGGAAAAGAATTAAATGCCCAATAAAACAACTCCCAATAGTGAAAATCCAGGTATTAACATGATATGCTATGGTTGAAGTACCAAACGGCAAACAAAAATATTAGCTTCACATGCAGAGTGAACCCCAAAGTATCGCAAGCCCCATTATGAATTGAAGATGATTTGCACAGTTTATAACAGTTCTTTTCTGACATTGATTAAATTAAGAGTAGAGACACCTAACGTTACTTGCAGAAGTGCAAGGTTACATTTTTCTTGGTATAATTTTTTACCAATTGCACGATAGAAATGAATAAACACTAGATCTAAGCAAGAGGCACCCAGATACGATTATGATTGCAACTCTACACGGTCCTTTCCAGTTATACAAAACATTCTTGGACTCTGTCGATATATTCTTAGAAACTCTATTCACTAAAAACCATCAAATTGATAAAAATAATCAGATCTGGTGTATTTTAATGAAAATGTAAGTGAAACACATGCCAAGTTTAACCTTTCAGACATGATCCACCGCACCCCCTAACGGTAAAAACGAATAGTGTAACTTCACACCCGACAATAACAGACCAGACTCCAGAGTAAACCAAACTGATAAAACAATAAATTAAAACACCAACAAGTTCCCAGATCTGTAACTGTCTGAACCATGTTTACTCAAAAACCTAAGACCAGGAAACTAAAAGACCACTCTTTAAACATTCAATTTTCTAGAGTCTACAAAGAAAACCCATGAAGAGAGCATGCATCATGATATACAGTATTATATAGCGGAGAAGGGCAAGAGATACCTTGGACTAGAGTCACCGGTACAGATCTGAAGGAAAGCTTTAAGGAGTTTGTCTGACTGTGTCCCAATGAATCAGGCGGTGGCATTGTAAAACGGTTTGGTTACTTAGTATTTATAGACCAACTACCCTACCTACTGGTAACCGGTTTGGATTCTTTTAAATCTACGGTGGTCTCTTCTGTATCTTGTGGGTGTCAAGTCAATTCCTTGGGGGACAAAACACAGCCGTTTGATGTCAGAGTTTGGGAGTGGGATTGGTTGGGGTTGGTGGGATATATATATATATATATATAAATGAGAGTATTTTTATTTATTACTCTTGTAAAACTATATAGATGTAGTGCTGTTTTTCTTCAATTTCTTTTTATTTCTTTTCTAATTTAATATGGTCTTAGAGGTTTAATATTAAATTTCTAGCCTATGGGTGAATTTCAGTAATATAAATATTATGTTTGTATTTAATTACCTATTGTATAATTTACATCAGAAAGATATCACACTTTAAAAAGATTTTAGGAATCCATTTAAAAGTGAAGTGCAAAAAATATGATGCAGTTAATTCAAAACCCATGTATTTTTATTTATTTATTGTTATTTTTAAAACAATAAAAAAATAAAAAAAGTAAAGTATTTACGGTATAGTTTAGAATGGGTTAAAGAATTATTATTTTTCAAAAAATATACTAAATAATGTTATATATATATATATATCATTAAACACATCTTATAATTTATTTGGTAGCGTGGTTGTTGTTGATTTTTAAAATATATTTTTTATTTAAAAGTTTAATTTTAAAAAAATAATTTGAAATGTGCAGGTAAAAACGATCTGAAAAAAACAAAAGATTTTAATTTAAAAATAATAAATAAATATTTCTAAAAAACACTTCTAAAATAATAATAATAATAATATTAATAATAATAGTTTGATTGATTGAAATAACCGGCATGGCTGGTTACTCACCAACCTCAAGCGGTAGCCGGCTCAGTAGCTTAGAGTCATAAGCTTGGGTCGGCTTGGGAGAAAGGGTGTGGCTCTTTGGATTTAGGTAAGCGACAACGATGTGAATTCAATGGTCTCCCAAATTGTTCCTTGTTTGGCTCTATGGATTTGGTAATTGACAATGATGCGAGTATTTTACCTGTACTTGAATTTTAATTCAAACTCCAATCTATATATATATATATATATATATATATATATATATATATATATATGATGTTCTAACATTAAAAATGATTTTTTAAAAATAAAAAAATATTATTTTAATATATTTACGAACAAAATTATATTCTAAAAAAAACTATCAATTAAATTTTAAAGCAAACACTTAATAACTATTTTTTTTTATAAAGGTACCAATTTTTTAGAGTTGGTAGGGGTTGGTGAGCGTCAACTATGAAGGTCGAGGTTTGAAGTCAAAATCAGGAACCTGAGCTCCTTCTTCAAGCCCGATGTCATGGAGTTTGGTCACCCACCAATAGCTTTCCAGTTGCATTCCTACGTGTAATCGTAAACCAACGGGGAGAGGAGAGGAGGAAATTTTACTATTTGGTATGTTTGGTATTGTGATTGTTTTCATAGTTAAAGTTTTAAAAAAAAGTTTTATAAAAAATACTTTTAGTTGTTGTTTATAATTGAAATTAAAATATTTGATTAAAACTGTTGTTGAGTTTAAGGTTAATAAAAAACAGTTTCATGTGTTTGGTTATCAAGTTTTTTATATTTCTATCAACATGTGAAATTAGTTTAAGATATGTGTGTGTGTGTGTATATTGTTTTTAAAATATTATAGATTTAATAATCATAATAATAAAATATAATTAATAATTCAAGTAAATTAGATATTTGTTTTGATTCTCCCATCAAACTACTTGTAATTCCATCACGAACTAAATCCATACGTGAAGACCTTTATGATCCCTGACTATTTGATCGAGGAACAAGATCTTGTAAAATATCATCTCAAACAAAATTAGAATTGCGAGATAAAAGTTATATTATGATCTCCTTCTAATATATTTATTTATATTTTAATTAAGTTTTCAGATTCTAGATTATTTTAATACTAAAAATATTTTATGACAAATTCCAACAACAAATCAAATCCTGTAGTGACCATAAATTTATTGAGGATAAAAAACAATAAGAAATATTAGAATAGCTTTTTTTTCAAACAACAATATATACCAAACAGCCCAAGATGGAATTTTGGCCTGAAAACTGAGGTGGCAACAACTAGGCCAAGTGGGAAGTGGAGCGGGTGGGATTTGGTAGGGGCTGCGGTCCCCACCAAGACAAAAGCTGCACGTGGAGCTCCCAAGAGGTTGGGCCTAACAAGTTGGTGTGCTGACCTGTCAAGTGACACAGACCCCTGAATTTAAAAGACATGTAAACCAGGTTTAGGATTCATGGAGGTAGGTGGATGGGAAAAGAACAAAAAAATAAAAATAAAAATAGAGGAGACTAATTAATCAAAGAGTAGTGGAAAGCAAAAAAAAAAATGATAAAAGAATATTTTATGACCATAATATACTTTTTGATTATCAAATTCGATTATATATATTATTTATCTTTTATATTTAATAATAAATAGATTTAATTAATGAATATTTTAAATTAATAATTATAATATCGATATTTAACCTTTTTTTATTTGAGATACCTTGAAACTTTAATCGATGGACCCATTATATACCCATATACTCTTGAGGTTAATCATTCTAGGTGGGCAATGCTTGGAGCTCTGGGATGCGTCTTCCCTGAGCTTCTTGCCAGGAATGGAGTGAGGTTCGGCGAGGCAGTGTAATTCAAAGCTGGTGCTCAAATCCTCAGCGAGGGTGGCAACCCAGGTAGTCCTCGTGGGTGCTCTTGAGGGTTACCGCATTGCAGGAGGCCTCCTTGGTGAGGCCACTAACCCCTGCACCGAGGCGGCAGCTTCGATCCCTTGGGGCTTGCTGATGATCCAGAGGCATTTGCAGAGCTTAAAAGCTAAAAGAAATCAATGGTGGTAGACTAGCCATGTTCTTCATGTCAGGGTTCTTTGTGCAGGCCATTGTGACTGGGAAGGGACCTCTAGAGAACCTGCCCGACCATCTTGCTGACCCTTTGAGCAACAATGTTTGAGCTCATGCCACGGACTTTGTACCTGGGAAGTGAACTTAACCGTGATGTATTGGACATGTCAATCAGGCAACTGATACTTGTTAAAACCAAGATGTAGTGAACATAAGATTTTGGTATATTTATGCCAGGAATTTACTGAATTCAATTATTAAAACCCACATACAATGAAATTTCAAACTTAGAAAATGAAGCCAAATCTTAAATAACAAACTGGTTTGATTTACATGTAAACCCCAGATTGATCCCCGGTCCTATATTTGGTTTTGATATTATGCTGGTCCACGGGATCTTGTCGCTTATTTGTTCAGAAATATGCCCACCCTCCTCTTAATGAGGGTGAAAGGCAAATAGGAAATATGAGAACGGTAAACAGGCTACAGACCTCGTTTTGCCAGGAACCATTTTCTCTGAAACCGATTCCCCAGCCTGTGCTTTTGGGTGTTGAAGACCCGGCTGGCATGTTCAGCGCGTCATTATGTCAACACTGAGTGTTAACATGGAGACTTCAAGGTGCACATGGTCATACCATGACAATTAGCTCCATTGTCAGAAAATTTAACGTGGGCGAACCCAATTGTCAAAACCACACTACCATCTCTCCCATCCACAGCCTAAGATGCAGAGAACTCAACCATTTGCATTCCTCTTCCAGCCACTGCAATTTCATAGTGGTTCCTGAATTAAGACAAAAGGATACGTAGAACAATCAGAATCATAACTCCAAAATGCTTATGCTGACAGCTGAGATGCACATAGCTGGCTACGCTCACCTGCCACAGGCTCTAGCATGCAGTGCTTCTGGCTCTGGAACACTGATGATCAAATAAGCTTGTTCAGTTAATATACAGTTATCCTGAAGAAGCCAGCATCTGATGCGCTGATCAAGACCAGTAGAAAACACCCACGTGCCATCTGTCCAAACACCTTAATGAAACAAAACCAATTTCAATCAGTCAATGGCCACAACAAATGCATCCAATACATCATATATAGAGAAGACCTTGATCAAGATTTTCATATGGTTCACATTTGTCATGCAAGTGCCAGAAAAAAGACTACCAGAATATACAAAATCAAGATTACGAAGATCATGATTGAAAAGATCCACCTTATATGGAGGGTTAGAAAGGGAAAAAGCTGTGAAGCCTTCTATATCCATGTAAACACAGACTTATCAGTCATGGTGTTCAATAAATAACCAGCAACTAAAGAGGGGGCGAGTACTTAGAAAATCTATAGTAACAACATTTAGACAGCCATGAACATAAGACCAAAGACATTAAGGAAACAACAGCACAAACTTCCCTCAATTGGAGTAATAACTATTGTACCTTTTATAGCAGAGCTATGAGCTGAGGTGATTCGGTCATTGTATAAAAATCTGATCCTGTACTTGTTTGTCTGGCTTTGTCTACAACAATTATTCTCCATGTTTTCAGAGCTAGTGAATAGATTGATGAGGTTTGATGTCACATAAGAATCCTTCCCTTTTGATAACGGTGACAAATCAAATTTAAGACAGTGGAGTGCCTGATCATCGCCTCCACTTATTACACTGAATACAAAACCATTTTCAGAACTTTGATTATCCTGTGTGTCTGAAATATGAAGAGAGTTGACCCCTGATTGGTGAACATTATTGAAGACTTGGAAAGGCCTTATTTCACATATTCCTGGCAAGGAATTGACACTATTCACTTCTGGTTCATGAGGCATGTTGTCTACAGCTTGAGAATAAACTCTTGTGCAGCTTTCCGCATCACTTACTTCTGTTGATGCTCCATTCATAGGATGATTTGCCAAATTGCAGTTAACCCTCTCTCCAGCTTTTATTGCAACTAAACCATCACCTGGTCTATTTTTAGGCACACTGCTGCTTAATATTCTCCACCATCGTCCACCCTGACTTCCTCTTCCAGTGCGTGGCCGTGTCTGACAATTTATGGACTTCTCTATGTTCAGTGCTGATAACCGCTGAACAAAAGCCTCAATATTGTCAGTTAGATCCCAAAAGGCAATACTTCCATCTGTAGCTCCACTGATCACAATATAAACATTTCCAATTCGAATGTTCTCTGTGAATCATGAGAAATAAATAACTCCAAGTAAGAATTTGGCATTAAAATACCACAAAATACCAAAACGTATTTAATTGATGGACAGGGAGTTTAATAAAACTTTTTCTGCCATGTTCTAACAGTAATCAGCAAGCAATATATTTAAACCTTCAAAGGGCAGAGAACTAGGAATGATGACATTCTGCAATGTTAAAACTGGTGTTGATAGAGGAACCAACAAAGCCACATCGAACCTGCAAGTAAGAATAAAAAGTGATTTCCCCTAGGGACAAGAAAAAACTAAATTAAAAACATTTTAAGAGAACCAATTAATGGTTTGCAGTTGTTGTCATGAATACCATAACCGATGTGGCAAGACAAGAGCTCGCAATGCAAGTGTTGCATCTGAGCAAGCAACAACAACAAAACAGACAGTCAACCTGAAGGAAATAAATGGAAGTATTATTTCATTGTATTTGGATATGTCAATGCCAAGATAAAATCATCACAAAAATTAAAGCTGTCCCATCTCACCTGGAACCAGCACACTTCACCAAAAAAGCAGTGACAGCCAGATATCTCCAGTCATCCTCGTTCTTATCATCACAAGAAATTTTTGATTCTCTCTCCCCCTTTTCCAGTAAAAGCGGTCCTGATGTTGCATCAATATTCATATTAAGTTTGGTTATTCCTTGTATCTTCTCAGCTACTTTAGTTTTTCCACGAGCACTGGAATTTTTGGGAGGCATGTCAGTTGACAGCCATTTGAAAGACATCGATGAGGATACTTCTGAAGAAGGATTATAGCCATTTCTGTTTTCTGTTTTTTCTTGTTCAACAAATACATTTTCCTTGTCTAGATTCCTATCTCTTAGTAGCCAAGAAGTCAGCACCCGCTTTGACCCAACCGAGATTAACAAGAAAGGATTATCTATGTCCCCTGCACAAGTGTTTTGTCTCTTTGTCCAGTCTGACAAGTTGGTCAAGTCTGAAGCAATTATGTGCATCTTTGATACTGGGCATATTGATCTCACAGCAGATCCACCAACATGCTCCCCAAGCAATTTTGATGTAAGCCAACCCTCAACTCCAGGAACATACCTGCACCAATCACAAAATTAGCTGCCCGTGTTTGGTTACAATAAATGACAAATCATTTGGACAAAAAATGAATAAAAAAGTGGGGGTTGAGGTAGGGGAGAAATGAAGTACTGTGAGAAATAGTAGAGACCTGCTCTCTAAATATGTATAATAGGAGAGACATGCCAGTGTTCTTGGGACACACCAACAACAATGTCATTAAAAACTCACTTGATTTCATTTAAAATGGCAACTAATTACTTGCGTACATACTTACCTAGTCAACCTCACAGTTCCATCCTCACACCCAGTAGCAATCCAACTAGACCTAGCAGAATGAAAGTTCCCATTTGCCTCAACAAGTGTATTTTTAGAAACAAAGCATAAGGAGTGCATCTCTCTCCCATGAAACTGGATGTGCAAATTCTGGGGAAATATCTTCCTCTCCATTTTTGGTACCCATTTTCGATGAACATAGATTATCTCATCCTGAGAGAGAGAGAGAAAATGAAAATATGAGACCAGGAAACAATAAGCATAAGGAAATGTTTGGGGACTACAATGACACTAAGTAGCTTCCAAAATTAAGCCCTCAACATTAGGGGACTAGGATAAGGAAACACTAGAGTACTATGATATCATTCAGCAGTCATTCCACAGCCAGTTTTTATGGAGTTGATTCAGGTTTACAGCATTAGGAGACTCTAAGAAATTGGAGGAGACTTAAAAGCATAGTTGATGAAAAGCGTATTGTAGTCAATGAAAAACAATAGGAAACAGAATGACAGAAGAAAGATGTCAAGAAAACAAAATCAATGAAATGGTAACAATTGTTTGGATAGCATAATAGCATTTTGTAGCACAGACTGCAACAAAGGTGATATAAGTCACAAAGGTGAATGAAAAGTCTAATTACTAAAGTTGTTTATCAATGTTTAAAATATATTTACCTTCTCCAGCAAAATGAGGAAGTAGGGTTCTGTTCAATCTCATTTAAGTGGTACATGTAATATATGGTTTTGGATAGTGGCTCAGGTGATCTAAGTACGCAACCTCAATGGTGATCTAAGTACGCAACCTCAATGGTGATCTAAGTCCTAATTCTATAATGGTTTGCAACATATTTACTGATGATCCAAAAGAGTTAACTGTTAAACAAAACCAGTTCTTATGGTAAACTACATGCATAATTACCCAACCACATAGCAGTCCCAATCTCATCACACACAAGTCCAAAATATAGCAGTACCACCTGCTGATAAGACCAGGAGCCTGTACCCTAAATTTTGCTTGGAATGTATTGTTAAACTAATAGAAACCAAAAGGAACCTTGACATATGCGAAACAGCTCATCGCCTCTGGTACATCACCAAGATAATAAGAATGAGGGCGTCGCCATCCACCACATGGAATTTGCACAACCTGCTCCAAGCATCAGTAGAAATAAAATAAATGTTTAGTTATGAACACAGGATGGGATGAATGCTTGAGAGAGAGAAACTACCTTTGCCTCACTTATTAAGTTCCAGATTATAAACTCTGTTGATGCAAAACCAATTGCATATCCACAATAAGCTGAATCATCGAGGCAGTTGTTATTGGCAGAGACAGATTGAACTAAACTCAATTCTTTTACTTGTTTTATCCCAATAAATTCCAAACCACGCTGGTCTGGGTCATATTCTAAATAGCATATGCAGCCATCACCTCCAGTCTGAAAATAATTGTAATGACAGAAATTTAATACATGAAAGTTCTTCCATACAAACTTGCACTCTAGGAAACAGAAAACATGCAAGCATGATTGTCTCTCAATCACTAGAGAACCATAGCCATCCTTTAAAACAATTTGGATGTTTCATGCCATGAAATGCTATTTTTGTTTCAATGTAAACAGGAGCGTATTATGAACTATTCACCCGATTATGTATATACTTGTTCCCTAAAGTACTCAACTTTTTTCTTACTTCCACACTGAACACAAGAGAAGTCCATATCATCATAACAATCCATCATTACCAGCGAACACTCAAAAAGTGATTTGTATCATACCGAGCGTATTTCAATCATGTCAGAACTCAATTTAGCAACAGAAATGTTGGATACAGTTGATATTCCATGAGATCCTTTAAAATAACACAATGGTGAAATTTTTATTTGTGGTACAGTAGGTTGGTCCCGCAGCAAGTCCTTTGACAAAGGGAAAAGAACCAGATTTCCACGTGAATCCCCACATACCAGCACCTACATTCAACCATAATGAACGAAGCAGCATATGAGACACAATATGAATGTTTAGAAGTCACTTGACCTAACAAAGCAAATGAAATTACATATTGGTTTCAAGCAATAAAGAATCCAGATTTGTAATACCTTTCACTCTCATATTTAATAAACCAAAAATCCCCTCAAGTATAGAATTAGAAGGACAAAAAAGGCTTTCCTTTATCTCTTTGTAAGAAGGAATAGTGATCTCTTATTTTTTCTTGCTCCAGAAGAATTGTGGTTGTTTCACAAACATTTGAGAATAAACATAATGCAGCAACATGCACGTCCTCATGAGAGGAAACATGAGAGAGAGAGAGAGAGAAGATACCTCATTCTCTAATGATGCATCTAGACACATAATCCGAATT